>CAOKZL010002483.1:0-373353 GCA_948472985.1 Iguana delicatissima | reverse complement strand
CATCTAGCCCAGCACAATCCCATGTTGCCCCAAATGCTCACCTGGATTATTTAGTCAAGTGTGGGTTTGCTTCAGTTTGCTTAAGAATGGAGTTTGTTCTGCTGTAGGTATTAAGAACACTGAAAATGGGGGACAGGGGCCATTTCTGCACTACACTCTTACAGCATGATTATTCCACTTCCAACATCCCATAGAATCCTGGGGTTTGCAGTTTAGGGAGGGGCCAGCTGGATTCCATAGATGTTGAAAGTGGAATAATCGCACTATAAGAGTGTAGTGCGGAAATGGCCAGGGAATTACACTACTATGGATTTTGGAATTTTTTTCTGATTGGTAGAATGACTGTTATTCCTTGTGTGAACTGGAAATGAGCAGTACAGAGAGTGTATTCATACATCCACAGCTTTGCTTTCAGACCAAGATCTAGTATGAAAGGGGAGACATTTGAATTACTCTGGGCAGGAGCTCAGGTGGTGTTCTGACAAGCAAAATTCCTGACAAAAGGCAAGCTGGACTCAAGTGGTTAGAACAAAGGAGAAACTGTGGTCTTCTAGTTATGGGGTGCATTTCCTATCAGTCAAAGTAGCCAAAGCACATCCAGAGGTGAGGGATTATGAGAGCTGGAAGTCCAGCAATATCCAGAGGCCAACATGTTTCCTACAGCAGAAGCTACAGATGGAGAAGTGAGGAGAGACATATTGGGGAATCACTACAGACAATTCTGCTGTATTCCAAAATGAAAGCACCTATTGCCTTGTGCCAGAGCTTTTGAAATTTGTTTTTTTAACTATACCTCTGAGAATCCCCTAGAAGAAACTTGAGGTTATAGTCCAAAAGTAACTTTTCAAACTTCTGCATTGTGATGTATTGAAATTCAAATGTTTTTATGTCTAGATCTGTCATAACCTACTGAAGATGTCAAGATTTTACACACATTTCTTGTCTTCAATAATTTCCACCCAAAACATACTTGTCTTCAATAATTTCCACCCAAAACTTCACAAATCCCTTCCCAAAGAATGAAGAAAGCATTCCCACAACTCTGATTGATCCAGCACTTTTTGTCCTTTGCTCATCCATATTTTGTCTTGTTTGGTGAGCGTGAAGCTAAGAGTTTAACTGTGACAATCCTGCATTCCATGTTTATTCAATAGTGCTATCCAACAGTGTCCATCAGTGACCACTCAACTGCATGGAAGAATGCATGATTTCAGAATGATTAAATATTGATAACTGACTAAGATGAGATTAGTCAAATGCCATGCTGTTGCACATACGGAAGGCTTTTGGCCTCAAAATCTACTGTCTGTGGGCAACACTGCAGCAGAGTTATGCCAACAACTGTTCTAACATAAACAAAGGTTCACTATTCCTAGTTTCAAGCACCATGCACATATATATAGATTATGACTGTTTTCTGCTTTTGCCCCTTCATGATCATTTCGCATTTTTAAAGTGTAATTTACTTTTGCATATTCAAAATGCAATCTATGAGGAACATGAACACATGCCATATAAAACAAAACTCTTCTAGTTGCATTAATTTAAATAACAGATTTATAACTTCTCTGTATATGGGAATTAATTTTAACAGCCTTCCTTAAACAAAGCTGAAATAAAGAAATATGAAACCAGTAAAATAATAAGAGGAAATCTAAACTTATACAGGATGTGATAAAAATGACAGCCTGGGAAATTTGTAGCCTTCTATCTAACAATTGCTTTGCAGTTGAATGTACATACTACCTCACATAACATAAAACCAAAATTAATTACATGAAATAGTGTCTTGCTTAGTAGAAGTGTTTTAGCATTGTTCTCAAAACAATGACACTCAGAACTTGGAAACTACTTTTCTGCCTTACAACTACTAGAATTGTCTAGTCACCTTGGCCAGCAGGCATTCTGCCAGGTGAATTGTGGGAGTTTTAGGCCTGAATTCTGTTGGTTAGTCCCAAATAGATTGAACTCAAATTAATCAATTGGTAAATATAGTTGGCCCTCCACATTTGCTAGAGTTAGGGGCACAAGAACCCCGGAAAAATGGAAGAAACACAAATATAAAAG
The DNA here is from genome assembly GCA_948472985.1 of Iguana delicatissima. Taxonomy (NCBI): domain Eukaryota; kingdom Metazoa; phylum Chordata; class Lepidosauria; order Squamata; family Iguanidae; genus Iguana; species Iguana delicatissima. The sequence goes on along the minus strand of CAOKZL010002483.1, from coordinate 371,286 downwards.
TGTGTCTCTATGGGAAGGGGCCTGAGGCATCATTGAAAGAGTGGACATCCAGGTTCCAAACCAGATTGGGGTAAGGAGAGGGAAAGGGGGTTGGGTTAGCATGGTGTCCTTACACACCCTCCCCTGCCCATCTCTTTCCTTGGGTGTGGAGGGCATCACAAGTGGGCTTGTGGTGCTCAGACATCAGACTGTCCTCAGCTGTCAGGTAGCAGCTGGTGGTGGTGGTGGAGGAGGACCACCAGCAGCAGGTTTTTAAAGGGCTGTGCACCCAACCGCTGAGGTAAGGTTCCCCAGAAAAGAAATGCATGAGGTGGGGGAGAAAGGATTGGAGAAACAAATAATCAAGTCAGTGGAAATGAAACCTGGAAATGTTGAGGGCCAACTGTAGTAAACCAACATGTAGCTAAATTCCACTGATTCACTGCAGTTGGGAACTAACAAAAAAATTTTTTTCGTGATAATCTGGCAGGCCCTGTTATGCCACAGAAGTTTTAAAAACACAATCACTGCCATGATTGCCAAAACCCCAAGAAAAGCGGAAGTACCACTGAAAATTAATCTACAGAAGTGAACACTAAAATCTGTAGCAGAACCATTTATATGGCAGGGGGTTGGACTAGATGGCCTGTGAGGTCTCTTCCAACTCTACATTTCTATGATTCTATGATATAATAGCTGTTGGTAGGCTGGGAAAATATTTGAAAGTTTAAAGATGACCTCTTACGTGTTTGTGACAACTGATGCCAAAGGCAACTAGGATAATTGTGATAATTATATACTCAGATATCTATCCACTCCTTACTCCACGGTGATAAAATCTCTGAGTAATAGTACACTACTTATTAACATATTTCAGGAAAGCCAGTATAACCTTTATCTCTTTGTAACCGTGTAAGTATATTAATCTCAAGAAAAGAGATGGAGATGTAAATGAGTAACAAATCTTCTCTTTGTAGTAGTTCAACTGAGCTGACTTTATGAATATTTCTTGTATTCAAAGCTGTGTTGCCTGCTATAAGGTGTATTTGCTACGCTTGTTACTGCAGGTTAGGCCTCCTTGGAGATAGCATAAAGATATCATTTTGATATCAATAATTTGGCTTTATTATACCACCCCTCTCCACATGTTTGAGAGGCCCCTGGACAACCCCAGAACTAGGCTCGGCCATCAAACGCTGCAATATCCCATGACAATACAGGCAGGCCAGAAATAGCCAGATCCCCGCTTTAGGAGACCTCTCTGCAAACACCCTCATTATGTATGCACGCTGTTTACAAAGGACTCCCTGCCCCAAGCAGGTAACTTGGCAAGCTAGAAGCTTAAAGGCCAAGCACTAAGCATTTGTATACAGTCTACCTCTTTGCCAATTTGGACTTAACTCAATCATGCTAAATTGTGACCTTTCTGAGACATTGTTTTGCACTCAAAACTCATTGTTGTCCCCAAGTAAGGCAGAGCCTGCAGCCCCAATTCACCCTATAAAAACCCCTGATTCCAAGACCTTCCTCAGATCACTCCGAACTTCCATCAAGCCTTGCTACCGCTTTATCCAGCGAGCCTTCCCTCAGCTCCAGTAGCTGAAACCGCAGCAACCTCAGATCGCTCCGAACTTCCATCAAGCTTTGCTGCTGCATAGCTTGGCGAGCTCCCCTCAGCTAATCGAGCTGAGTTTCTTCTCTGCACCCCCGGATTCTCCCGCAAGGTCCAGGACAACAAGACAGGTGTCATATCACCCATTTCCCCTGAACATCTTTATCCTTAATTTAATCTCTAATCTCTTAGTTATCTGCATGACTGTGGTGTCTTTAATATTTGTTTGTATGTAATAAAATATCATTTTTATTACTTTAAACCTGTCTGGCTGCTTGACTGACCTGACCACGTAGACATTGGGTTGCAAAATCCTGCTAAGTTACCCTGCCTCTCGCTAGCTTAAGTGAGTGCTCCAGCTAATTTTCCCCAAAATTGTGTTTTATTGTTTGGTTATTTAGGTGTCCCTCCCGAGACCTCCAGTAAACAAGGTAACACACTCTATTTGCCGCAAATCATTGATGGGTTTTGCCCATCAATGATTGGTGATTGCACAGCCCTCCCACCACTCTCCTGCACTTACCTGAGGTGCAGAAGTCCTCAAAATGAAATGGCTGTGCTTCTTGCCCCAGCACAGCCTGGGACGGTGCCCAGTTGCACTGTGGAAGGAAGAGGTGGCGCCATCGCGCTTCCTCCATTCACAGAAGAAACCAGTGCAGAGGGGAGCGCTCCTGTTGCTCTCCCCTCCCAGGAGAGACTCTACCGAGATCCCCGCGGGACACAGCCAGGATCCAGTGAGCTGCAGAAAGGATCCATGTTCACACAGGAGAAGCAAGTGGCCAGAGACGCAGTGCAGTTGTCTCATGCTCAGGTGGAAGGAAAAGGAATATAATAGCCTACAATGTGAAGGAGGGCTCACCAGCAGCCCTCCTTTCAAAGCTAGTTCCAGTGGATGGGCAGTCCAAGCAAATCGATTGTAGCAGCTAAAGTAGCTGCTAAGTTCAACCTCAGGGCTAGATGAAGAAGAAAATAGCTGCTAGTGCCTGCCTTGGCTAGTTAGTACTACAGCAACCAGTGCTCGAGGACCAGCTCTGTATCAGAGGAGACCTAGTGGAGATCTGAACCCCACCCAATCCAAAAATCAGGCTAAGATGTTGAAAAAGCATCTGTCATCTTACTGTGGCATTAGAGAGGAATCTAGCTGCTACCACCTTTCCACTGCCATTCAATCTACTCTAAAGTAGCTGCTAAGTTACTAAGCCTATGCGTTAAAAAGTTGGAGGAGCTCTTTTGTATTTGTGGGAAAAAAGCAAGAAAGGAAAACTGTGACTCTTCTTTTGAATAGGAATGTCACAGGTTCAAAACATTCACCTCAAGATGGAAGGAGAACCTTCTGTTTTGGAGTCATCTGAGAACTTCCTTTCCTTGTGAAAGCCAACATCTTGTGGACAATGTTCCAAGTGCCATCCTTCTACTCCTTCATGTTGTTATGTTACTGCAGTTTAGATCTCCTTGGAGACACCCCTAGATATCACTCTGATATCATAATTCAGCCTTACCATACCACCCTTCTCCACGTGTTTGTGAGGCCCCCGGACAAGCACGAAACCAGGCTCAGCACTTAACTGCTGAAATATTCTCAAACAATACAGGCACGCCAGAAATAGCCAGATCGCAGCTTCAGGGACCTCCCCGGCAAACAACACATTATGTATGCACACTGTTTACAAAGGACTCCCTGCCCCGAGCAGGTAACTTGGCAAGCTAGAAGCTTAAATGCCAAGCACTGAGCATTTGCATACAGTCTACCTCTTTATCAATTTGGACTTAACTCAATCATGCTAAATTGTGACCTTTTGGAGACATTGTCTTGCACCCAAAACTCATTGTTGTCCCCGAGTAAGGCATAGCCTGCAGTCACACTTCTCCCTATAAAAGCCCCTGATTCTGAGAACTCACAAGTTCCAGACCGCCTTGCTGTTGCTTTGCTTAGCGAGCTTCTCCTCAGCTCCACGTGCTGAGTCATACCGAACGCCAGCATCGCTCTCCATCTTCTTCCGGGCTTCAGGAACAGGTTTTGTATCATCCGAATCAACTATCCCTCTGAAAATCCCGCTATCTTACACCTTTATTTTCCTTAGTTATCTGTGTGCTTGTGTTGCTTACATTGTGTGCCTGTATTTAATAAAAGATCATTCATTATTTTCAAACCGGTCTGCTCCTTGACTTGGCCTGACCCCGTAAACACTGGGTTACAAGATCCTGCTAAGTTACCCTCCCTCTCGTAATGCTAAAGAAGGTCTCTGAGCTAATTTTCCCCACCTATAGTTGAGCACATTTTGGTGTCCCTCCTGGGACCCCCAGTAAACAGGGTAACAGTTACTTGCTTTTGGGGGATTTACAGTGTGTTTGGAGTTTCATAAAAAGACATGCTATTGTTAATTCTTTAAAATGTTAATGCTGGATTTTTACCTTCAGAGGTGGGGAGAGATGCCTATGAGATTTTCTGCCTCAGGTTACAAAATAACATGCCTTGCTTTGAGAGTTCTGCACTTTCATTTGGGCCGGACAGCCCACCTTGAGTTGCGTGAGTGATTTGCTGATGCATTTCAGGCAGCAGAATATTGCTGGCCAGTGCCGGGGATTTCATAATGCAAGTAATAAAATATATCAAAGGAAGTAAATATAACAAAGTTGATGCATAAAATATTTTTAAAATCAAATTGTCTCACTTTAATTTATATCCCACCTTTTGCCTGGGACAGTACTCATTAAGTGTGATATTCTCAACTCACTGTAATACAGTTAAGCAGTTTCCACTATACTTGAATATTTGAACACTAGTGGGAGTGTTCCATCCTGATGGTTAGTTTTGGGAGACATGTTGATTATAGGATGACTCAGGCAACAGGAGTAAATGATTTACCCCTTTTCTAAAGGCTATCTAGTTTCCCTCTATATAAAATCTAGCTGGTCATGTTCCTTGCAAGTTGGTTTCTGTTTGTGGGTGTTAGTGCTGCTACATGTCCTTTCTATGTAGATAAAAGTATTCAGTGTATAATGTGTAGGAGGGAAGTTATGTTGAGAGTTTCTCAGAGCCGTTTGCAGTCTACACTTTCATCGTAACTGATGGCACCATCTTCTCTGCTCTCCTAATGCAGCAAAACTGTAGCCTACAAACGATAATAAATAATGTGGAGGAGGGAAAGGGAGAGGCAGCACACACATTTTTTAAACAAGTTCCCTTGTCTAGTGCATTGTTAACCTAACTGTGCAGACATCAAACTCATGCTTTGCTGAGACCGATTTCCAGGAGATGCTAAATATCATCCTAGTTTTCAAGCCGAATCTTGTATGCAGCTCTGTAAATCTGCTTTCTCGACAAATCAGAGTAGGATGAAACTGAGCAGTGTGTTCCTCCCCTCCCCTCTCTTATTTGCCTCTGGTTGTTCAGTGCGTGGGAAATTCCCTGGTTCAAAGCCTGACTCAGATTAATCATAGACATGTTCTTAATAAAATCAATAACATTTGGCTTAACGGTAGCAATTACCCTGCAAAAGGAAATGTTACTGGGTAGAAAATAACAGATGGGAGAAATACAAACAAGCATGTTTGCCCACAAGATACACTGGTAATTTCCTTACATATTAAAGGATTCTGATCTTTATAAAGTAGATGTTTCCAAAGGATCCCGGACCACAATTTCCATCATCCCTCACCAATGGCCATGCTGGTTGAGATCGGTCAGAGCTGGCGTTCAACAACATCTGCCACAGGTTCTCCCTACCTATCATGAAGCAATTTCATCTCCAGGTCAGTTTGGAAGCATATGTACAGCACTATCATATATATGTCTATATAAAAGTAAGTCCCATTGGGCACTGTGAGACTTACTCCCAGGCAAGCGGATATAGGACTCCCAAGATATTTTCTTAACGTTACTGTGTGTGTGTGTACAAGTCACTTCAAGTCACCTGTTGACTTAAGTTGGCCCCATAAATTTCATAGGGTTTTCTTAGAAAATGAATAATTAGAGGTGGTTTTGCCATTTCCCTCCTCTGAAATATAGCCAACAGAATCTGGTATGCATTGGTGCTCTCCCATCCAAGTATTGACCAAGGCTGACCCTGCTTAGCTTCCATGATCAAACAGGATCTGGGGCCTTTAAGGTACTTATGCCAACCATTTCACTGTTCTAAGCCTGGTGTGGCACTGGAGATAACAGTGATAGAATGTTCTTCCTCTTTCCTCTCCTCCCCTGTTCTCTGAGCTGTCAGAAAACTGGCTCTCCTAACCCCTTCAGAGCACTTTCTGAGGGTGAAAACCAGGCTACAGTGTGGATGGCTAGGCAGATTGCTCCCCTCCAGGTTCCAATGGCTTCTGCGATTTTGCCCATGCTGATGATACAAGCCGTTATTTTCCTCCAGCATAGAATGAAGTATAATTACTTTTAAAGTGGTCACATCTGATGAAGTGCACTGATATCCACAATGTTTATGCCAAATAAAATACATTAATCTTTGAGATGCTGAAGACTCTGTTGTTTTTGCTGCAATAGCCTTACCTCACTGACTGGGAGTAAGCCCTGTGGTAAGTAGTTAAGGACCTCTGACTTGGGAGTAAGCCCTATTGACAGTGAGTCTTAAATCAGAATAGCCATCAGAGGGGTGCATATCCTGGTACACTAATTCAGAGTCCCCGATCTGTCTCATGTACAGTTAGCAAAAGCAGGTGAGGTTGCTAGCTGGAGCCAAATATCAAGATGATACGATCTCCAACACTGGAACAGCTGCATTTGGTTTCCAGGCCCAATTAAAAGTTTTGCTTATAACTTTTAAAGTCTTATATGTTTGAGACCAGATTATCTACAAAGCAGCCTTCTCTAGTATTAGCTTGCTCTGGTATGAAGATTATGGACAGAAGACCTCTTAGGTGTTTCCATATCACTTGGCACAGAGCAGAGAGAGGGACTTTTTCAGTGGCCACACCCAAATTTTGGAATCCCCATGCCCAGAGAGCTTTGCCAGGTAGTGGTAGTGATTTCTGTGCACTTTGGTTGGTGGGCTATCACAGCTCTTCTTTCTGTTTTTTGAGTTCCATTTCTTCTTTCTCTAAGTAATATTTTTTCAGGACTTCCAGTGTTTTACTTTATTTTGATTACATTCTTCAAACTAGATAGACAAATTCCTTTTCCCTTAAAGCCTTACATTTTTAGGAATTATAGAATATAAATGTTTCAGACAAGTAGACATTAGATTAATACATTAAGTGTTCATTTGCCAGACTGGGCATTAGGTGAGGATGACAGAATTATTATGGATATGCTGACTTGCCCTGTCCCATCTCCTGCTTCTGTGCTGACGCTGCTCCAAATACCTAGGCACAGAAGGCTGTACTAAGATACACCTGGCTGTCTCATCCATCCCAATCTTAGTGGGGCAAATCAAATAGGCCTCCAGCTAGCATTAAATCCTGAATTACAACTAATTTTTTTTCTTTTAAGGTTGACTCAATTTCCACCAGCAACAGTTTTATTCCATTTCATTTTATTGTACCTGTAAACATGGTGTTAAAGATTTTTCTTTGTATTCTACTACAAAAAGAAAAAAAGAGAAAAAAGAAAAACTATTTAATTATTTTTTTAAATAGTATCCTAACCTTTTGAGTTGAAATGATTTGCCGGAGCAGAGGGGGTAGGCATAAATACTTTCAGCATGAGCATAAAATCCCAGAGAGAAACTCTCTTTCTATAAAGGGAGTACATCCTGACCGCTTTGTCTGGTGCTGTGTACTTGCCAAAATGTCATGTGTATGACATGGAAGAATGTATAAATAAAATCACAAAGGAACATGGGAACAAGCCAACCGAATGAGACTACAGGTCATTCAGATCAGTCACTCAAATCTCTACTCAGCCTTGGGCAAGATCCTGTCACAGCTTCCCAGGGTGTACAGTGGGAATATCAGTTACTTGTCCTACATTGTTTTGATAAACAATCCATAAATTAGTTTTCTAATTAATTTCTGCTGTAAAAATAATATTCCTACAAATTAATTGCACACCTAAGGCTAGGTTAATAAAGATATCACTTAGCCCAATCTGTACAGAATAGATTAAGAGCACAGAAGATAGTTCTTTCTAATTTGAAACCAGATGCTGTTTCAGGGCACAAACAACATTCTGTGTGTGTGTATGTGTTTGTGCGCGCGCGCACACATACACTTTCAAGCCACCTGCTGATTTATGGGAAGGCCATAAATTCGTTAGATTCTCCTAGGCAGGGAATACTCAGAGGTGGTTTTGCCAGTTCCTTCCTCTGAAATATAGCCTACAGCATCTGGTATTCATTGGCAGTCTCCTATCCAAGTACTAACCAGGGCTGACCCTGCTTAGAGTCCAAGATCAGATGGGATCTGGTGCCTTTACGGTATTTAGGCCCTCAACATTCCCTGTACACTTTATTAACCATAAGCAGCCTGAAGTACATGTAGAATTAGTCCTAATGGCTTTAGGAACTGAGGACTTGGATTTGCACTCAACTTTGGACATTGTTGTTTTATAAATTAAGCATAGACAACTTGATCCTATGGTCCATTTAAGATGGGTGTCACTCAAAACCCTATGTGAACTGATTAATGCAAACTGGTAAATTTTCTGTACTCCCTCAGCTGTTGTTGTTGTCTTCAAGTTGTTTCCAATGTACAGTGACATTAAAGCCACTCGATCATGGGGCTTTCTTGACAAGATTCATTCAGAGGAGTTTTGCCATTGCCTTCTTTCAGGGCTGAGATGATGGGCTTTGCCCAATCACCCAGTGGGTTTCCATAGCTGAACAGGGATTTGAACTCTGCTCTCTCAGAGTCCCAGTCCAATCACGCAAACCATCATACTGGCTCTCACTCCCTCAGGTACAGCATACTTTTGTCTTTTGCAGGAACCACATTATGCCAGTCATGCAAACTGTGGCTGAACAGAGACACCACAAGCATAGACACAAATAGACATACACACTCAGCCCTGGACAATGCCTGTAAACAAATGCCAGAGGCTACTCAGTGCTTGAAACTAATGTCTTGAAAGTAACTTATTTACTTATTATTTTTTTCCAGTAACAAGTCACAGTTAAATATGTACTATTAAATGTTTAAACGGAAACAAGACAAAGGTTATTTTTTTTTCATAACAAGAAATTCTGTGAAGGGCATTTGGTGCCATTTTAACTATGTGGCTTTTTTGTTAACCCCCCCCCCGACATTAAAGAATTAAAGGCACATTATATTACTTGTTATTTGTGCATAAAGTTCCTTTAATTTTAAGGTCACAGTTCTAAGCACAACTGCTACTGCCACACAATCGCTACCAAATGTGCTCAACCCATCAACCTGACCTGCAGGCAGAGGGTCCTTTCTGTAAGCACAGTACCCAAAGCATTGGGAATTGTCATGCTGCGAGGTGATATTACCATACCCTACTACCACTCCTGTGAGATATGCAATTTTCATAAACTGGAGTTATTAATGACCAGAGAATATGATTAGGGTCATGCTGACCAGAGACATATTCAGGGTCATGAAAGTTCAGACAGGATTATGCAGGTAAACTCTGATGCTGATGAGTTTGTGCTAATCCCTTCACTACCTCAGACGCTTTGCATTTTCACACACAATGGAAGACAGCCCGCCCAGATAAAGCAACCTGAGATCATCCCTCAATCTTACCCTACAAAGATCTTGCTTATACAACCTACCTGACCAAACATTAAGAGATTGTCATGAGTCCCATCAATGTTTTGTCACTCTGGAGCAATCAGCCCATTCCGAACCCTCTTGTCAGTTCCATAGGAAAGCCATCACAGCTTTATCACACACTCCTTCAGGGTATGAAACAGAGTTTCAACCCCATAATACGTAGAGCATAATCCAGATGCTGTTCCTCTGTGCTGTCCTCAGACACTGTCTGAACCGCTCCATTGTGACCCTTTCTTCAGGACTGGTAACTATCACCCTTTCCACCCAATCTCTCTATCCAACCTTCTTGCCTCACTTTCTGATAGCCTTGTATGGTTCTTAAGAGTGTCTGATCTCTCTTGTGTTTGTCAATTCAAATAAAATACTTTGTTTAACTGGGGTCCTCTTTACAGTGAGTTAATAGTATACACAGTTAGTGTATACACAGGTGAAAAGATCCTGCCATTACCCTCCTCTCACAGGCCTCCCTTGAGCTGTAATTCCCCCAAATTGTTAGGAGGCACTGGCATTGTGGGTGGACCCCCACCATTGCTCATTCCTTTCAAAGTCCTTAAGGGACATCTGATGAGCCAACCCCCTTCATCATAGGCTCAGGCCAAGACTTTTTCTTGACTTGGGTAAAGGAGTCCACACACCTCACCGATTCCACCTAAATAACTGATTTTATTTCCAGTGCCTTCCACCCCACCTGAAGACAACACACTAGCTGAGGAAGGTCAGGTTGGCCACATGGAAAATGGAACTCCCTCCTCCAACAGAGTGGAAGAGCCAGGGGACTGTCAAGACTGCCGGATGCCCGAGGCAGCCACCTCACTCTGCCTAAAGGTAAGGCTCGTCTTGCTCCACCAGCCCTGAATGATAAGCTCTGCACCATGCACCTGTTCCTCATGATTCTGCATTGCAAATGCCATCAAGTGCTGTATGGTATTGATGAAGTTAGGAGCACTCAGCAATAATCTATGAAAGTTATTTATTTACACAGAACCTATTAGTATCCCTTTCCCCATTTCTTAAGCTGAAAAAAAGCACAACACAGGTGACATAGGTACATGAAACTATGAAACCAAGGACAGGCTGAAAGATGGGCAGTATTATCTCAAAGGGGTATTGTTAGGTTAAATTTGGGAAGGGGAAAGACAGCACACCAGGCCTTTGGTCCTTCAGATATTTGGATTTACAGGTTTCATCAATCTGACCCAGCATGGTCAATGATGAGGGACTGTGGTCCAAAACCTGGCTGCACAGTGAACCACAAAAGAGGCTGTGTTGTGATTACTACTAGTAATCTTTTATACTAGTAATCACAGTAGCAGCCTTTTTCATGGTTCATTGTGCAACATCGACGCTGGGAAACTTCGCCCTCGTTAATAACAAGGAGGTTGGTCCTATTATCAGGCAGAGTGAGATGGTCACATCAGACAACAAGATTCTGGCCATTTCCACACTACCTTGTTATAGCGCTGTTTCTCCACTTTCAACATCCTATGGAATCTTGGAATTTGCAGTTTGGAGAGGGGCATTTAGAATTCTCAGCCAGAAAGCTCTTGGCCCCTGAGTGGCTTGAAGGGGCACCACATCATAGCTATTTAATGTTATTATTATTATATTCTTACTGTCACAGAGGAGGTGCTTGTGGATTTTCTGCCTTCTCTTGTGCACCTTTAAGTAGTTTCCAACTCATGGTGACCCTAAGGCGAACATAGCATGGGGTTTTCTTGGCAAGATTTGTTCAGAGGGCGATTTGCTTTTGCCTTCCTCTGCGGCTGAGAGAGTATGACTTGCTCAGAGTCACCCAATGGGTTTCCAGGAGCGAGTGGAGACTTGAACTCTGGTCTCTAGAGTCATTCTCCCATGCTCAAAGAAAATACATCACAGTGGCACCACTACTGCTTTCTGCGCCAAAGCACTTTACTGGCTTTGTATACCTGGGCAGCTTGACTGCAGTGGGACGGACAGCGCCATTTGCTGCTCCTCCTCAGACACCACGGCCATTGCTTCTCGAGGGCCCCTCCCTCAACTGCAAACCCCAGCATTCCATAGGATGTTGAAAGCGGACTAACAGCACTATAACAATCTAGTGCGGAAAGGGCCCCAAAGGCCCTGGGGCATCCCCGACTAATGACTGCAACTGCTACAAACGCCGTCAGCCCGGGGCGGAGCCCTGGCATTCCCGACGGTGGGAACCGGTTTCACTGGAAACCCCACCTGCTACGAAGCGCCCCAGGGCCCTGCCTCTCCCTGCCTTGGCGGAGCCGTTGGTGCCCGTGTGAGGGGGAGGGGAGCGAGCCCCGCCCCGGGACGGCGGCGGCGGCGGTGGCGGCAGCGGGCCGCTCCGCTGCCAACTGGCGCTGACACGCTCTCCGCTCGCTCGCCTGCTTCTGAACCACGTTGCAAACTCAACGGGACCTGTTGGGACCTCCTCCCCGCCGGCCCGCCCCGGCTCCTCCTCCCCCGCCTGGCGAGGGAAGACAAGCGGGAGCGCAGCGAAAGGAAGGGAAGAGGAGGAGGCCCAAGTCCCGTAAGGGCCCCGAGGCTGGGACCGGAGGCGGCGGAAGAACGGAGGGCACCGAGAACGAGGAAGCCGCAACTTTGGAAGTCCGGAGCGGAGACGGAGACGGAGAGTGAGAGTAGGCGAGAGCAGCAGCAGCCTCATGGCCCTCCTGTGAGGAGCGTCGACTTCTCATCAAAGCCGCCAGAGGGCCACGAGAGGACCCGGCGGGGGGACCGTTCCAGCGAGGAGGAGGAGGAGGAGGAGGAGCAGGCAGAGCGGCACAGGCGGTTCCCGCGTCGGCTGCGTGAGTAAGGCTGCGGTTGCCCGCGGACCCTCGGAGGGTCTCGCTGAACCCCCGGGTCGAGGAGAAGGGGCCGAGAGCTCTCGCGCCGGCCCGGCCCGCGGGCCACGGGTGGGCGCCTGGGCCCGGAGCCCCGCGCGGGAACGGGACAGGGCGCGCGAGCTCTGCCTCGGGGTCAGGGGCGGCCCCGCGTCTTCCCCCCTTTCCTCCCCCGAGGGAGGACGCGAAGAGAAGGGCGGGTGGATTCTTGAGGAAACTGAGAAAAGGGGAGGGCCGGGAGGAGGGAGAGGCTCCGTTCTGAGTTTCTAGGGCGCCGTCTCGTTCTCTGCTCCGCATGGAGGGGGTGTGAGAGTGAGAAAGAGGGAGGGGGGAGGACGTGCCGATTTCAAAGATTCCCCGAAGTCGGGAGAAAGTCTGGAGACCGCGTGTTTCCTCTCTTGTCAGTGAGTAGTAACCTGTTGCTTCTTTTAAAGCGACTCCGTGTTTCCTCTGAACGGGTGGGCTTTTCCTGTTTACTTCAGTCTGGGGCCGCCTCCGCACTAGACTATCATAGTGCTATTATTCCACTTTCAATATCCTGTGGAATGCTTGGGTTTGCGGTTTAGGCCCCTCCCTAAACTGCAAACCCCAGCATTCCACAGGATATTGAAAGTGGAATAACAGCACTATAACACTCTAGTGCGGAAATGGCCAGGGTGGAAACGTCGGACCTGATCCAAGCAAGACTGGCAGGCAGACTGAGACTGCCTGGTCTCTAGGTTAATATTAAACGAGGAGGTAGTTTCTTTTGGTCATACAAATATGTTAGCCGTATTTGTGGTTTTGGTGGGTCTCATTCTAAATTGCACCGCGCTTTTTTCTTCTTTGATTTCAGCATTCCCTCTCCACCCCCAGTAATGCCAGGGAGGTCTGAAGAAGTCTTTGTGGTCACCTTGGATTGCTTCACAAACAGAAAGCATGTGAAAGTTGGATCTTACTGTTTTCCGAGTATGCTGTACAGGTACAAGGAAGTCTGAGAAAGACACAAGAGGTTTTTAAAAAATGGCTTTTGTGATATGAAGCCCTCTCATTTTTGTTTCATAAAAAGTATTAACTGCATATTTTAAGGGATTTTTAAAAGGGGGCTTTAAATAGTATGTTGACTGTTGAATGGAAATCTCAAGATTAACAAAGCTGATTTGACTGGAATACTTAAAATCCAATTTCCTTACTTCTTTTTTCTTCTTGGACTCTGTGTGTGGAAACAAGTGATTTAAAAAAAAAATGGATAAATATGATGATCTGGGGCTGGAGGCAAGTAAATTTATAGAAGATCTGAATATGTATGAAGCTTCCAAAGATGGGCTCTTCCGAGTTGACAAAGCAGTTGGGAACAATCCAGAATTTGAAGAAACCAGAAGGGTGTTTGCTACAAAAATGGCCAAAATTCACCTTCAGAAACAACGAGAGCAAGAGGAGCTGATGAAGGCAGCCTCTGGAGTTCCAAGCAATGGGGCCACCTTTAGTGGTCAGCATCAGCTTCCAGGCCATCCTGTAGCCAGAGGCTCTGGAGGAACAAATAAACTGCACTCAGGTGAAAATACCTCAAAGCCCCCACTGGCCACCTCATCGACAATGTGTGCAGGCCATAACTTCACCTTCCCAAACCAGCCCCAAGGTTATACTGAAGGAGAACGAGCAAACCTGTACCCAGAAGGAAACAGAGGCAGCAGTGACTGTGGATACAGTGAGGGCCTAGGGTGTCCAGAAGCTTCCAGAGGACCTAGTTATCAAAGGCCAGGGCAGGTGAATAGTTCCAAGACATCTTTTTCCTCTCTTTCTCATGAAGAACCCAATAATGGTGAAAATCAGACAGGTAACCAAGGTTGGGGAAGAGACGCTAGTAAGTTTCCTAGCTTGAAGTCTGGCATGGGCTCCCATTTATGGTCAAGCACCAGTCATGATGAATCCTTGCAGAAGCATCCTGCAAAACCTCAGACAGATCTTCACCTGTACCAGCAATCATGTAACTCTTTCAGATCTTCAGAGAGTGGGTATGGAAGTCAGGAAAGTGGAGGTGAAGGACCTGGGCTTGGTCAAAGCTATGACCAAAACCCAGGTAGCCAGAGATCATCATCTTTCTCACATGCCAGTGGTCCTTTGTTGTCCACAGTTGGGGTTGGTGATGATTACCCTGCAGGGTATTCACAGCAGAGATCTTCCTCATTCTCTGGTTCATCAGGGCACTCTTCTCAGACTCTTTTGAATCGAACTGATAATTTTCATCCAAACTGTGGCGCTGAGGTATGGACTTCTGGTGCCTCAAATAAAAGCCCTGGTGACAATCAGTCAAGATGTAAGGATAATGTTCATGCTTCAGTTTCTGGTTCCCTTCCTCCGGTTGTAGACTATCTGCAAGGTAACACTCACCCAAAGCCTGCTGGTCATTTTGTAGTTCATGGTCAAAATCACCGGCTTAATTCTGCTGTGTCTGGCGCGAGTCCTGAGCAGAATTCCATCAGTGTAACATCTCATGGACCAATGATTTCCAATGTTCCAAAATCTCCTTTTAAAGAGGGCATTGGCACTGCACAGCGTGACTCTGGTCACCAGGAAACCTCCACTTCTGCAAAAATAAAACTACCCTGTCAGACTCTCCTTCCACAGCAAGAACAAGGACCATCCACTGCCGAATTAAAATTAGAAGCTCTTACCCAGCGTCTCGAGCAGGAGATGGATGCTTGTCCAAAGGCTGACTACTTTGGTAGGTATATATTTGTCTGTTACATTTTGCAGTGCATTACTTTTTAAAATAATTGGTTCAGTGATAAATGGTACAGTTGCACCTGGAGGCATATTTTCTTGGTTTCTTTTCTCCATTGTCATTAATCGTGGGAACAGCTCATACTTTTAAAATTATATTTTCTGGAAGCTACAATTTTAATATAATAACTTCAGTAGAAAATGATAAGCTAGGGAAAAAATGAATTAAAAGCATGTTTTTAGAAGCAAGCTGATATGCCAATTTTAATGCCTCAAAGGCTTCATTCTACCACAGTTTTTTTTCCTGCTGTGTGCTGGATTATAACTAGTTTGGGGTAGGGAATGGGATTTTCTGATGCTCTGATGGAAGTATTTGAGTAAATAATTTTTCATTACCAAAAAATGATGAGACAGGCTAGCTGTATCCAAAAGTAGTTGCAGGTTTATCTACCTTGCTTAACTAAACTGCATTGGCCACAGTACTGTCAAGTTACGTTAAGCTCTATGATGGTGAATGGGAGAAGTCTGGAAACTTGGTATTTTGTATCCTGCTTTTAGATTATAATGTACTTAGACAAACAAGGTGACAAACAAGTCAGTTGAAGTACCAGAGTTATGTCCACTCTAGAGAAATAATTGAGAAATGGACTTTCAGTAATGAATTGGCAACTGATTTGTGAGGGGATGGGATGGAAGGGCCAAACCTTCTCCTCCCCTCTGTTAGCAAGGGTATTTCCTGCTCACATCTTCCTTGCCACAGCTAGCAAAGCCATGGAATATGCAGAGCTTTCCAGACTTTTCATCGTGATGACACATTTTTTAGACATGTATCATTTCACGACACAGTAGTTTCAGTTTTACTAGCAAACTGGAGGTTAAACTAACCCTTTATAAGAGATACAGACATATACCTAAATTGTAATAACAAAATATATGGGGACACAACATATCTCATGAAAACCTTTCCTATATTTTTAAAAATATATGATTTATAAATAATAATATACATTTCCAAGATTGTAGGCAGCACACCTACATGCTTCAGGCGATGCACTAGTGTGTTGCAGCACACTGTTTGGAAAGCCTTGGAATGTTGGCACACAAAGTGAGCATCTGCCTCAGAATTTTGTATTCCCTCTTGGAGGAATCTGAAGCATACTTGGGAGAGGGAGAGGAGGGGAGGAGAGTCAGTTGGGTAAGGAAGGGTTCTAAAGTATGCATTTACATTTCATACTATATGCCTTTCTCATCCTTAGCACCACCTATTTATTAGTTGTGCCCTGGATGCAGCTCTGTGTTTTTGACATTTAGCCCTCAGGCTGCCACTTGTTGAATGCATATTGTTTCAACTTGTGCAGATGCATAGTGATTAGCTGTGTCTGTCTTTTAGGTTTTCAGATAGAAATCAGGGCACCTCCAGAGCTCAGTGTCTTTGGAGTCTGATCATTAAGGAATGTTCCTGTGGAGATTTAAGAGTGCGTAATGCTCGTTATTGATATATGGTCCTAGTAGCTTTTAGATATGATAGGGATCTTTATAGGAGAGACAACATCATGTAGCTTAATAAGAATATATTAACTATTCATTAACAGTATATCTTCTCTAGCTGCTGTTTAAAACAAAGAGGATTTAGCTTTCAGCAAGAGTGGGCAGCTGCAGTAGTTTTGGGGGACCATTTCATCCCTGTGTGCCCATTGGAAATCTGCTGAAAATGCGACTAATAAGTGTACTTCTTGTTTAGACTTCTTGGATTTTCAGCCTGTCCTTCATCTGGTTTGGGGAGCTGAAGGGGAAACTGCTGCTCCAAAAGAGTTGATTTACCTTTTGGGGACATCCCAAATTAGGTATTGATTTACTCTTGGGGGATATAAGCGGCTTTGGTGCAAAAAAGGGTTGAGCCACCCTTTCCTTATCTCTGATTTACAAGAACCAATACTACCAAGGTCAAAGAATATCTTCTAAGAAATACAGGTG
Organism: Iguana delicatissima; assembly: GCA_948472985.1. Taxonomy (NCBI): domain Eukaryota; kingdom Metazoa; phylum Chordata; class Lepidosauria; order Squamata; family Iguanidae; genus Iguana; species Iguana delicatissima. Next base: position 354,498 of record CAOKZL010002483.1, on the reverse strand, counting down.
TGTGTATCTGCCTTCGAGTCACCTGTTATAGCAACCTTATGAATTTCATGGAGTTTTCTTAGGCAAAGCATACTCAGATGTGATTTTGCCAGTTCCTTCCTCTGAAATACAGCTTACATCATCTGATATTTGTTGGTGGTCTGCCATGCAAGTACTAACCAGAGCTGACTCTGCTTAGCTTCCAAGATCAGACAGGATCTGATGCTTTTTGGATATTTAGATGGGGTAAGAAGTATGGGAAACTAGGACAGTTCAGTGTAGCTTCATCTTTGCTATGCAGCACAATGACATCAGGACAAAAAGTGAATTTTACTGCCTGTTATGGTGGGGAGATTAAAAGCTTAACATAGAATTTCTATTGCTGACAGCAGCTTTGTGTTTCTTAAAACATGTGATCCTGAGCTATAATTAGCAGGAAACTTTATAAATTAATTTCTCAAAAAACATAACAGTAGCCTTGTTAGATCAGAGCAAGGTTCTTTCTCTTTAGAATTCTAATTTTGTAAATGACTTCTGAAGCTCTAAGGCCAGTCTAAGGTGTTTTGTTGCCTGGGACAGAAGCAAAATTGTGCATAGTACTTCATACTGGAAGGTGATGAAACTGGAGATTAAATATCACTTTGACAGTGGTCCCAGAACAGCATCCTTGGGTGGTGGAAAGCTAACTTGGGGTGTAGTACAAGCCATCCGGCTCCCTGATATCTGCTGCTTGAGGCGACTGCTTAGTGAAAAGCCCTGGGAAGCTCATGATGTTGATGATCCTCCCTTGCCTCCAAATTTTCCATGCTATGTGGCCTCTCAAGACAGTGTTTGTAGTCCCATAAGGAGAAGGAATGTCTGAGGTTGAAATGGAGATTCTTTAAGGCCATGGATGAGTTTGTGGTCATGCTTGAGATTTAAACTGGAATTTCTTCCTCATAAATTGTCTTTGTACTTGTGGTACAGCTTTAGCATACTTTTGAGAAGGGACAATATTCTTTAGTATTTTAAAACCACTGGCCAGGTGGTAGTTTGTATTTCAAAGGGTTTGTGGACTACAATTATGTAATTATTGTTGAAATGAACTTGGAAGTAGGGTCTGATGCAGGGGTGGGAATCATGTGGCCCTCTAGATGTTGTCCCAGAAGCCCTAACCAGCATAGCCAGAGCTGACAGATGCTCGGAATTGCAGTCCAGCAACTTCTAGAAGGCTGCCTAACTTCCACCTTGTTGACTGGATTAGGTAAGGAGAAACAGATGGTTTAATATTATTAGTTCTTCCATATATTTATTTAAGCTGCAAATCTGAATCTATCAGTAAGATCTTTGGAGTTTTGATTAAGGTATTTTACATCCTGCTTTTCCATTCTCAAGGCCTTAACAAAGCAGTTCACAGAATAAACAGGCCAATACAAATACAATTTAAAAACAGTACAAATATAGTGTAAAACTAGGGTGATAATAGACTATCATCCAGTTAAAAACACCAAATAAAATAGAGGGAGTGAGAAAAAAAACATATACATGATAACAGAAACAAAGGTGTGCTGAAAAAGAAAACTCTTCAGGAAAAACACAATTAAACAGGAAGATAATGTTGGGGCAGTGAGCTTCACTTATAGAAAGCTACCACACAAAATGCAAAACCATATCTCAGAAGACATACACAAGGGCTATGTCAGCAAACCCTAAAGGACAGGCTCGTTCTTTATATACTCATCCACATGTCTAATGTGCCTTTGTAGAGGAATAGCACATATTTTTCAGGACTTCTATGGTTGATCAATTCATACCATAAGGACAATAACATTTCAGAGGGAAATAATAGTCAGATAAAGGGATATAGGCATTGGTCACAAGATCAAGTATGTGAGTTAGAGAGGACATAATGTAAATGGTGCTGTTGTCACCACAGTTGTCTTACAGAGATGGGGAGAGAGTACACGTAGGATGGAGATAAAGGGATGCAGGTATTACCTTGCTTAGAATATAAGAGAAAAATTTCTTTTGAAGCGGGAAGATAATTGTGAAACAGAAGATTGTACTTGGCTTCAGGAGACTGGACTTGCCTCTGTGGCGTGGGCCAAGGGAAATGAAGCTCTGAGTCCCTTTACTGGCATTTTATTCTGGCAAAGATTTCAGGGAGGAACACAGGCACTGCCAGTTGTGAGTTCCTTGTGGATCCCTCACTAAATCTGTTGTTAAATAATAATAAATAAAATAATTCTTAAATAATAAAAACAGAAAGTGAAGGAGCACTAGAGAGAAGAGTAATAAGGGGAGTAGAGCTAATTAGAGAAGAGCAGGAACAGTACAAATTATTCTCACTCAAATGTTGACATTTTTGACACTACACACAGAGGGAACACTGAGCTCTTGCTATAGCTCTTACCTGAGAGAGAATTGTTTCAAAGATCAAAAGGGAGAAAGTCACCAGTAGCATTAATAGGGTTAGCTATATCTCTGTGATGAGTGTAAAGTATAGGCTCTGTGCATTTTCTCTGTGTACTCTGCACTTTCTGTTTGGAGGTCTTTAAAAAGTGCCTAAAGTTTGTTGCTGCTGTTGGTGGCACTTTAGGCATGGAGTTTTCCTTTGTTGGAACTCTGGACTGGGGAATTTGGGCTGTACACTTGAGTGTTTAGGGGTTGTGTTTAAGGATTAAACAGGAGGATCTGCAAGCAAATTGCATTTGGAATTTTGATTTTTGAGAGGAAGGGCTACACACATTGTACACTGTGCAGTGGAAGCAAATGTGTACCAGCAGAAATAACTGTGTCTCAACTTGCAAAGTCAGTTTTAACGTTGCCTTTCTCTAAATAGACAGCATTGCGAGAAGTACACTTTGATCTTCTTGTGAGCATGTAATAAAACACAATAGTAATTTTGGTAACAGAAGGTCTAGACAGTGGGTGTGTGGGATTATTTTAATTAATGTCCTTGTGAGAAAGCGGAAAGCTGAAACTACTTAAATCCCAATGGAATCCAGCGATCCCCCCCCCGCCCCTTACTCCTTCAGCAAGAAGGGCCAGTGTAGATGATTGAAGAAGCCAGGAAAGAAGCTCCTTGGAATATAAGGGAAAGAATGCGGATGACTCCTTGACATAATGCTTTGATGTACAGAAGTACTTTGAGAGTGCCTCCACCAAAAAAGAATAAGCATGAGAAACATCCCTTTGGAATTGAAATCCCCTTGGTGTGGATGTGCTTTCCCACAGAAGACCAGTGCTCAAGAGCTGTAAGGAATTCATTATCTTGATCGCAGATCTTTTCTGTAAATAATAATGATGATGATAACTGCATATTTTATTTCTCACAGAATGCTTTCTATGTGTATTCTTCTAGGTCTGTAATTCTAAAAGTAGTGCTAGTGAAGAAAAAGTTAAAGAGAAACTGCTTGCTGTGAAATTCAAATTACATCAGACTCCTTGGGATAGCTGATGCTATGGGAGATGGCTAAGAATTCTCTTCTGTGCCTTTTCTCTTCTTTTAGACTGTTTCCACGCTACACTGTTATAGTGCTATTATTGCACTTTCAACATCCTATGGAATCCTGGGGCTTGTAGTTTAGGGAGGGGCATTTAGAATTCTCAGCCCAAGAGCTCTTGGGCCTCAGTAAACTACAAACCCCAGAATTCCACAGGATGTTGAAAGTGGAATAATAGCACTATAACAGTGTAGGGCAGAAATACCCTTAATCTCTGGGCTGTTACCTGAGTACAGGTGGTGGAGCTGACTTTGAAAAGAATAGCAGCTATTCAGTACTGTAATTCATACTGCAAATGTAAGAATTTTGAAAGCATTTCAATAAGCAGGCCCTTGGAGTAGTGGAGTAATTAGTGGAGTAATTACTTATGCTGAAATCCTGTGCCCACTTACTAGGGAGTAAGCCTGATTGAACTCAGTGGACATTCATTCCCAGTAGACGCTGTTAGGATTCCAGTTTGTCCTGTGGATTTTTTTTTCCTTTACAGACATTTTAAAGGATATGGTGAGACAGCTATCATAGGACGGCTTGGCTTTAAACATCCATTCCTATTGCTGTGGCTGTAAGCAAAACAGCTGCATGCTAGTATGTGATCACCAGGAAATTGAAACATGAGTGGTTTAAGACACATGATTTTAGCTCGTATAAAGGTGTTTCTAAAGGCAATACATTTTCCATTAGTACTTGTACCTCCTTCTAGTGCCTCTTTGTAACTTTTATATTATTTATTCCAGAAATAGATTTATAAAACAGAAAGGAGAGCTTTCTTTTTCTTTACCGAATCCACTGTTTTGTTTAAAAAAGAAAGTTCAGAATGAGTCCTGTATATCTCCTAAGAGAGCCAGCATGGTGTAGTGGTTTGAGTGTTGGAGCGTAAGACTCTGGAGGCTAGGGTTTGAGTCTCCACTTGGCCGTGGAAACCCACTGGGTAACCTTGGGTAGGTTACAAGGCAATCCCCCTCTAAAGAACTCTTGCCAAGAGAATATCGTGATTGGTTCACCTTGAGGTCACCATAAGCTAAACAGCTTGAAGGCACAGAACAACAAATGTCTCTTAAGGAATATTTGTGATTTAAAGAATTTCTTCTAATGTTTAGCATAACATTTAGCTGTTCACTCAGGCATAACATATACACTTGTGACTTCTCTGTCCCTATATGGTAGGGCAGAAGATGGAAATGCCAAATAGTCAAGATTTTTGTTGGATTAGAAAAAAGCCACACTTGTCTGTGTGTTATGATTTGGGCTCTGTTTTATGGAGGGCTGACTTCATAGTTTTGCAAGAAGGATGACAGGTAGAATTTCTGCAATTGAATTCCCACATTTGGGAAGCACACTTGCATTTCTAATTTCTAATAATACTTCTATTTCCAGTAAAGTGATATATAGTGATTTTTAAAAAATGCACATAGCTGCACTGATGCACAGATTAGCATTTGCCAGCACAACTATGGTGGCAGATCATCATTCTAAACCTGGCAGAAGATGAGTATAGGCAGCTTTCAATATGGTTAGTCTAAAAAGACAATATAAGCAAGGGTGTGAATGTGGCTCTCCAGATGTTGTTGGACTGGAACTCCCATAATTCCTCAGTAGAGGCTATGGTGGCTGGGGTTGCTAGAAATTGAAATCCAACATTATATGCAGGGTCACATGGTCCCCATTCCTAGTAAAAACTAGAAACCAATAGATAATAAATGCCAGTGATTGTCAGCTGCCAATTTGTAATGCTATTCCAAGTTTAAATTGTTTCATGGGGAAAACTGTTTTGTCAGTAAGGCTTTAATGAACAGGTTACCATAAACATCACCCAACTAATTAATGGCATGCATTCAGGATGAATAATTTTTCGTTTCATTTATTTTTAAACAAAAGCTGGTCATTGTACTTTTGCAAGTCTGAATAATTCTGAAAGCTTGAAGGCTGAAATAAAAGAGTTCTGGCATTCTGTGAGCTTTGTGGGTGGGGCTAGCATTTTGACTTATTTCAGGAGATTAGGTTTCATTACTGACAGCTCCGTAGCTTCTGACTCGTGGGCCTCATGACGCAGAGCTTTTTCCGGTGACAATATTTTCTTGTGATTTATGGTGAAGAAACCAACTCTGATGAGAGCCAAGACATGGCTTACAAGGCATGTTTTCAGTCCCACTGTGCCCAAAGCTTCCCTTGTTTAGCAACCAAGATGCAATTTGGGCATTTATTTTCCACATGATGTTGACAGAAACAGAGACGTCTTTGTGCAGGGACCCGTTGCCCTAGAATGAGAAATCAGAGTGAAGTTTTTCTCTTGCTCCTGCTTTCCACTTGAAGTATTGTTGCCATTCTACCAAAGATATAAAGTGTTCACATTTATGAAGACTAATTTACAGCATAAATCAGGTGTTTATATTGCTGATATTCCCTATCAGTAGCAGCCAGTTTATTTTTAGTTTAGATAGGTTGGAAGGAGTACATTTCTCTGAGAACAAGGTACATCCTTGTGGAAGATGAGGAGTATGTGCCAGGAGCAGCTAAAAAGAGCCCATTGTGAATTCTTTACTGTTGGCATTAATGGAAGAGAAAAAGGTATCAAGCATATGAACACTTACATATGTATCCAGCATATGAACACTTAAGAAAGATAAAAGATATCTGGTGTCTTGTGAAAAATGTTGTCTTTTATTACGTTTTTAAATTTCCCCTCGGTGACCAGTGACTATAATGTAATCCACTTAGTCATTTTAAGAAGGGTTATCTGTCGAAGATGTTGTACAGCATTCAGGTTTTGTGCTTTTAATTCTCTCCAATGCAAATTATAGTTGGATTTTTGCCATATATAGTGCAAGTTGAATTTTGCTTTTGTTTTTTAGTTATGTGCCCTGGATTTTTAAATGGATGGCTTTAAAGACTCAGTTTACACCACTGAATTGAATTGATACATTGTGCCAACATTCTTTTGGCACTCAATCACTTTTTCACAGAAATGCTCAGATTATGTGCGACAGCGAGGAAGCTATGTTCTATCTCATGCTTGATGAATGAGGTAGCACTACAGCAGTTGAGGCCTCATCTGTGCTGAGAGGGTGCCTCTGTTAGAATGAATTGCCACTGGAAAAGTGGCTAAAAGACAGTGAGGTAGTAGATCAGAATGGACAGCTTGTCTTAACATTTTGGACCATGTTGGAAAAATATATCTAGACCAAGAGGGTAAACATATTCCTTGTCGTTGCCTGTAATGGATATGATTTGTGTTAGTGTTTGGTTGAATATGGTGAATGTCTAGAAACAGCTGGTGGGCATATATATTTTGAAGCAGAACTCATATTTCTGAAGTTGTTTATTGCTAATGTGAGTTGCGTACACATCAAACACTAACTACTAACCCTCCACATTTGCGGGTTTCACTTTTGCGGATTTGATTATTCACCGATTATTTACTGTCAGCTCTGCTGCTGCCCTATGCCATTTTTAATAGGGACTGCAAGCCTTGTGAGACTGAGAAACTGCGGATGAGTCTTGTAAGTCCCTATTAAAAATGGTGTGGGGCAGCAGTGGAAGTGGCAGTAAGCCCCATCAGCCACCCACTTCTGCCTTGTGAAGGAACCCTGATGCCTCAAAGGAATCCATGGTGGGTTGAATATAGTGATCATACCTTTTTGTGTATGTTAAATATGATTTGGGAGAGCCTAGAGTTATTCACATTTTTTTTCACTTTCACTGGGGTCCTGTGCCCCTAACCTTAGCAAATGTGTAGGGATGACTGTATCTTAATATGATTTTCATATATGAAAAAATATATTTGACTATAGTGCTTTGGGATTCTGATGAGTGCACATTTAATATGGACATTCTGCTTTTAAAATATGATGTAGACTCAACTATGTATGTGTACTTAGTCTTTAGATCTAGGTAAAAAAGTATATTTTGGCTCTAAAGGATGGGTTTAATCTAACATAGAAACATGAGATTCTCCTAGGGGTGACCTTATAGAAGACTGTCCCTCATTGGTGTAGGAGGGAATGAACTGTAATTGGTAAGGGCAACCTTCCACATCCTTGTGATCACCATATGTTTTAAACTACAGCTTTCCAGGCCATTGATGTTGTTGGCTGAGACTGATAGGAATTGTCATCAGGAGGAGGGTCTGGTTAGAAGGTCTTGATTAGAGCATGGAGTCTATCTTAAAGGGAACTGTGCCCCTTCCCCATAAAGGTGGACCAAATGTGGGAAATTTAGAAGTTGCTTTAGTTGAAATCCTGGAATGGATTGATGATTTACAGAGGAAATAGCTTTTAGTGGCAAAACTTATTAATATCCAGTTTACTTCAAAGATTTTAAGGGGGTGGCCATCCAGCAAAACCTACCCACTCCTGTTTACACAAATGAATCATCCTTGAAGGCACTTAAGCAGTTCATCTCAGTGAATCATGACCCTCTGTGCGTTTGCAGGGAAAGCAGAGGTGTAAAATTTTCCTTGAAAAAACATTTTGGAGGAAAATTGAAATACATGCAGTACTGATCTTCATAAGAAGCCCATATTTATTTTACTGCTTCAGCAGCATAAAATGCTCCATGAGTAACTTAGTGAGCTGGCATGCAATATTGCACTGTTAGAAATGTTTATAACATTTAAAAATATAAAAACCTTAATTCTGCAGAAGCAAAGTTATGAATATAACCAGTATTAGAAACTGCCACATCCTCCGCTACCCAAGCACTTGTATCTTAGTTTTTGCCATCTGAATAGTAAGAAAAGAAAGCAGAAATCACAAATATTGTAATAAATAAACTAAAAGTATATGGCATAATTTTAAGGCATCAGCTAACCTGATGTTTGGATGCAAAGTTTAACCAAGGCTGAAAGTATTTTCTTCAGTAGTACAGCGCCACATATGAAGAGTGATCCTCTCCCTGTAACGCTCTTCTCATAAAGATGCATCACCCCCTAAGAGCAGAAATGAGTCTGAGATTCAGTGTTATTTATGTCTAATGTAATCAAAAGAATATTATTCTCTAATTTGGTCAACTCTCATATATAGGATCTTCATAACTGCATTCCTGGTATTATTGGGTCAGTGAAAACCTTTTCTGAAAAAGAATTCCACTAATTATAGAAAATACAGCCTTCAAGTCCCCTCTGCCCAGGTTTGCCAACATTTCCCTTTTTCCCAGTGGAAAAATTGTGCAGGAGGGAGATTTTTCAGCCCTTCATATCTCTAAGCTGAGGTAACTTTCCTACTTGCTGCTGGCTGGGAAGGAATGGAGCTATTTCCCTTTGTCTCTTCATGAGAGTATCTTAGCCATTCTGTATGAGCTTCAACCGTAACTCCTGCTCAAGAGCTTGCAAAAGTTCTGGGAGGTATAGTCTAAAAACGTAACAGCCATAATCCGATCCTGCTTAACTGGCTTCCCTCCCTATTCCTGCCACAGGAGCAAGGTTTCTTGTTTGTGTTTTGTTAAAATAGAACACTGGAAGGCAGCTCCCAGAGAAATATGGTTTGTTCTGTTAAAACAAGCAAGGACAGTTCTGGTCTTCTACAACCAAAATACATCTGTATGATCTCCCTTTTTTTCACCATGTGGGCAATGGAAAAGGCTTACTGCCTCTTGAGGATACAATGAACCAAAGCTGTGTCTTCAGAGACACGTTCCAGTGCAATTCTACACAGGCCCTGAAATAGTGTCTTTAACTTTTAGGCACCTTCTTTGGATAACTATATGGGTGTCATTCTTCCATCCTTTCTCTGAAAACACCTCCACTCTACTTCTGCATTTGAGCAAAATGGGTAAAATTTCCTGCTTGGTTGTTGACATCATGATCTTGTGACACTATTCTCGTGAACTTACAATCTTTTGCTGTTTGGGGTGGCAATTTCAGCATTAGTTTCGCTATTCACAGTGTACTCTGCTTCATGGAAAATATGTTTCCTTTATCAAAACAGGCTTGGTTCAAAAATAAATTAGGATTACATAGAGATTGGAGAAAATCATTGGTGGCTGTAGAAATTATTAAAGATTGTGGATTTTTTTTCACTTAGAAACTGTGGGCTGGAATCAGACATTATTTGTAAAGTACTTTGTGTTATAAAAAATTTAAAAAAATAAAATGAATCATTTCTGCAGGCTGACTCTAATCAGAGATGTAACGCATCAAAAAGAAATAGGATGAAACGTGAAGGAGGGGGAGGGAGGGAGATTGGGTGACTCAGAGGAAATATAGACAAAGTGAATACATGGGTTCTGGAATTTTTGAATGATAGGAGAATCTAATATTGGTTTGATTAAACAAAGCACCTTATTCTGTTACTTAGTTGAATGTGATAGTTCTTAGTACAATGCCCACACGGTAGGAAACAGGTGCAACTGTTGAATAGATGTCATGTGCAGATGCTTCACATACGAGTGGAATTCCATATGATTATTCAGGGTGGATGGTAAAAAGAAGAATATCCCTTGTGGTTGTCATACAATGGGCAGTAACAATCAGAGAGCATTCAATGAAATAGGGCATATTAGTGCTGGTCTTGTGTCATTTCACAAGTTGTCCTCAGCATAAAGTCCATCCTAATTTTCTTTATTACTATTGTAAGAGAACATCTGTTCTTCCAGATGGAAACTATTGTATAAAACAACTTAGCATGGGATGCTGACTCATATTGAAATTTCATTTTCAGAAATTGCCTAGGAAGAGGAAGGACTGTGGATTTGGTTCTCTTCCCAGAGGCTGATTTGTTGAGAAGTATCCAAATGCTGGAGAGAAATAAATTATGACTTTAATTAACTTACTCTAGAGGAAGCCTACTGCTGTTCTCCAGACCATAATTTTAAATTTTAAGTTGTTTTCACAGGTGATTTGTAAGAATGATTTAGATAAGCAGAGATATTCTTTTCCTGGGTTCCCTGTCTACCCATATCTGTTTCTTTAGTAGTTACAGGTAGATAAGACTTTTTTCTGCATTAAGAATGATATGGTATAGTGGTTTGAGCACTGGACTGGGACACTGGGAGACCGGGGTCAAATCCCCACTCAGCAGCAGAAAGGTACTGGGTGATCTTGGACAAGTCACAGTAATTTAGCCTTAGAGGAAAGCAGTGGCAAACTTCCTCTGAATAAATTTTGCCAAGAAAATGCTATCGGAGAGTTGCCATAAATCATAGTGGACTTCAAAGTACAAACCAACAATGTCATGATTTTGGAGAGTACTTGCTCTTTTGCTTAATCAAAATATACACACACGCTCCGAGTACTGGGTGCTATTTCTGTTACCATTGTTTCACACACATCCTAGGTATAACCTAGTTTCCCATTGAACATGCTCAGCAGGGAGCTATTTACAATTCCAACTCTCTGGTGTGCTTGTGTGTTGTGTGTGTTCAAGACTTGGATTAATTAGATTCAGTTTTTACAGTTATAGATGTACACTTAATTCTTAGGCCAAAATCCTGTTGGTGCACTTTTCTATGTAACTGCACTAAAGTAGGTGGTTGTAGCAGCAAGACTAAGGCTGGAGATGTAGCAGGTGTAAGGAAGTGCCCCTTTGCAATCCTAGGAAAAATATATCTACTAGCATAGTGCAGTAACAGAATTGTAGCATGTTACATGCATACTGATCTTTGGAAAAAGGAGTGGGTTTTTTTTTTGCTTTTGCATATACCAGTATGTAGTCATTGGGCTGTTTAAAAACAATATCATTATGTTTCTCATTATTATCATATATGTATGCAGTATTTTCCAAAAGAAAGATAGGTTAGGCTAGTTTTCAGCAGCTCTTAATGAGTTCTATGAAACAGTTAAAAATTGCACTGGGGCTGTGTGGAGAACTGGGCGGTCCCTTTTCCCACTCACTGCTGACTTCTGCCCTTGAATAGAAGATAGGAACTTCCCAGATTCCCTTAATTATGCACTGCAACCTCCACTGGTCAACCCTATTTTACAGCAATGCTGTGGGACGTTGCTTGGGGTTACAGTCTCTATGCTTAAAGTCCTTTCTTTTCCCTCACCTCCCCCTTTCAGGGTGAGAGGAATCCTAGGTATGCATGTTGCCAAGGGACACATGGGAATGGAAAAGAAACCGAGGTTTTACAGAAAGCATTTATTTTAAAGCATGAAAGGTAAACAAGAAAATAACACTCATGAAAAGGCTCCCCCATTTCAGGTACACTTAATGGTTAGATCAACCAAACTTCCCCAAAATAACAAAAGACCTAACACAACTAACTAGATCCATTCTAATTTACTCACAGCAGTTGGTCATTTCCTGAGATGCTATGCAGGGGAGGGCCAGGAGACAGCCTGTGCTGTCTCTGCCGGCATCCATGCACCTTGTTGATGTTCGGGATGTCTCCTTTGTTCTCCCTACAGCATGGTCTCTCAAGGATTTTATAATTTCTTCACCAAAGCATCTTGAAGATTCTCACCTTTTTCCCTCTGATTGGTCAACTATCTCTCGTGGCCTATGATGCTAACCCTAATAAAATGTAATCTAACCCTAGCAGTTCATTAACCCTTTATATGCCTGAAGGGAGAACTATCCCCCTTCAGCACTGACGCTTGGATAATGGAAAACCCCATTATCACAGGCTGGTTGTGGGATGAGATTCCTAGGATTGCCAGTGTTTGGAATAGATACTGGTACGTTGTATAGAATATGGATTTGCGATTAAGGGTGATTTGTCTCATTACGTTTTGCTGCTTGTGTAATTATGGGAAATTTTGTATGATGGCTTTTAGTGTCACCCTTGTTTCACATCTGTTGTAGTTAACATAGTCTGTGGCCTGAGTCCTGTAGATTAGACCCAATTTAATTAATTGTTGAATAGTGAGTCAGCATGTAAGTAAATCCTGTTGATTCAGTGAATCTGTTCCAGAGTGTGGAACATAAGGTTTGAAAAGTAACTGAATAATGTTAAATGTTAGTAATTGGAAGATTAATTCACTACCACTGATAATTAAAATATATTTAATTGAGTTATTGTTGGTTATCTCCGTGATTAAATATTAATCTTGGGCCAAGATTTGTGAAGTTTACAGAGAATGGCACAGAGATTGTAATTATTGAACTTATAGAAGCAGATTTTGTTCCTGGCTCCTTCAAAAAGGCTATTTTTGTTGTTTTAAAAATTACCTTCTTCCAATCAAGAATTTTTTCAACACATTTGTGAACTGTCAGTGGGAGAGGCCTTTCCAAATCATGGAAGCTCATTTTACAATCTCTTTCAATCAGTAGGTCACTCATCTGCCTCTCTCTTTTCTTTCTACACCCGTGAACATACTTATTTCACTCATTCTTCAAATGCCTTGTTAGAAGCAGTGAATCAAAAGTGGGAAATTCTTGGTGTGAAATTTGAGAGCCTCAGAACAGGTGCAGAATATATTTCTGCACAACTGACTAACTGCATCGTTTCTGCTACCCCACTCCCAATCAAGTGCTATCTACAAAGATAGTGGTAGAGCACATGCTTTGAATGGAGAAGCCAGCATCCAAAAGCTGACCTCTTCAGTTTAACTAATTGGATATCTAGCTTGCACTTTTCTGCATCCATCTTACCATAATTGTGTGGTTAAAAGGAAGTGGGTAAAAAAGCAGAATAAGAAGGGCAGAGAGAGAAAGAAACGCCAAGATAGAAAGAAATAGGGAAATGGTTTGAGGAAGACATTTCACTGAATAACTGTGTGAGCAACAATTATAAAGTAATTCACTGTACCTTATCTCAAATAATGTTATAAAAGGCTATATGGTATATAATAATATGCAATAGAAGCCAGTCCAAAATATCATCAACAAAGGAGAAGAAGTTACTGAAGTGAATCACTCAGTAGCAGTTCTCATAGAATCATAGAAATGCAGAGTTGGAAGAGACCACACGGACCATCCAGTCCAACCCCCTGCCATGCAGGAACGCCCTCAAAGCACTCCCAACAGATGGCCATCCAGCCTCTGCTTAAAAACCTCCAAGGAAGGAGATTCCACCACACTCCGAGGCAGCATATGCCATTGCCGGACAGCCCTGACTGTCAGAAAGTTCTTCCTGAGGTTCAGGTGGAATCTCCTTTCCTGCAGCTTGAATCCATTGCTTCTTGTCCTGGTCTCTGGAGCAGCGGTAAACAACCCCTCTCCCTCCTCTATATGGCATCCCTTCAGATATTTCAACATGGCTATCATGTCCCCTCTTAACCTTCTTTTCTGCAGACTAAACATACCCAGCTCTCTAGGTCTATCCTCATAGGGCATGGCTTCCAAACCCCTCACCATTTTGGTTGCCCTCCTCTGGACTTGCTCCAGCTTGACCATGTCCTTCTTGAATTGAAGTGCCCAGAACTGGACACAGTATTCAAGATGAGGTCTAACCAAAACAGAGTAGAGTAGTACTAGTACTTCCCTCGATCTAGACACTATACTCCTATTGATGCAGCCGAGAATTGCATTGGCTTTCTTGGCTGCCGCATCACACTGCTGACTCATCTTCAGCTTGTGATCTATTAAGACTCCTAGATCCCTTTTGCACGTACTGCTATCCAGCCATGTGTCCCCCATCCTGTATTTCTGTATTCCATTTTTTCTACCTAAGTGTAGGACCTTACACTTCTCTCTGTTGAATTTCATTTTGTTAGCCGTGGGCCAGCTCTCCAATCTGTCCAGGTCATTTTGAATTTTGATCCTGTCCTCTGGCATATTAGCAACCCCTCCCAATTTGGTGTCATCTGCAGATTTGATGAGCATGCCCTCTATTCCTTTATCCAAGTTGTTGATGAAGATATTGAACAGCACTGGGCCCAGGACAGAACGCTGTGGCACCCACTAGTCACTTCTCTCCAGAAGGAAAAGCAGCCATTTGTGATCACCCATTGGGTTTGGTTGGTTAACCAATTACAAATCCAACTAACAGTAGCCTTGTCCAGCCCACATTTTACTAGCTTCTTTGCAAGAATGTCATGGGGAACTTTGTCAAAGGCCTTACTGAAATTGAGATATGCTACATCCATATCATTCCCTTCATCTGTCAAACTAGTAACTCTATCATAAAAAGAGATAAGATTAGTCTGGCATGACTCATTTTTGAGAAATCCATTTTGACTTCTCGTGATTACCACATTGTTTTCTAAGTGATTAGAAACTGGCTGCTTAATGATCTGCTCCAGGATCTTTCCGGGTACTGATGTCAGGCTTACTGGGCGATAATTATTTAGGTCCTCTTTTTTCCCTTCTTGAAGATGGGGACAACATTTGCCCTCTTCCAGTCTGCTGGAACTTCTCCTGTCCTCTAAGATTTCTCAAAGATTATAGCAAGCGGTTCTGAAATGACCTCTGCCGGTTCTTTTAATATCCTAGGATGCAATTTATCTGGTACTGGAGACTTGAATTCATCCAGTGTGGCCAAGTATTCCTGTACCACCTCTCTACCTGTTATGTGCCTCATTTCCCCTGCTTCCTCACCTGCTCCCCAACCGCCAGGTTGAGTGCTTGTATCTTTCTGGGAAAAAACTGAGGCAAAGAAAGTGTTAAGTAGTTCTGCCTTTTCTCTTCCCCCTGTTCTCCCCCCCCCCGTTCTCCAAACTCTTTACAGTAGGCCCTTCACATTCACAGGGGATAGGTGTAGAGAACCCCCACAAAAGTGAAATAGCCACAAATAACACCCACTTGCCATCCCCCCCCCGCTGCCACTGGGGCAATCCCTCCAGGAGCTGTGGGTGGGCAGATCTTTTCCTCCCTCCTCCTCGCCATCCCCCCCTCGCCATCACTGGGGCGATTGCGTCTGCAGCGGGGGGCAGGAGATGGCCATCAGGAGGGAAAGATCTGATCTCCCCTTCACCCTCTCCCCCCCCCCCCACTGGGACAGTTGTGCCCACAGTGGCTGACAGAGATTGCAAGGGGGGCATTTTTTCTCCCCTTCACTCTCCAGCACCTCCCTCCCTGCCAGGGAATGGCGGGGGAGAATGGGGGGGCTGACTGGATGATAATCAAAACCACGAGAGTGAAACCCATGAATGTGGAGGGAGAACTTTATTTCCACATCTGCTTTTCAGGCCCTTTCTGCACCATACCTTTTCATGAAGTTGTCTGGTGGGGATCCAGGCAGTGGTTCTGCCAAGAGGGGAGCACAATGGGAGTGCTCCCCTCCGTACTGGCTGGCTCCCTGCCGAAGGGAGCGTGATGGCCATGCCTCTTCCTTCTTCAGTGCAGCCAGATATTTTTCCAGGTTGTACTGGGGCAGAAAGCATAGCTATTGTGCTTCTGAGGCTTCTGCAGGACAGGTAAGTGTGGGATGGTGGCACAATCACGTGTCATTGACAGAGAGAACCCATCAATGATTTAATCCACAATTGCACCACCTGGGGACGGGAGAAGGACAGGACTGCAACGAGATCATGCAGAAGCGTTGTTGCAGTCCCATCCTTCTCCCATCCCCATTGTGGGATGGGATGGTACAGCTGAAAGGGCCTCAGATTTTTAAAAGGCCTGCCGTTTTGAAAAGGTATTAATCTTGGTGTCCTGGTAAGGCCATTTCTGCACTACATTGTTATAGTGCTCTTATTTCGCTTTCAACATCCTGTGGAATTCTGGGGTTTGTAGTTTAGTGAGGCCAGGAGCAATCTGGCTGAGAATTCTAAATGCCCCTACCTAAACTACGAAACCCAGAATTCCACAGGATGTTAAAAGTGGAATAGCAGCACTATAACAGTGTAGTGCGAAAATGGCCTAAGCAAACATGTCACTCTTCCCTAGGCCCATTCCATTCTAAGACTTTTCCTTCTTTTCCAAACCCAGCTGTTTGTCTGTTACACAAACTCAACTCTTCTGCTCTGACTTGAGCTCTAGGAATTTGCCTCCCTCCAGCGCTGCACTGTCTTTCCAAAGAAATAACACAGATTAATCTACTTAACAGCAGAGTTATGTGATTCATTTCCTGAACATCTATTGGTTCTAAGAATTCTAAAAGCTTGGTAAATATTTAACTAGAAGAAACACTGAAAATCGATATTAGATCTCAGTTTTCTTTTAATTTTTGTCATACTTTATTGTTGTATAGCCAATGGCCATCACAACCTTTACAACAGATAAAAATAGTATAGAAATTACAAAATACTTACAAATTGCAGTTTAAAATAATAAAACAGTGAATATATAGATAGACTATAAAATCACAGAATTAGAAATTATTTATTGAAGCCGCTATGCTTCTGATAAAAAGAGGCACATATTTTCCTAGCAGCAATTGCAAACTGGGCAACTGAGTAAGTGACACTTGCTTGTTTGTCCGCAAGGAGCTCCACCACAATACTTTGAGGGGAACTGGCCCAGGAAGAATGGATCAATGGTATCACAAATCTTTGACGAGGTTCAGAATAAAGCGGGCAATACAATAGGTAATGAATTATGTCCTCTATTTGGTTACAACCAAACCCACATTTCCTCTCTGCAATTGGGATACGTCGATATCTCCCCTCCAAATATGCAGAGGGCATCTGCTGAAACCTTAACTCTGTAAATGCCCTTCGGAGCTGCACAAAGGTCAGGTCTTCAAAGTAATGTGGCACTGCATGGTTGGTCTGAATGTAGGGGTACCAAATAGAAAACCGTGCCCCAACTATCTCCACTCTGTCTTGGTTTGCATCATAGTTGAAAATCCAACTTTTAAGGTCCCTTTTGCTAAGTTGTAAATAGGTCTCTTCATTAAGCTGATAACACATTAGTTTGTTATGGCACTGTTTTGCCCAACCTCCAGCCCTTAACTCCTCCAACCAGCAGCATTTACTAATAGAGCTATCCTCAAGCTCATTTAACCTGCGCCAGAACCTTAAAAAGGCCAAATCTATCCTGGCTGCTAATGAAGGAATGCCAAGTTCTGCCCTCAGATGTGCTCCTGGCACCCCAGGTGGAAGGCCCAAAATCTGTCTCATAAATTGATTTTGTATCCTTTCGAGCACGACTTTAGCATTTTCTCCCCATATTTCAGCTCCATACAGTATTTGAGGGATAATTTTAGCTGTAAATACCTTTATTACAGGTTTTATTAGTTGCCCTCCTCTTGAATAAAAAAACTTTTTCAATGACCCAATAGATCGAGCCCCCATAAGTTTAGAAACTTCCAAGTGTTGTCTCCATGTAAGTTTTGCATCAAAATAGAGCCCTAGGTACTTAAATGATTGTACTTGTTCTAGTGGATGGCCATCCAAGAACCATATACTCTTCCTGGGTTTTTTCCCAAAAAACCACAATTTTGGTTTTAGAATAATTAACTAACATTTTTTTCTTCTTGGCACCACTTCCCAAATTTGACTAGCATCCTTTTAAGGCCTGTTTTATTTTGTGATAATAGGACAAGGTCATCGGCATATAACAAAATTGAAATCTTGTAGTTGCTGATGGCCAGAGGGAAGAATGAGGAGGAGTCAGTCATTTCTGGGATCAAATTGTTAATATAAAAATTGAATAGAAA
The DNA here is from genome assembly GCA_948472985.1 of Iguana delicatissima. Classification (NCBI taxonomy): domain Eukaryota; kingdom Metazoa; phylum Chordata; class Lepidosauria; order Squamata; family Iguanidae; genus Iguana; species Iguana delicatissima. The sequence goes on along the minus strand of CAOKZL010002483.1, from coordinate 336,616 downwards.
GGGTGCCAGGATACACCCCTGTCTTACACCCTGGAATATATTGACAGGTTGGGTAAGCAGGCCATTTAAACCTGTTTTCACCTGTAAATTATTATTTACAGTTTTCTTTAAAAAAATAGAAAGCAGGAAGAGGTGTGATTTAACCATCTCCATTTCCCTGTATTTTTAAAATCATACTCAGTTGACATTTCTTTCATTAAGCGAAAATCCTAATTTGATCTCTTTCATCAGTTACTATCTTTTGAAAAACACTCTTAAATCCTCCAGCACCAGAACTACTCTTCAGGTATTATAGATAGGTAGTCAGTGGCATATCTAGGCTCAGCAGTGCCTAGGGCAAGTGCAGAAGTTGCACCCCTAGGTGCTGCTGTGCTGCCACCACCGCACCAGGCCAGGAAGGACCCTGGCAGCGGCAGCTGGTGCGGGGAAGCAGTGGCAAGCTGGGGGTGGCGACATGGTCATGGGAGGTGGCGGAGTGTGGGGGAGCAACGGGCAGGCGTAGGGGGTGGCAGGGGAGTGGCAGGTGGGTGTGGAGGATGATGGGTGGGCGTGGGAGGCAGTGGCAGGCCCAGAGGAGCAGCAGTGAGCAGTGGGCAGGCGTGGGGGGTGATGGGCAGCCGTGAGATGGCAGCAGCAGGTAGGAGGGCTCCCCTGGGCCTTGGCACCCACTGGGTGTTGGTACCCAGGGCACAAGGTCCAGTTGCCCCATCCCAGATAAGCCTCTGTAGGTAGTCTTTTTTTTTTCTTTTTTCTTTTAGTAAAGAAATTACAAAGAAACAGCGCAATGTTAAGGTCAAAACACAACTCTATGGAAAGGTTTGTAGAGCCTTTCGCAGATTAAAACAAACACATAAGTAGGTTTAATGCATCTGTTTTCAGCTGTAGAACATTGAATGCAAACTTACGGAGCCAATTTTACTAAAAGTATGTATACGAGTTTAAAAAGTGTCGAGTTTTTGAGCCAATAGGAACTGCAGAAGACAGAAGACGGTGCAGCAGAATCAAATTAACATCGATGTCTATGCTGCATTCATATGTAAAATTGAGAATAAGCTCCATTTAATTCAATGTGACTTTCTTCTGAACAAATGTGTATTAGGGTGTTTCTTTAATTGTACAGTATGACAAATCCCCATGTGCAGAGCTGAAAACTGTTGTCACAACTGTTTCCTCTTTTTAAATTAAGAAGATTTTTAGAAAACATTTAAAGTACTTCCATTGTTTTTATTCTGTTTTGCACATCAATTCACACACACACACACACACACACACACACACACACACACACATACACATCCTTATGAACTGGCAGTTCCGGTATAACTGTTTCTGAATACCTGTAAATTTTTCACTGCCTGCCTTTGGCTGTTCATCTGTGCCTTCATGATATCACAGTGGCCTGGTGAGGTGGATTTAGCAGCCATCAAGCTACCTGCTCTGATGCCATAGATTAACTTTGGCCTGGAGCCACTTGGCATGCCAAGTGAGACTTTTGAATTCAGATGCGTTAAACAATTTATATAAAATTAAGCTGAAGTCAGTGAAGTCTTTGCTGCATGGGTTCTCATACTGCAGTTGGGTAGTTCAATTTGCTTCAGGCATTAAAGTTAAAACAGATAAATTATCATATATGTATATGCGATAGAGCCAGAGAAGATAATACTGAAAGTCCTTATTTTAAGGTCTCATTAGGAAGTGTTTCTCATAGAATATCCATGCAGTTTCGTGGATGGAAAAATCATCTTCTCGTAGAGCAGTGGTTCTCAACCTGTGGGTCCCCAGATGTTCGTGGACTTCAGCTCCCAGAAGCCCTGAGCATTGACCATAGTGGCTGGGGCTTCTGGGAGCTGAAGTCCACAAACATCTGGGGACCCACAGGTTGAGAACCACTGTCGTAGAGCAATGTGAATCTTTTGGCAATTGATAAAATAAATATATAAATTCACTGCAGTGTTCTACTTGCTCATATCAGCTGTATTTCATGAAAGAATCTTATCTGTGAGCACTCCAGTGGTACAGGGATGATAGAAATGCACAGGATGTACTTCTGATAAGCATAACAATTTTACGTACTGAAATATGACTTCTTGTTCCCAATGATTTCTGTATTTTATTTTAATAAATAGTACCCTGAAATCATTATGTTTCTAATGAGGAAACTAATTAATAATAAGTTGGTTTCCAGGCCATCATCTCTCTCACAGTCTAGTGTTTCTTCCCTGCTTAAATTAGTGTGATTTGTGGAATTTATTTTTGACCTGTCATTTTACAAAACATTTTTTTAGGAACCTGTGTGAAGTGCAACAAAGGTGTCTATGGTGCGAACCAGGCTTGCCAGGCAATGGGAAATCTCTACCATGATGGATGCTTTACCTGTGGAGCTTGCAGTAAGTAATCATATAAAGGAAACACCTTTGAGACAGAGGCTCAAATTTACAGGAAATGTGTGGCTTTGTTAAACTCCCAAGCTATGAGAAAGATCATGGACCTACTGTCAAAAGTAAGTCAGATATTTGCTAAAATGTGGATACTGACAGGAGTCCACTAAGAATCAGAGTGACCTAAACTGCTAGCTTACCCCTTATTGCTATTTATTTTCTTTCACTTCTAGTGTTGTAGTTGTATGAAGGTGGGATGAGAGAACCTCAGCAACTTACTGGTTTGCAGTCAGTTGTATGACTCAGGAATCTCTCTAGCTGTACACTGTGTTCTACATGGGGCCAGAATCCCAGTCTGCCACTTAGGCAAATAGACAGAACTGCTTAGGCAAAGTTTAGGGAAGGGAAAGGTAGGTATGAAAAGCTGGAAAGAGAGTCATCTTGTGGAGGATCCATGAAAACCTGGAGCCAACCCAGGAAATAATGTGGAATTTTCCAAAGCAGCAGTGTGACTTGGTCTGTCATGTTGCAGTGTCAATACTGTTTTAATTGGAAGAGATTTTGAATCACATGGTGAACTTCTGGATTATTTATAAATGCCTGCTGCCGCTTTCACCTTCTATTTTCTTGTGGATTACGTTCCTGAAGCAATTCAACTATGCTTGAAATTCAATAGCATAGCCTAAGGCAGGGCAACTTCTTCACCCTCAGTTGTTCAGTTCTCGCCAGTTAAACTATTTTACAACCAAAAGGCCCTAGGAATATATCATTGCCCAGCTGGGCTTCAGAAGAGTGTAAAGCAAGAGAGAACAGTGTATAAGCATAAGGCCAGCTTCCCATTTTTCTGGCCTTCACTGTCACTCTCCTCACAGCTAATGGCATAAAGAGCTGTGGTTTCTAGCACTTTCACTTTAAAACTAAGTCCGCAATGAGCATACCTTATTGTAGGACAGATTCACAGTCTAATCTGTTTTACTAGGTACATTTTTCTCCGTGTTGCACATCTTAAAAGTTGTTTCCAACCTATGTTGACTCTAAGACAACTCTATCATGGGGTTTTCCGGGGCTGAGAGTGTGACACCCAGGGTCACACAGTGGGTTTCCCTGGTTGAGCAGGGAATCAAACCTTGGTCTTCAAGGTCATAGTCCAGTGCTCAAACCACTATAGCATGCTGGCTCTCTTCTGTGTACCATACTTGAAAACAGAAGTACTTTCAAAACATAAATCCCCCATCCACTCATTACAGCACCATTGAATTCTGCCTGCTGCACAGTATAAGGGACTGCAGCTCTGGGGAAGGGGAAGTTGAGTCCCAGCTCTATGGATGTTGCCGCCTTCTGGGATTGAACTAGTAAGCCAGGCAAACCCTTTCTTCCACTGCTGGTTGATGCCATCCTTTTCAAGAATTTAGAAATCTTTCCAGAGGTATCTGTATGCTTAGGGGAAAAGTGACCGTATCTCCTCCACCTTATCCCCATTACACAAGTGAAAGGTAAAGGACAGATAGTGAATGAGGAAGTGACTTGCTCAGTCACATATTATAATAAGATGACAGCAATGGAAATAGAGCCTGAGTGCTCCACCCATCTCTTTCTGTTAGATGGCTATTTCAGTCATACTTCTGTATGTTTTGAGTAATTTGATGTATATTCAGTAGCAATAAAGACTGCAGGTTTGTTAGTGTGTATCACAGGTTCCTCTTCCTCCAGCTCCCTGCAAACTTGGATTCCATTCTTTTTTCTATTTAGAGTTTCAGTTAATGCTCCCCTGCTGCAGAGAATGGGATTTATATAAGTCTGTAAATTTAATCATACTTTATAGAGTTACATAAGCATGTATTCAATATTAGTTGAAATCCAAACTCTTGTCATCTTCCATCTGTTTCCAAGGCACATAAAAGTTTATTTTAAATTTTGGTGTTGATACCGGAATTTAAATATCTGTAACTAATTATGGATAATGGAATGACTGACACATGCCAGTTGATGCTGCGACTCAAACAGAAACTAAGTAATGTTTACTCCTAGACAAGATATCCAGTGGTACTGATTCTCATTTGAAACAGATAGAGTCCAGTATTTTGCCCCCAAAACTGACCTTTTCTTCTCCCATGCATATTTATAACTAGCAATTTTTTTTCCCCAGAATTAAATTCTGGATTTTTCTTCTTCAAAGCTGTTAATGCAAATAAGCTATTCTACATGCTTTTGCTAACAGCAGTTGTAAAAAAATTGTTTTTCAGAATTAATTAGACATTTTTCATAGTGGTTTTTTATTATGAAGAATCTCTGAAAGTGGGAAGGGATTCTGATGGGGGTACTGAACTCTGCAGTTAATGCAAAGTAAATATATAATCAAGGACTCACCTGATTATTTATTTATTTATAGTATTTCTGTATCATTTCTCAGGCCACAAGGGCCCCCAAGGCAGTGAACAAATAAAAACCAATTGGAACAATGCAAAGATAAAAACATTTTTCAAACACATTAAAAGACTTAAAAAACTCCTAAAAGCAGGCCAAAAATGATCCTAGAATCCAGTTTTGAAAGAGTTAAAACAGCAGTTTCAAATATTGAATGCCCTGCAGAACAGCCCTGTTTTGGCTGCCCACTGGAAGCTTAAAGGAGATGGGGACAGCCTAACTTATGTGGGTAGGGAGTTCCACAGCTGAGGCGCTACTACAGTTACATGTATGCACCAATCTAACTTCACAAGACGTTGGGACATGCAACATAATCCCTATTGCTGGCTGACCACCCCCCACTGCTGGCATTTGGAGGGGTACGTTAACATTGCCTGAAGAAGATGCCATTCTTGCTTACCATTACTAATCTTTTAACTAGGATGTTGTGTTAAACCGGGTCAGGCATCTTGTCCATCTAATCACAAATCAGCATTGCCCCTAACGTCTCAGACAGAGAGAGTCCTGCTGTCTGATGTCCTTTAAGAAGAGATCACAGGGATAAACCTGGAGCATTCTGTCTGCCAAGCATATAATCTACAACTGAGCTGTGATCCTCCTAAAAAAAGACACTACTTGGACAACAGTTTCTGGAATCTCTTGAGCAGCAACATTTGGGGAGCTGTAGTCTCAACAAGGAGCTTCTCCGAACTCTAGATCCCTCATTGAAGTTTGACATTTTTTTCTCTGGAACACAGTTTGGAAACGAATGTTCCAAAACTTCCTACATTTTTAAGCGCTCAGATATTAATTATTGAGGTATGAAAAGCATAGAAAAAACTATGTCATCTTTAAAAAAGAGAAGAGGTTGTTTTTTTCCCTTCCTTCTGCCATTTCTTGACTTTGTTTGTTCTTAATGAGCTTTTGTATCAGTTTTGATACATTGGCATGAATGATATGCCACAACCCAGTCTCAGGCTTCTGTTCAACAATATTTGAATAAGTGGGATTAGCTGTCCTCTGCTACAAATACATTCTAAATTCTGTAGTATAAATAGGTTATACATTTAGAAGTAAATCCCATTTATTTTGGTGGTACTTGCACACAAGAAAGTATTCTTAGGTTTCATATTTATTTGAGGATTTGTCTTCTGGATTTAAACATAAATGCTTTGCATACCTAGGTGCTATTATTTCACATCACATGAGAAAGTTAAACCTTTATATAAAGATGGTTCTGTGCTGAACATTTTTACTGTGAAAGTGCTAGCAGAGTCAAAAGCTCTACTGACGTAATTGGGAGTTTTGGAAGAAAGGAGGGCATCCTGATTGTGGTGGATACAGCTGTGCCCACGTGTCAGAGTGGAAGGCTGGCAAATAGTGTTGCTGCCTAGGATTTACCAGCATATGGAGAGAGATACTTCCATACCCAAGCTTGTGAAAAAAGCCCTACATTCACACAACCTGTGGTTGTGCAAACATAGTTTTGTCCTGGCCTTTGCTTTCCGTAATAAACATGTAAATTTCAGGTGACAGTTGTATGTGCAGATGCCCTTTAAAAAATTCCATGTGCACTGGAAATTTGCAGCAAAATATCCAACTGTATGTCTCTGGCGTTTCAGGAAGAACGTCTTTTTATTCACATGTCTTGTGTTTTGTGCTGAACATACCTGAAGCAAATACTTTTCTCAGTTAATCTATGGTGTCACTGTGCATATGAAATTCTTTTGCATTCCCTGTTGAACAGATTCATGTAACATAAAGATTGCTTTTGTCTGGATGGACTATCTAATGTGTTTAAGGACTCTATTTTAAGTGAATTTCAGAGTTTGTTTTTGGGACTAGCTGTAGCCTATTTATCTAGATCACAATTTCTGTGACATAAATATTTTGCTCAAGAATTAAGTCACATCCTTTGTGCATACAGCTGTACAAATAGTGTGCTGAATTCAGCAAATTGGACATGTAACTTGTTGAAGAATATGCTTTTCCTTCATATGAATCTCTTATTCTTCTGGATGTAGTCTTCTCAATACTGGTCATAATTCATAAATCATCCAAGTCCTATATATCATCATAACAGGTGTCTCTCAGGTATATTTTACATTTTACAGTATGAAATTTCACCTGCCAGAGAGTCTGTAACCTTCTGATACTTCCAGTCTAGTTTCACACATTAGTTATTAGCTTCTTGGAATACATTTTCAGTGGTGTTCCCACCCATAAAAGCTGCTTAGACGTGGCATTTTTATATCATATGTTTCTCATATTTTGAGCTGTGTGAACCATGAGATCATAAGAGGAAAGAGAAGAGCCAAATGCAGAAAGTGCAGAGGAAGTACTTGAAATGACTGAAAGATGTTATAAGAGTAAAAAGGCTTTAAAATTTATTTTTTTTAAAAAAAAGATTTGAGATGCTGTGGCAAAGGATGTTCCAGATGTAAAATAACTCATAAAATCCAAAATCAGAGCCAAAACTTGTTCTTGTCTTGGAGGAAAAAAAATGAGTTATATCAGGAAATAATATAATTTTGTCTTTTTGGCATTCGTCTCTTAATAACCAAGGTGAAAATGATGCTTGAAGGAAAGATGTGTTGATATATGTGATGTGTACGTCTGCTAGGTTACAGTGACAAATAATTTTGCCGTCTGTGTTCTGGAATGCTGAACTGGAGCTGTGATTTTACTGAAATAAGGATCTTACATCACTGGTCCCAAACTCTCCCCTAAGCCTCCATTGACAAAGTTAGATAGGAATTTATTTGCATCAGCCACCAGCTATTGTAATTAATATACAACCTAAAAATAATGTTCAATAATTAAGCACAAAAAAGTCAGTATTAAAGGTGCTTGGGTGACCATGTTCTCTGCTTAATATCAATTTTTTCAGTTCATGTTGGAATGATCTTAATGCTTTGATTGAAAGCTCTTTATTTTATTTAAATGAAGCAATGTCAAAAGCAAAGGACTTTTCTGCGCTGCGCTGTTATAGTGCTATTGTTCCACTTTCAGCATCCTGTGGAATTCTGGGATTTGTAGTTCAATGACGCCAAAGAGCTCACTGGCTGAGAATTCTAAATGCCCCTCCCTAAACGACAAACTCCAGGATTCCATAGGATGTTGAAAGTGGAATAATAGCACTATAATAGTGTAGTGTGGAAAGGCCCAAAGATGAAGCAACCATTGGATCTGAAGCTTGTTGTTGTAGTATGCCTTCAGGTTGTTTCCACCTTAGGGTGACCCTAAGGCAAACCTATCATGGAGTGTTCTAGTGCTGTAGATGTGATGCACGCAAAGTTACATTTCCCTAAGCCAGTGGTTCTCAACCTGTGGGTCCCCAGATGTTTTTGGACTTCAGCTCCCAGAAGCCCCAGCCACTATGGTCAATGCTCAGGGCTTCTGGGAGCTGAAGTCCAAAAACATCTGGGGACCCACAGGTTGAGAACCACTGTCCTAAGCAGCCTTCACCAACCTGGTACCTTCATGATGAGTGGGATTGCAGTTCTCACGAGCACAAGTCTCAGTTAATATATAAATACAGCAGAATACTGCTAAAACCCCATTTAAATTTTGTCTCTCTGTAGGTATTGATTTCAAATGAACACGAACAAGAGACAGTTGAAACGTACTTCTATAAGTGTCCCATTTACACAGCTTGGATTTTTTCCCCCACAAAAAAGTTACATTTTGATATGTTCAACATTTAAATTGTTGTGGCTATATGTAGAACATAAATACCATTATATTAATTGGGCGTACTCTTTGTGATTGTAATATCTCTTGAGAAGATTATAATGTTTTTTCCATTTTTGAAATACAACTACAGTTAGCCCTCCATATCCACGGGTTCTGTCTCCATGGATTTGACCAACTGTGGCTTGAAAATATTCCAAAAAATAAAATAAAATACCAAAAAGCAAACTTTGATTTTGCCATTTTATATAAGAGATGCCATTGTACATAATGGACTTGAGCATCCACAAATTTTGGTATTCATGGGGGGATCCTGGAACCAAACCATAGCAGATACCAAGGGCCCACTGTACCATCATCCTTGACTGTCAGGCACTGTGGCTATTCTCCAGCAATGAAACCAATTGCCTAGAGAGGTGGTGAGATTTCCTTCTCTGGATGTCTTCAGAAAAGAGGCTGGATACTTACCTGTTAGAAATGCGCTACCTGCAGAGCCTGCATTGAGCAGATGATTGATGGCCCGGAAGTCCCCTTCCACCTCTATGATTCTGTGAAGTCCAGTGTGAGTTGCAGTTGCTATGTCTGGAGGATTCCAGTACCAGTCAGTGTATGTAATTCAGTAGTTAAATATCTGGAATACAGCTGGCATATTGCTACCAGAATTCATATTCAGACTTGTACTTCCTCAATTCCAAGAGCGTCAAACTGTTGTCTTCCTAAGTCACTCTTACATGGATTGATATACATTGAGTACCTGTCTGGTTATGCTAACATTTTCAAGGATTTAATTCACATACTGACAAGCAGTATTCTATCAGTTGCTTTGCAGGCTTGGACTCATTGCTGTGGTTTCTTTTTAAATTAGCATGATAGATGTGGAAAACCAATACAGAAATAGAAATAATTCAAAAATACAAGGAACTGAAGTAGACTGCACATTGAAATTTCCAACCAATTTGCCATTTGGCTGATATGGGCGGAAGATCATGTTGAGACCAAATTATACACAATAAAATATATCCTTGTAAGTATATATAAAGGACTATCCACTGTACTTTGCTTCTTCCTAGTTAGCTACAAGATGAGAGGCTCTTCATTTGATATTATGGAGGTCAAAAGTTTAAATTCATTTTGATTATATGGGTTCTGCCATCCTCTGGGTAAAGAGAGGCTTTGGGGACATAAAAATATGCTACTGTAAATCTTTTAAGTACCAAGGAGAGACAGGAACATTCTAAAAGCTCCTCGTTGTTTAAATGAAATGGCAATACACAAAGGACAAGCATCAAAGATTTAATCACTGGTTGAAAGAGAAAATCTGTCCTGTAATTATGGTCAGTAAAAAGGACAGTTAGAAATGCCAACATTTCATGAACTTCGTCTAGTAATGAAATAGAGGAGTGATCTGTATTTTTAGAGCCCAGAGGTCAGAATCAGTTGTACTGTAGTAGTCATTAGCTCTCTTTTGTGGCCGGTCCATAAATTGTACCATCTGACACATATAAGACCCTATTCTAAACCAATGTTTGTTTGTTTGTTTAAAGAAGCACTTGCACAGTCAGATGCTATAGGTATAAAATATAATCTGTACTTAGCATTGCCTTATGTCCCATATTTTAAGAGTGTGTCTCTCATATGCTATGCTGCCCACAGTGCACTGCTTTGGGTATATTGCAGGTTGAGTTTTTGGGGAGCCTTTGGTGGATTTGCTTCCTGTGCCAGCAGAGATGTCACTTCTGTCTTATCCTGACTTCTATTGGATGACTGTCCGAAGGTCTTGGGGTTGCTCTCTTAGACATACTTAGAACAGTCACATTGAAAGCAGCGGGGGTTAAGTAGTTCTCTACGTGTGAATGTGCTTGCAGCCACCCCATAAACATTTCATTTATTCCATATGCAAGTAAACTATTCTAGTTGTTCCAGTAACTGTTAGCACAGACTTCAACTTATCATTCATGGTATTTCACTTTTGTTGAAACTGTGTGTAGATAGGGACACGTCAAGGAGAGTGAAGTAGAAAGGAAGGAGGAACACAATATAAAATTGTCCAGAGTGCAGGTTTCTGCTGACTAAATCTTAAAAATGATCCTGGTTTTTCCTTGTAATAAAGACCTTACATGAACATACAGTGAAAATGTTCCCTGTGTAAGTAAAGTGTGCAAAATCTACATGACAACACATATGAAACAAAGATATGTGTAAAAATGAAGCAGCATAAACAATACTCTATTTTGTACAAACTAGAATGGTTTAACGACCAGATTTGCTTTATTATTTAGTAAGTTTATTAAGAGATATGAGTGGGAAATATGATTTGAATCAGCTAGGTTGGTGTCTTTCTTGCTGATTTAAATAATAATTTCAGGAATTGGTATACATCAGTCCACCTTGTATTCCACAGTAACAACAATTTGAGCTGAAATACTCTATCTAGTTACCTAAAGTAAGAACTGTTTAACTCAGTGGGACTTCTTAGACATGTATAGATTTCCACATTCAATTTTTAAAGCTATGTTGGCACTAGTCTTCATTTATGTTTTGCATCCAGAGGTATTTTTGCTGTGAAGTACTGCAAAAGTGTCTTGAGTTTATAATCTCAGTAACACTGTAGATACCTTTCCCTAAAGATATTCTCTTCCATGGAACACATTTTACAGCAAACATAACAGTATAAATTGTATCATCCTACCATAACCCAGCATTGCAGCCAAGTTTTAAAAATAGACACAATGCAGAATTCCTGACTTCTGTCTGTCACATAATGATAGTGGCAGCTAGCCAAGATGTATCCTCTATGCTTGCTGGAGCTTTCATCCAACAAAAAATTATGTGAAGTGTAGCACTTGCTGTGAGGCACTTCAGGTAGCTGTAGTTTTTAAAACTGCCCTTTCTTTGCATGCCTTGAGGAAATTATTGCTGTGAGTGGAAAAAGCCTTTTGACATTGTTTGTTTTGAATAACCATTTTGACTTTTAATTATTAAAATAGAGACCAATCAACTTGTATTTCTGAGGCAATTTCTTTGGTGACTTATATTAATTGTGTGACTTACATTTTTTCCATAAATTTTCCATAAAAAACCATGTCTTCCCAAAGCAATCCATCTGCAGACCTGTGTTCTGTTACTCTTGATATTTGGAGGACTAATACATTATTCATTTCTTTATATAAGGAATGCAGGATGCTTAGATTCATATTTAGCAGTCACGCAACCTGCATTTATGTAAAAGAAGAAGGCTGGCCTTCATTTAATACAATGCATATGAATTTTCAGGGACCAGTTTAAACTACAGTTCTGTGACAGTTCTTTCTCTTATGCACAGATGCACACACCAGAATCTATTGTAAATTCTAAGAATATGTTAGGTAATAATAGGATTCCCATAGACATATCCTGTGTATATTTGCTGATCACTTAGTCATTTATTTATTTCAAAAATTTATACTCCATCTCTCAGTGACATATTAGCATTCCCAGGATAGCTTACAAAGATATTTGAATATTTGCTATAAAACAAAAGATCACAACTCTTGCTTAAAACTCCATTTCATTAAAAAAAATCACAACAGTTTAAAAGAATTAAACTTTCAAGCACTGCTTTTACAGTTTGATGCTTTTAAAGCTAGGAAACATCTAAGTTTCCTAAGAAAACCAGAAACTTCAGTGGTTCACTTAGTGCCTTCTTTAAGACTGAAATGATATCAAAGGAAGCAGTAGGTGAACCACGCCAAGTGAACATTCTTTAAGAAGGATGCCACCACCAAATAAGCTTTTCTCCAGTTTTCTGCCTACTTTAAATTACAACCACTATGATATGTTATAGACTGGCTGGATATAATTTGCCAGTTTCATGTCCTAAAGCCTGATTAGTAATAGTAAAAAGTGTTAAACTTAAAAGAAAGTATGGTTCAGTTAATGGATGGTGACTTACAGGTTTAAGAGTTAAGTTCTGTTTAGAAAAAAAATGCGTTCCACTTCTATAAATAGTGATAACAGAAGTATAATCAAAAATAAATTTTTATTGAACAAAGTAAGGATCTTTTAGAATTAAGAATATTATACCAAATCAAGTATAATATAAGAACAATAATAGATATAATAGAATATCTAAATTTTCATAATCAAAGAGGCATTGATTTTTCTGAATGCTGAAAAGGCCTTCGATAATGTAAATTGGAAATTTTTGATTAGAATTATGGAAATGTGAACCTAGGAGAAAATTTCTTAAAATGGAATTAAGGCAATTTAGACATATCAGAAGGCTAAAATAGTGGTAAGTGGAAGTGTGACAAATGATATTAATATCGAAAGAGGGACAAGGCAAGGCTGTCCATTATCTCCCTTGCTTTTTATTTTAGGATTAGAATGTCTAAATAGAACTGTAAAAAATAATCAAGATATAAAAGGGATAAAGATAAGGAAGGCAGAATTTAAACTAAAGGCCTTTGCCGACAATGTAGTTTTTATACTGAGTAACCCAATTAATAGTATAGAATTGTTGAAATCAGAAACAGAAGACTTTGCCAAGGTGGCCAGATTTAAAATTAATGTAGACAAAACAAAGATTCTAGTCAAAAATTTGAATGCAGAAGAAGAAAAAGAACTATATAACAAATCGGATTTTGAAATAGTTAAAAAAATTAAATATTTAGGCGTAACATTAACAGTGAAAACTCAACAATTATATGAGAGTAATTACCTTAAGGTATGGGAGGGGATAAAAGAAGACCTTAAAAATGGCAAAATACTAATTTGTCTTTATTTGGAAGAATATCAGTGTATAAGATGATGATTCTACCAAAAATGATGTTTCTGTTCCAAACAATTCCAATTATATTCTCAAATGCACCTTTCCAAAATTGGCATAAAGAAATCTCTAGGTTTCTATGGGCTGGGAGAAAGCCTAGAGTAAAATGAAAAATAATGAGAGACGCAAAAGAGAGAGTAGGATTAGATCTAGTGGATTTAAGAGTTTATTTTGAGGCTTCATGCTTAGTTTGGATTAAGGATTGGGTCATGCTAAACAATAAGAAATTATTAGAATTAGGTCATGAGCTGAAATTTGGTTGGCATGCCTATTTATGGTATGAAAAAATTAAAGTGAATGCTGGATTCAAGAATCTTAAGAAGAACAATTTAAAAATTTGGGAAAGATACAAGAAAAGATTTGGAAATAAAATACCAGGATGGCTGTCACCACAACAGGCGTTTTATAGAAGAGAAATGGGGAGTTTAGATTGTTGGATAAGGTATAAGGATATAATAAAAATTGAAGGTAATAATTGGTATATTAAAGATAGGCAAGATTTAGAGCAAGAAGGTCATAAAGTCGAGTGGTTAACATATTTTCAATTAAAAGAAAGATTTAAAGAAGATAGTAAGAAGTTCAGTTTTGAGAATATTAAAAATGAATTTGAAATATTATTAGAGGTAGAGGAAACTCATTTAATTTTGAAAATGTACAAATTATTACTTAGATTGAATACGGAAGAAGAACAAATAAAAGGAATTTATGATTTACTGGGCCCAAAGATTAGGATATAATATAGATATAGAGCAATGGGAGGAGGTTTGGGGAAAAGGTTTAAAATTTATGCAGTGTAATGATCTTAGAGAAAATTATTATAAAATGATGCATGAGTGGTATTTAACATCTAGTAAGTTGGCCCATATATATAAAGGAGTTAAAAATGAATGTTGGAAGTGCACAACTGGGGAAGGCTCTTTTTTTATATGTGGTGGCAGTGTGAAAAAGTGAAAAAATATTGGAGACTAATTTGTAATTGTATACAAAAAATATTAAAAGTAAAAATGATATTTAAACCAGAATTACTTTTATTGAATATGATAGATAAGGAAGACCCCATTCAAAGACAGTATAAGAAATTATTGAGAGATATGGTAACAGCCACAAGAATAATTTATGCAAAATATTGGAAAAGCAGAAAAGCTCCAAAATTATATGAATGGTTAACTAAATTGACAGAATTGGCAGAAATGGATAAACTTGCTGTTTTATTAAGAGGGAAACCATTTGATTTATACTGAAAAACTTGGAAACCATTCACAGACTATGCAAGGAGTACGGGAGGAGACTTGGTAACTATTGGTTTTGATTTATAAATGTAAATAAATGTAATCTTTGAAAATACATAGATTAAATAGGAGTTAATAATGGATATATAAGAACCAGCAATTAAATTTATCAGGAAGTCATTTTTATGTTGTTTGTTAAGGATTGTAACTTCTATAAGTATATGTTTTTTGTGTTATTGTTTCTTTCTACTTTCTCAAATCTTTTCTCTTTTTTCCCCTCTATTTTCTTTGTCGCCTTTTTTTCTGTCTTTGTTGACTATGTTGTCTATGTATGTATCACTATGTATGTCGTATGTGTACATTTTTTGTCTGTGTAATAATTTTGTACTCAGTAAAGATTATTTAAAAAAAAAGAAAAAAGTAAGACTCTAATCAGGTGTAATCTCTAACCATAAAGAGGCTTAGGCCCTTTCCGCGCTTTACCTGTTCTCGAAGCCATCGTGTGGGGATCCAGGGAAAGCCTCTCCTGGGAGGGGAGCGCAACAGAAGTGCTCCCCTCCGCACCAGCTGCCTGCTGGACAGAAAGAAGCACGATGGCTCTGCCCCTCCCTTCCCCAGCACAGCCCAGCAGTTTCCCAGGCTGTGCTGGTGGAGGAAGCGCAGCCATTGCACTTCTTGACAATTCTGCATGACAGATAAGTATGGGAGGGAAGCGGGAGGAGTGTGCAATTGCATGTCATTAACAAGAGAAAGCCGTCAATGATGTAATCCGAGATTGTGATGGGTGGCCAGGAGATTGCAACGACGTCATGCGGAGCAGTCATTGCAGTCCCGCCATGATGCTGTGGCCGTTGCGGGCTGTGGGTGGGGTGCGGAAAGGGCCTTAATCATGCCTGGTGGCCAGTTGCCACCAAGAACTCCTGTCCTACTGAATTAGTTGACCTGAGGCATAGTAAAGCCCCTGGCAGATCCCCAAATGGAGAACAGTGGTCTTTCATTCCGAGTTCTCTTCTGGTGCCCTAAGTTGGTTCGACAGGATAAGATAGATAAAAAAACTCCACTAAGTTTATCAGCTGAGGATTAGATAGGAGGTATCTGCAATAGCATAAAACCTACTTCAAGCCTGATAGAAATTAACCAGTCCATTGCAGCTTCCAGTGTGCTGCTTCCTATGCAGTCTCCTAGGATGTGTACATGTACCTTATAATGTTGGTCACACAGATGAAGCAGTTATCTCTCTGGATAACTGGGCTATGTGAGGTATGTTTTTAGTCTGATAAGATAAGCCTTGAGTATATAATGATATATTACAGTGCTACGGTGTATTGAAATGACTGCATAAAAAAATCTGTAGAGACAATAAAAACAACAAGCCCGCTTACAGAAACATGGCTAAGCATGAAATGTTTATGATAAGAATATACCTTGACAATGTAAGATGTTGATCCTTCCCAAGGAGAATGTATAAATGTATAACTTGTTTGCTTTAATAAATAGAAAAAAAAGATGATCAAACCATCAACTTACTCTGCCAGGATAAAATATCCTGACCTTCCAGATATTAAGAGAGCTTGATAGGGTTACCAGCTTGGAAGGACTGGTACTAATCTGGTTACCATCTTGGAAGGTCTGGACCTAATCAATAAACAAAGGAGAAGCAGCAAAGAATCTTCAGTCCCTGTAATAAAGAAATAAGAGTGGGGAACCATGCCTGTTTAAATGCTGAGGGCCAGAAGTCCTAAGAGTCAGTTCCTGGCTGGATTAAGCTCTTCGGCCTATCTTCTCTTTTGGAAATTTCAGTACCCTCAATCTGGTGTTCCACAAAGATTTTCCTTGTAAAGTGGAGATAGAGAGCAGTGTTCAAACCAACTTCAAGTTTGCTCTTGAATTGTAACCATGCACTCTTAATTTAAGATAACTGTTGGTGTCTTGCAAGAATAATGCATGTAGCATTTGTTTCATTTCAGAGATAAACTGTTTTTCTGACTGGCTCTGTTTTTATTACACCCACCAGTTGTGAAATACATACAGGTGCATTTCTTTTTGTAGGATACTGTTGTGCATATAGAAAGAGTATTTATTTTTGGGCCTTGTGTTAGTAATAAATGATATTGAAATCGGTCCAGAATTTCAAACATGTGCATAGTCATTTACTGCTGGGACACATTTTTATCTTGCCTAGAAGCGCCCTCTGGTGTTAATACAGAGATCTTACATAAGGGAAAGTTAATGGTATTATCTGCTACAAATGGCTCTGTAGACTTTTAAAGTTTATTTTTTTATTTCTTTTTATTAAAAAAACAAACTATTTACATACATATTTCTAGTTGTCATATTCATTTTTCTGATTGTATAAAAACATATATATTATCTATATACTTAACATTCTATTTACTTATTTTCATTTCAGCAATATATTGTAAATACTATATAATCTATAATAGAAAGATATATATAATGTCTGTCATGCTTGTTATACAATCTCTATTTTGTCTATATTGTATGTTTTACCCAGAAGGATCTTCTATTCACTTTTAAACCATCTTCTAACATTCAGTTGCTCTCCCTCAATTAATGGAGTGCCTCATATGCTTCTATTTTAGATCCTTCTCTACATCTCGCTATCTTTCACTTCCTTCTTTCTTTTACTTGGTTAATCCTTTCTCACTTTTATCTGTTACCTCTATAAATTTATGAAACTGTTGACTGGCCACCAACATTACATATTCCAAACCTATTTGTCATCTTCAGCTATCAAGCATTTTTATTATCCTCTCTTATCATCTCATATTTGATTATTCTTCCTGGCAAATCTTTGCCCGGTTATTCTCACTTCCATCATTTCATTGTCTTTTTCTTCCCTTCTTGCTTCTTTCATAGCACGTGATAAACTTTCTAGGGAGACATATTCTTGAAGTTTCTTTAACCAATCTTCCAATTCCAGTGTTGTATTTCTTTTCCAATATTTAGCATATGTTATTCTGGCTGCTGTGAGCATATACAGTATTTTGTTTTTATGTTTATAATGTTCTTTATCCACCTGGTGTAACATGTTCAAGAGAAAAATCTCTGGTGTCGGTGGTATCTTTATTTGCAGAATCTTCATAATTATTTCATGAATCTTCTTCCAGTACTTTTTTGCTTTTTCACACTGCCACCACATATGGTAGAAAGTGCCACACTCCTTTTTGCACTTCCAGCATTTCTTGTCTTTAGTTTTGTACATCTTACTTAGTTTCTCAGGATCCAGATACCACCTGTACAACATTTTAAGATGCTTTTCTTTTAAGCTCTGTGCCAGAGTGAATTTCTGAGTGTTCTCTCAGCTTTTCTTCCAGTGTTCCAGCTTGATCTCTTGACCGATATTTCGTGCCCAGACTATCATTGTGTCTTTTATGATCTCAGTTTCCAGCTCTCACGCTAACATGAATTTATATAATTGTGATGTCAAATGGTCTTTCTTCTCAAATATTATTTTTTCAAACTCATTTAAATGAATGTTTGTTTCCAATCCCTCTGATTTTTGATCCATTTTTAATCGTTCTTTGAGCTGGATATACAGGAACCACTGGCAGTTCCATCCTTCGCTTATCAATTCTTCTCTTGTCTTTATACGTTGTGATTCTTTCCCCACATTTACCAATAGATCTTTATATGTTATCCATCTATCTGTTGTTCCTTTCCATTTTCCGTATAAGGCTTCGTGAGGTGAGACCCACAATGGTATTCTAAAATATAGTTTTCTTTTCCATACTTTCCAAATTTCTAACAGGGGTCTTCTTATATAGTGGTTTAGGAATCCTTTGTCTACTTTCGCCTTATTATACCACAAATAACCATGCCATCCGAACCAGAGATCTGCACCTTCCAAATTTAAAATTCTTCCATCTCTCAGCGTAATCCAGTCTTTTATCCACGTCATACCATTTGCATAATAATAAAGTTTCATGTCTGGTACACTGCAGCCTCTGTTTTCTTTCCTATCAACCAATATTTTCCACTTTATCCTGGGCTTTTTTCCACTCCAAATGAAGTCTGCAAGTTCATTCTTCCACACCTGAAAGCATTTGGTATTAGTAATTATTGGTAGATTCTGAAACAGATAGTTTATCTTAGGCAGTCATCATTTTGATTGCAGCCATCCTCATCTGTAAGCTTCTTTTAACATCCTTCCATTTTTTCTTATAATTGTTTTCAAATAATCCATTGTTCTGTTTGGTTGTTATTCCCAAGTAGTTGATCTTCTTTTCCTCTTTGAATCCTGTCATCCAAATCAGATCATCTGTTTCTTTCTTTCTTATATTATTAGTCAAGATCTTCGTTTTCTCCTTATTTTAGAGCCTGCTACTTCCCCAAATTCATTGCATATTTCTATCATTTTCTTTATGCTTGTTTTTGGCTCTTCAAGGAATGCCACCAAATCATCAGCATAAGCTTTCACCTTATACTCCTGACCTTTTATTTTTGTTCCTTTTATTGTATCGTCTGCTCTTATCTTCCTTAAAAGTACTTCTAAAGTTGTTATGAAGAGAAGAGGTGATAGAGGACATCCTTGATGTGTTCCTTTTTTAATTTCAATTGATGCTGTCTTATCTCCATTTATAACTAATTGTGCATTATTGTCTTTATGTATTTGTTTTATCCAATTTACGAATTTATTTCAACATTGTAGACTTTTAAAGTTTGGAGCAATGGCTTTATGAGAGCCAGCATGATGAAGAGGTTTGAGTGTTTTCATCCTTCTTGTTTTCCCCTCTAGGTCGAAAGCTGAGAGGGAAGGCTTTTTATTTTGTTAATGGAAAGGTGTTTTGTGAAGAAGACTTCCTGGTGAGTTGCTTATATAGAAACTTTTAAGTGGGGTTTAGCACAAGAGAATGTCCCAGAGAAAGGTGAGAATGGCACACACTCCTTTCCTTTCCTTTCCTTTCCTTTCCTTTCCACAAGTGAACATGGTACAGTGAACAGTCCTTCTCATCTGGTGCCTCTAATTAAGCATCTTTGCAAGAGATGTGAGATTCCTAAATGACACAATCACTGAGGGCATATTTTTCATAATTGCAGCATTGTGTTTATTATTGTGTAATAAGCATTGTGTATGCTTATTTAGTTTTGCAGATCCAGCTGTGAAAGTAGATCCCAGATCTTTTATTCATGTGGTGCAAATGTGGCTCTATTAATTGGAAAATAAATACTTAATATTTACCTCCAGTGTGGTATTTATTTACCTATGTTGCTTTTATTAATATAGACCGGGATTATCTGCATTTTTTATTGAATGTTCAGATATGATATTCTAGTAAGCATCATGCTAGCCATGTATTACTATTCTCATAATGCAGTTGTTGGCTTGAGGTTGAGAGAAAATGGCTTGCATAAAATCACCTAGTATCTTTTGTGTTATGATGGGATTATAACTGGGGACTTCACATGTCACTTCCTAGCCTCTGCATTACTCCTGGCATTTACAGTTTCAAAGACAGTGTGGGAACTTGTGGCCCTCTGGATACTGCTACTTGTCCCATAGTCCCTTACCATGGACTAGACTGTCATGAGCTGATGCGAATTAGAGTTCAAAAAATAACTGGAGAGCCACAGATTCCCAAGCCCTACTTTAAAGGAAACAGTAAAGAAACCATTAACAAAAACCATTTGCTCATCAGCAAATTACAGTGACCCTGCATCACTGTGAGCGGACCCTAACACTAATTAAGAAAATGACCAAATCCTTAGGATTTTACTTCGCATTATAAATTTTAAACAATATTTTCTTTGCTTCTTTCTCAAATACAGTATTCAGGTTTCCAGCAATCAGCTGACAGATGTTTCATATGTGGACATTTAATCATGGACATGGTAAGTGACTTTAGTGTGTGAAAACACACACAAGGAAAGGGGGAAATCCCAACAATTTAGATTAATGTCTGAAATAAAAAATAAAATCTGCATTGATGTTCATTTAACAAGATACCATAATTCAGCTGGTGTGAAGTAAAATTTGCATATGGTACCAGAAGCAAGAAAAATCTCTGAATTATTGATTCATCCAGTAACTTTATTTTCTTAGCCAAAGGCTATGACAGATATATAAAAATATTAAAAAAACAACACAGATAATAAAATGATATTGCAAACAGTAACAAATAATGTTGTATACAGTAATGTGAGTAAATTTTAAAATTACCAGCAACAGAGTCTCCAAACATGATCTCTGGCCATTTTATCCAAGTTTCTTTCTAACCCTTTTTGTGACCAAGGCAAAGCAGAAAGAGCCACTTTGTGTGTCACATAGTTATTAGCATAGCACAAAAGAAATTAAACTAATTGTAATATGGCATCCCCACTTCCATGAGTCAGCAAAGATTTCAAAAATCTCTCTTGGGTCCCTATACAAGGGACAGATTACTGTACAGGAAACAATGCCTTCCATATAATCTTGTCCATAAATACATAATCTGCTTTCAAAAGGGACCTAACTGTAGCCTAGAAGTGCAGTTGGGTGTATTCATGTAACTAACAGGAGGAAAATGAAATTTTGTACTTTTGTAGGCTAACATTTCTGGTTTGTGACTTCCTTTGTCCTAGACAGACAGATAATTGTATGCATCCAGTATTTTTTTTTTAATTTCATACATTTGTATCTCACCCCTGCTGCAGTTAGACTAAGAAAGGATACATAATTTTTTCTCCATTTTTATTCTTAAAATAATTCTATGAAGCTGCTTAGGCTGGGAGATAGCAACTTGCCCACCTAGGCCAAAATCTTCTTGGTGGCTTCCCCAGTTATACAACAGCAGCTGAACAGCTCCAGGGCATATCCTCATAGCTAGTAGCTGGGGCAGGTGGAGTGGGGGAAGAATAGTGCCCCAGCACTCCCTGTTCATCCTTGCAAAGGCAGGGAAAAAGAAACCACCTTCACTCTTCCAGAGCTTGAGAGAGCAAAGTCTGTGACTTTTCCAGCAATGTAACTGGTGGTTCCATGGTTTGGTTCTGATCTTTGGTCTCTGGCTGACCCATGGCACTGTCCAGTTGCCCATGTGCAGCAAAGGAAAAAGG
The DNA here is from genome assembly GCA_948472985.1 of Iguana delicatissima. Taxonomy (NCBI): domain Eukaryota; kingdom Metazoa; phylum Chordata; class Lepidosauria; order Squamata; family Iguanidae; genus Iguana; species Iguana delicatissima. The sequence continues at coordinate 315,053 of CAOKZL010002483.1, read as the reverse complement.
CACAGCCATTGCTCTCTGGGCCTCTAGTGTAAGCATGCTAGCAAAGTTTTAGACTCTGCCTGTGTAAAATAGGATCTTGGACATTTTGAGCTTCATGACTAATGGGTATTTGAATCCAGGTCTCCTTTGTTTTAGTCCAGTGCTCTTAGTCCACTACAGCAGTGATGGGCAACTATCAGAGGCCAGGGAGCTGCCTTAGCTTCCCCCAAGAAGAGAAGGGGCAACATGCCCCTGCCATCTTCTAAATATTGTCAAAGAGGCATGGAGAACATTTTTGGGGGTGGAACCTGGGCCAAAAAAATGAAGGAAGATGCCCTCCATTAGACAGTAAGCTTTTCCTAATGGTTTGCTACTTGATGTTTGAATTAAACATAATTAAAAACTATTGACATATTATGGTGGCACTTCCACCCAAATGCCTAATGCATTATAATTTAATATTTTAATAGATATACCTCCCCAGTGGTAGTTGTAGAATTTCTAGTGGTGATATGAAGATACTCTGCAATGGTGATGATTCGTGGCTTCTGAATTCCTAGTGCTTTATTGAAAATGTTGTTGTTGTTTGCTTTCAAATCATTTCTAACTTGTGGTAACTTGTGGTCATCACAGGGTTTTCTTGGCAGATTTTTTTTTCCCTGAGAAGGTCTGCCCTTGTCTTCCTCTGAGACTGAGAGAGTTCAACTTGCTCAAAGGCACCCAGTGGGTTTCCATGGTTGAGCAGAGTTCTGAACCCAGGTCCCCAAGAGGCCTAGGCCAATATTCAAACCACCATGAAAATTGAAAATGTATTTATTGAAAATTCATTATTTTAATTGTTTTACAGTTCACCTGTTGCTTCTTAAAATATTTTCCTGTTACTTTTATTTACTTTCTCTGCCTACCCATCACTTTCAGATGCACTTGAAAGTGATCACTTGCATCTTTTTGCATCAGAATTACAATGATCATAACTTGCATTTAAACAGTCATTTTCATTTCTTGCCACTTATATTCTACCAAATTACTCAGATTGATTTCAGTACTCCAGGTGGCAGTGCTTGTTTTGTTTTGGGTCCAGCCCATTTTGCTCCTGCAAATTTTTTTGAAATGAAATATTTATTCATTAGTACTTTTCCATCTTTTAACACAGATTTTGCAGGCTCTAGGGAAGTCATACCATCCTGGCTGCTTCCGTTGTGTTATCTGTAATGACTGTCTTGATGGAGTGCCATTCACAGTTGACAGCGAAAACAAGATCTACTGTGTCCGTGATTACCACAAGTAAGAAGAAAAACGAATTTGCAGAAAAATTTCTGAAGTTTCAACCTACACAGATCTAACTATAAGTAAAGTCCTTTAAAATCAGTGGGACTTAACTTCCAAGAAAATATATAGAGTCAAAGCAGTAATGCTAGTCAATAGTGAGATCAGATGGAAGACTGTTGATACTAGGAACTTGCCTTCTTCTCTGCATGTAGAAATATGTCTGCACCAGCAGTTTTCCCCACTCCCAACTTCACTAGAACAGGTAAAATGCAAAGTAGCACTTCCAAGTGTTGTACAGGGGAATCTTGATGTGTGGACTTGTTTATGAACCAGCCCCACAGATATGTGTATGGTTTTAAAAGCATAATTAAACTGCAGTCCTTTTTTTTCTAGCGATACTTGAAGCTGCGTACAAAATTCAAAATGTAAAACAGTAAAGTCATAACTAACAATAACCAGTAATAGAATGAAGTAAGTAATTATTACTGTTATTTGTATAGAGCCATCAATGGATATTTTGCCTTATAGGTCTGGGCACAAGTTGCTTGCAGTCTAACATCTGGCACAGATAAACAGAGGAAGGAGAGAGAAATGGAAGAAGGGGTAAACGGGGGAGAATAAGCATTTATTTTCAGTTCGTCATACTCTGGCTTGTTTGCAAGAAAGTATATATTTTTACTGTTAAATTGCTGCTGATCAATATTCAGTTGCTGATGATACCATTAGGTAAAAAGTTAAAGTAATATAAAGCCCAGAGGGCAAAGAATGGCAAAACTGAAGACTTTTCACTGACAGTACTTTCACTGACAGTATTGTAAAATCAGATAAAGAAAAACTAGTTGCAGTTTGAGATATTGCCATTTTATCCCAAATCTGTTAAGGCAGGGCTGTCCAGATGATGTTAGGCACTGTCTCCTACCAGAGTCAGCCAGCAGAGCCAGTAGATGTGGATGATGGGAAGCATGGTATAGTGAGGGCCAGAGCTCACTGCTTTTGTGAGAGCACATTTGATATCAAACCTAAATTTATGTGTACTGATTTGAAAAGGCGTGTAAGCCTTGTCTACATGTTCAGCAGAATGTATTTGGTAGAGTGATCTACCATCTCAGACTGTTTGCATAATTCCACTTTGAAATATTCTCCTCAGATATTATTATTTCCACCACCACTTCTAGGTAAAGGAGTTAAAAATTGGAGAGCAAGGAGAGAATTTATAGTCTGACCTGGTGCCTGCTGTGCTAATCCATGTATAGGAGGCTATGATTTTTAATACAGAAGATCATTAAAAAAAATATATCCTGCACTTCTAATATGAAATCAAAAAAAAATTCTCACCTGACCTCAGATACCACCTCATTATGTCATTCTAATGCACCTTTAGACCAGACCAGTTTGTGTAGGTCTAAAGCTGCATTCTCAGTGCCTTTGAAAAAAACTACATTGGGGGGAGGGGTTAGATTCTCTTTCATTTTTGTAATTTTGTCATTTTTTTATTTTTATAGAGTTTTAGCTCCAAAATGTGCAGCTTGTGGCCTTCCCATTCTGCCAAGTGAGGTAAGAATTGGGGTTTCTCCCCTTTTTCCTGTCTGCTTGCTGAGTGACATACCTCTAGTTATGTGCAACATACTGGGGAGCAACTTGTCAAACCATGACAGCCAGGAATGGTTAAAAGCTAAAGAGGCTTCTTATAATAAAGTCTGTTCTGCTTGTAGCCTTTGGCCATTTGCTTTCTAACTTGTAGAGGCTGCTGGATCTTTACATAAATATTATTTGTGTTTGCAATTTTTGACAGTAATGTAAATATGCTAGTTCAGTGTTTATTTTGCCAAATTTATGCAGTCCAGATCAATTCTATATTAGCCTTCTTCACTCCATCTCTCCCTTTCAAAATCTCTGCCCCCCCCCCATGTTTTTCTTAACAGGGATCTGATGAGACTATCCGTGTTGTGTCAATGGACAAGGATTACCATGTGGAGTGTTACCGCTGTGAGGTAATCCAGCTCTTCTTTAGTGACATTCCATAAAATAAAATTACAAACCAAAGCTAACTGTATCTAGAAAATATGCATAGCCACAGTTAGAATCCCTAGCCTTAAAGGGATAGTATGCACAGAGATGTCAATAGAAATAAACTTAGTGTCAGTTTTTATTCATCAGTGAAGCATTAAAAGTCAAAGAACCTGTTGGACATGTTCAGGGCCTTCTGTATATACCCTGGAGTTGTATGTTGGAGGTGTAGTGGAGGGAAACCTCTTTTTTTGTTGGGGGCAGGATATTGGGTTTTTGTTTTAATTAGAGATCTCCCTGTTACATCAGAGGCCATTCCATACAGTCCACAGAGTTTGGAGACCAGCTTTTTAGGTAGGCTTTTTTGTGAACTTTTCAGAGTCCTCTTATTCTTGTATGGCATCATTATATATATTTATATAGAGAGAGAACTATAGAAATACTAGCATTCATGTGGATGAGCTAATTTTGTCTCCATTGTAGCCAGCTAGGCAATGTTCAAGTTTGGAAAGGTGACAATTTGCAATTCATTTGTCACGTGATGGAGATATTAAAGAGGTTATTTTTCTCACCTGAAAAGGATGCATGATGGGAAATTTTTGGAATATTTTCGAATAAAATTTTGGTTTCACATGGCATTAATAATTGGTTTCAGAAGCTTGGTATTTCCCTGAGAGACCCTGTTAGTTCTGGCTTGCTGGGTTCAATCAAAACATAAACTGAAATTGCACTGAAAGTAATAGACAAGAAGCTGACCACAATAACCATTTAAATAGCTTTGAGAATGGCAGACGTGATGTTGCAAACTGTAGAAGTATTGTTTAATCCATTTAGCAACTAGATAATGCTCATGATGTATATAACATACATATGCATTTATCTCATACTAAAGTTTTAGTTGGACCACAAATTTAATGTAATGTATCTTCAAACAAAGAATGTGTTTGACCTAGGCTTTTTTTTGTTGCCTAGAATTTTAAAAAATCACTCCAAATGTTTATTTCTGTACACATATAGTGAACCATTTAAAAACATTTACCATTATTATTCCATACTCTTATATAGTACAGGGGACAGACTTTTTTTTTTATCTGATACTAAGAACAGACAACAGTAAATTCATCCTCTCTGAGCAAATTCTGCTCATTGAGGGTTTGGATATAACCTCCCAAAGCCAGCTTGCTCTACTCTCCATTCTGAGGACAAATGTGCCACTGGTGACGACACTGTGGATACTCAGCAAGATATTCTGCAATACAGGGCCAGTGGCCAAAAGTTGCTTGTCAGGTAGCACAGTGTCAGCTGTTTTGGTTGTACTGGATGAGATAGCCATTCATTTTCACAGCAAAAAACAAAATTTTATTTGTAGGATTTTTATGCACACTGGAGGATGGTTGGCTCCCTCTCCCATGTCACAGTCATGAACAGCAAAGATCAAAGTCAATTTAGAAAGAACTGTAACACTAAACAAGGATCACATGTTGGTTGTGTCTGGAAAAGCTCTCATATGCAAGGATTTTGTGTAATGTTTACGACAACTGTTTGTGCCAGTAACAGACTTCAATACTGATAGACTTCTTCCATTATAATAATTTCATTATATAGCAACCATATGTTTGTACAGTAGTGGGGCATTTGGGAACAGCTAGCAGTTTTTCCCCCCAGTCTACTTCTCTCTTTACCTAGGATTGTGGCATGGAGCTGAATGATGAAGATGGGCATCGCTGTTATCCCCTGGATGACCATTTGCTGTGCCATTCGTGTCACCTTAATCATATAGAGAAAGGAACCACTCCTGCAGCTTCATACCGACAGCATTACTAGTCAAAATTCCCAGAAGCCTGCCAAAGGAACTAAGCTGTTTTTAATTAGGTGCTCATTTCCCTCAGCTGGCAATTTGCAGTAAGAGGATAATAGAAAAATCTTCATCTGGTCCCATGCCTTGTATGCACCAGAATTCTACACAGAGATGTTTTGCAGTTTTTTCCAAAGCTATTTGGGGTTTATGTATTCCCCCACCTCTTGTGAAGAAAAGGATGAAGATAAAGAGATGGTAGGTTTTATCCTGAATCCGTTCAAACAGCACTTCTATAAAAAACAATTAGGTCACAACAAATTACTAATTAACTGCTTCTTATAAAATGTGTTTACTGATAACATAGATGCATGTCTAACAGTAGTGGCCTTTATTTATATAGTCCAGCTCACCAGCTGTTCAGTTTGGTGAATAAACTCTCAGTTCCTTGCTACAGAAATCTGCTGTACCAACCCTGTTGTGGGAATATGGGTGTTTTTAGTGGGCATGGTTACTGAGACATAAACATACCCCCCTCCTCCTTCTCCTTCCTTAGTGCCCCACTCTGTTCTGAAAAAGTCACTGAAAATATGGCTAGGTGAGGGGTTGATCTGATGTTGTTATCCTAGAAATCCAGTCTTCCCTACCTATTTGTAGTGCATGGCCATCTGCATTGATGTGAAACAGCAGCCAGAATAATTCAGAAGTGTACATTAAGATGATTAATGCAGCTTGCTGCTCTTTCATAATTCTGCTTGTTTGGAGTTGTTGGAATGACTTGAGATCACTGTGAGGATTTTTTTTATGTATAGCTTTGGGATCTGTTCTACAAGCACTGACTGTGCAGACTGATAATTCATTTCAAGAACAGGATCTTCTGTGCTGTGTGTCTAAGAAAAATAAGACCTATTATTGTGAATGATAACATTTGTGCCTTATAAACTATAGCCTCTACAATTAAGTGTGTATTTAATAAATGTGATATTGACTATAGAATATTTGTGTACTTTTGGTTACTAATATGTGGGATAAACTGAAACAGATTAATGTTAATTTAAATTTTCTTTGCCCTAGAGGTCCACCAGCTGATTGTTTCAGTGCAACCAAAACTTCTTTAAATGTTAATAAAGCAATTCCGTATCAGTTTTGAGATGTGTGTTGAACTTCTGAGAGACCTTGCAAACTATCTTTAAATGGCTTCATAATGAAGACCTAGGATGATCCATGCTACATCTAGTTCAACATTTGAGTCACACAGTGATTGGACAGTTGTCCATCAGCAACCTGTCAGCAGAACATGAATGCTGTTGCACCTTTCCTATCATGTTTCCAGCAACTGACATACAAATGATGTACTGACTTGAATATTGGAAATTAACACACAGTAGCCCTTCCCACTTTCATGAGGTTTTGGGGTGCAGAACCCTCATGAAAGTGAAAAAACTGCAAATAATTCCCCCACAATCCCCTCCTGTTCCCTTTCCATTTTTTCACCAGGGCCAGAGGCAAGGGAATGGGAGGGGGAGCTCCAGAGGGGAGAAGGAAGGCACGTGCTTGCCTCCACCCCCTGCCATTTCCTTGCCTTTTGCTTGGGCGCTTGGCTTCCTTCTCTGCACCTGGCAAAATGCAAGGGAATGGGAGAAGGAAAACTTGCAGGTGGAGGCAATCTGATCATGATTGATCAGATTTGCAAAGTTCAAACTCGCAAATGTGGAGGGAGGACAGTAGTGCCATAATGAGTAATAGCCAGTGATGCCCAGTTCTCTATTAATTTATCTAATTCTCTTTTAAAGCCATTCAGATTGGGAGCTGTAATTACATTTTGTGGCAGTTAACTGCACAATTCAGCTGTTACTGTATAAAGTACTTCCTTTTGTCTCCTCTGCACCTACCATCCAGGTTCTTCAGCTGTAGTAGCTACTGCAATCATTGATTTGCCCTCACTCTACTCGTTTCCATTAGGTTAGTAAAACTTTAACTCCAGGTTAAACCAGTTAATGAAGTACAGCTGTGTAAAGCAAACATTAAACTAAATGCTTAGCCATAGTTACTATGGTAGGTTTTGCAAAATAAATTATCTTCCTACATCATGTCATCACTGTTAAGCTAATAATTTGAACACATGTTGGCCAAAACTAAATATTAATTAAATAACCTTCAGTTCTGATACAGGCCAGATATGAAAATAGCTGTGTTTTGTGGATAGATTTTCACATGTTGATTTTTGTAGGATGGTCACTTTGCAAATGAGATAAAGGAGCAAATTGTATGTCTAGATGTGATACATGACAATGGCCAGGAGGACACACTCTTGCACCCTCCAGTCACATAATGTGAGCAGCAAGAGAAAGTGTTCTTTGTTTGGTAGGTAACAGATGAGCACTAACAAAGGAAAAGCAGCAGAGTTACAGGGAAAAATGCTTTTACCTGCTATTTTCTCCACCAGTTACATAGACAAGGAGTGAGTATTGGAGATCATATTACATTAGACAACAGGAGGTATTATCATGTCTGCAGCAATGCAGGCAGTTACTTACAAACAGCACAGCTCCTACACACAAGGTGAGAGTCAAGAGAATGTCCAAACAGAAAGGCAGCTGAGGGCAAACAAATCCAAAGGGACAAATCCAAACAGGCAGAGTTCCAAGACAACCAGATCCAAGAGCACAGGGTTTCAGAGCCAAACAGACCAGCTGCTAACCCTGGGAGAAAAGGCCAGCTGGAGCCCTCTTTTATCTATGGCTGCTGCTGCCACAGATGTTCCCTCATTAGGGCTCGTTTACTATTTAAACGGGCTGAGCAACACAGGTCTTCTTTTTCATAGCATCTCTGCTGTAAGGTAGGTGTGTCAGCTAGGTCTTCCTCTATTTGTTTCCCTGGCTCAGGCCCTTGTTGTTGTTGTTGTGTATTAAGTCCCTCTGGACCAGCTTCTGTGGACACTTCAGCCTGTGGGGAAGCCTCTGCCTTGGAGTCAGAATCCTCCTCCTCGCTGCCACAGTCCCCAAGGCAAGGCATGATAGGTATGCGGGCTACTACACAAGTAGTAAGAACAGGTTGCTTACCTGTAACTGTGGTTCTTCGAGTGGTCATCTGTGCCCTCATACATTAGGAGGAGCTTTCGCGCCTGCGCGGTAGCGTTCGGAAGATTCTAGAGCTCGTAAGCTTTGGCAGGAACCCCTCCCCCACGCCAGTGGTGCGCATGCTCCTCCCGCAGACTAACAGTCTCTCCTCAGTTCTGGCCCGCCGAAGCAGATGGAACCTGAAAAAGAGGGGAAGGCAGGGCGGGGATGTATGAGGGCACAGATGACCACTTGAAGAACCACAGTTACAGGTAAGCAACCTGTTCTTCTTCTTCGTGGTCTCTGTGCCTCATACATTAGGAGACTATGTAGCTTACCAGTAGGATGGTGAGTCAGGTCCCAGATCCTAGAGCACAGAAGACAGCACAGCACGTCCAAACCGGGCATCTCTCCTGGAACGGCAGTCGAGTCCGTAGTGGTGCACGAAGGTCGACGGCTGGGACCAGGTCGCCACACGGCAGAGTTCCGACAGGTCGACGCCTCGCAGGAGGGCAGCAGATGTCGCCACGGCCCTGGTGGAGTGGGCCCGAAGCAGGTCTGGCAGAGGCTTCCTGGCAAGCTCGTACGCCAGGTGAATAGTCTGTACCACCCACTTAGAGAAGCGCTGGGTGGATACCTTGTGGCCTCTCCGGTGCCTGCCATAACAGACAAACAGGTGGGGTGTCTGTCTGTAGGCTGCAGTCTTGTCTTTGTAAAAGGCCAGCACCTGACGCACGTCCAGGCAGCGGAGGGACCGCTCCAGAGGTGTCGTCGGGTCTGGGTAGAAGGCCGGCAGGATGATGTCCTGGCTCAGATGGAAGCTGGACACCACCTTCGGCAGGAAGGAGATGTCAGGCCGGAGGACCACCTTGTCCCGATGAAAGACCAAGTATGGTTCATCGCACCGTAGCGCCGTCAACTCTCCCACCCGCCTGGCAGAGGTGACGGCCACTAGGAACGCGGTCTTCATTGCGAGCAGCCTGTCGTCCGTCGTGGCCATGGGCTCGAAGGGCGGCCTCGTCAGCTGGGACAGCACCAATGACAGCAACCACGGCGGTAGCGACGGGTAGAGGTGATGTAGGCCCTTCAGGAACTGCTTGACGGTACCGTCCCTGAAGAGCGTGGCCGACGGGGATCGTGGCGGCTGGTATGCCACAATCGCGGCGAGGTAGACCTTGAGCGACGGGAAGGCCAAGCCCTGTTGCCGGAGATGGAGGAGGAAGTGGAGCACGGTACGCAGGGTGACAGGCAATACCGGCTCTCAACGTTCCTCGGCGAAGGCCACAAAGCTCTGCCACTTGTAGTGGTAGTTCCTTCACGTGGACTCCTTCCTGGCCGCGGTCAAGACGTTCCTGATGGCCGGGTCGTCTAGGGCGATATCCTCCAGGTACGGAGGGCCAACACTGCCAGGTCCGGGTGCAACACCAGTCCGTCGGAGTGGGACAGCAGGTCCGGTACCATGGGAAACCTGAGAGTCCTGCCCCGGGCGGCCTCGATCAGGGATCCGAACCAGTGCTGCCTCGACAAGTACGGTGCCACGAGGATCGCGTCCGCCCGGTCCGCGATGATCTTTGCGATCACACGGCCCAGGAGCGGGAACGGAGGGAAGGCGTAGATCACCCCTTCGTCCCACGGAAACTGGAACGCGTCGCTGATGGAGCGGCGATTGTGGCCGGCCCTTGAGCAGAACAGGCGGCATTTCGCGTTCTGGCTGGTCGCGAAGAGGTTGATGGCTCGCCCCATCGGTCCCGAAGCATCCGGAAGGCCTCGCCGGACAGGGACCACTCATGGTGGGAAGTGGTGTCCCTGCTGAGCGCGTCCGCTGTGGTGTTCTCCTGCCCCGCCAGGTGAACTGCCACAGGGTGTATCCGGAGCGGGACGCACCAGTTCCAGAGTTTGAGAGCGATGCCCAGCAGCGTGGTGGAATGCGTCCCTCCTTGCCTGTTCACGTAGCAGACCACCGTCGTGTTGTCGGTGAGGATCAACACCGTGCGGCCCGTGACCACGTGTCGGAACGCTCTCAGGGCCTTGTGGATCGCCAACAGCTCAAGAGAGTTGATGTGGAGGAACAGCTCGTCGTCCATCCACCGGCCTCGGACCCGGAGATCTCCGGTGTGCGCTCCCCAGCCGAAGAGCGAGGCATCCGTCGTTACCGTGACCGACGGCCTGGGTTCGCGGAACAGTATGCCTGACAGGAGGTTCCTGTACGACTGCCACCACAGGAGCGATCGGCGTACCTGTTGGGGCAGGTGGTACCGGCAGCGCTGGTCGTCCCTGAGTGGATCGAAGGCCCTGATGAACCAGTGCTGGAGCGGCCGTGCGCGTAACCTGGAGAGGTAGGTTACGGCGGTGGTCGAGGCCATGTAGCCGAGGAGTTGTTGGATCCTCCTCGCTGATACCGTCGAGGTTTCGAAGGCAGCGTCTGCCGCCCGACAAAGTGTCCGCCCCCTCCCGTCTGGGAGGAAGGCCCTCGCTGATACCGAGTCGAGGGTCGCCCCGATGAAGTCGAGAACCCGAGTGGGCTCGAGATGGGACTTCTTGGGGTTGACCCTGAGTCCGAGCCGAGTGAGAAGAGACAAAGTCCAGTGAATGTCCCTGTACAGTTTCTGTCTGCAGGACGCCACCAATAGCCAATCGTCCAGGTAAGGGTAGACGGAGACGCCCTTCGTCCGCAGGAAGAACACGACCGGAGCCATGCACTTGGTGAACACACACGGTGCGGTGGAAAGTCCGAACGGCAGCACCCGGTACTGGTAGCTGGTGCCGTCGATCGTGAACCGAAGGTATCTCCTGTGCTGCGGGCGGATCGAGATGTGGAAATAGGCGTCTTTGAGGTCTATGGACGCAAACCAGTCCCCTTGGTGAAGGAAGGGGAGGATCGACGGCAGCGTGACCATCTTGAACCTCTTGGGGTGGATGTATTCGTTCACCCTCGGAGGTCTAGGGTGGGCCGCAGGGATCTGTCCGCCTTCGGCACCGTGAAGTACCTCGAGTAGAAGCCGGTGGTCTTGGCTGAGGGCGGGAGCCTCTCGATCGCTCCCTTCTCGAGGAGGGACTGGACCTCTTCCAGTAGAGCCGAGCTGGCTGGGATGGAGTAGTAGACACCCCGTGGCGGAATATCCTGGAACTCGATGGCGTACCCCAGGCGGACGATGGTAAGTACCCAGGAGTCCGCAGTGATCTCCCGCCAACAGTTGAGATGCCTGGCCAGGCTCGGGTGGTGGAACAGTTCTACCGGAAGGGCGAAGGATGGCACGGGTGGAGTCCTGCGAAGGCCGTCAAAACCGGGACTTTGCTCCGGAGGACGACTTCTTGGACGACGAAGATGGGCGTCGTCTGGGAAGCCTCCTCGAAGCAGAAGATGTCGACGGCCTCGACGCGGTCGACCGCGGGGACCGTGGCTGGTACGCCGATGATGATGAGGACCTTCTCCACATAGGCCTCGGCTGGAAAGAGCGGCGAGACTGGGCAGGCTGGTTAATACCCATCTTCTTCGCTGTCAGCCGGGCCTTGACAAGTTGATCCATGGCCTCGTCGGTGGAGATGTGGAAGAGCCCTTCGCCGTCGAACGGAAGATCTTCAATCTGTCGACGGCTGTCCTCCTGAAGCCCAGAGGACCTGAGCCACGTGTGGCGTCAGAGGACTACCGCACCGACCATCACCCTTGAGGTAGCCTCCACGGCGTGCCTCGAGGTGGCGATCTGCTGTGTAGCCACCGCAACGGCCTCGCCAAAGATCTGTGTGGCTGAGGTGCATGACTTCTCCGGCAGGTCAGCAAGGAGTGGAGCGAGTCGGTCAAAGAGGTTCCGATGGTAGGCCACAAGGCATGCCATCGTGTTCACCGTCCTGGCCACCAGGGACGATGCCGAATAGAACCTTTGGCCGAAGGAATCGAGCTTCCGTCCTTCACGGTCCGGAGGGGTGGGATGCGCTCGGTTGCCTCCATTCGTTTGAACCGACTCGACCACAATAGAGCTCGGTACAGGATGATTGAAGAGGAACTCCGCGTTCTCCTTCTGGGTCCTGTAGAGATGCTCTAGCCTATGTGGGATAGGCTGTGCTGACACCGGCTTCGCCCACGGCTGCTTCATCGCTTCCACCAGGGTTGGTAGGAACGGCAGCGGTGCGGTCGATGGTGGGCGGGCTTCCAAGTACTGGAAGACCGGGTCCTGGGCTTGTGGAGCAGGTTTGGTCACCTTGAGGCCAAGGGCTGTGGCCATCCGGAGGAGGATCGCAGAAAACTGGCGTACGCCCTCCGGTGCAGACTCCAGGCCTGGCTCCCCGAACCCCAGTGGTGGGGATTTGTGAGAAGGGGTGGACTCAGCAGAGTCAGAGTCGGAGTTGTAAGAGTCGCCGGATGGTGATGGCGACCTCTCCGCCTCCTCCTCCTCGGCCGGCCTACGGGCCAGAGGTGCCAGGGTGACAGCTGGAGCTGCAGGCTGCGTCGGTAACGGTGCGGCTGATGGCATGGCCGGTATCGGAGTCACCTGCAGGGGCACGACCGCCGGCTGGGCCACGGTGGGCTGTGGCGTCAGGCGGGTAGCTGTGACCGTCGTCCGCGGTGGTGGAGAAACAGCCCTGTAGCGGGGTGAGGGCTCCCGGGACTGACGGTGACTCGGCGAACAACGCAGCGGTGACCTCTCATAGCGGGGGTAGTGAGCCTCCCACGGTGGCGAGCGAGACCGGCGACGAGGTGACCAGTACCTTGGATCTGGATGGTACCGATCCCTGTATGACGGCAAATAAGAATAGTGTGAGCTGGCCGGCTCGTGCCACACCTGCTCCTGGGCGTACCTTCCTAGGTAGGCGGGAGAGTAGGCGCTCTCGCCCGAGCGACGCCTCTCCAGGCGCATCTCCTGATATCGCGGGGATGGAGGCCTGGCCCGCTGCTCTGGCGAGCAGGACTCGTCGCGTCGAGAGGCTGGGCGCTGCCTGACCACAGCCTCCTCTCGGCGTTCTGCCAAGGGTGGACAGCGACTCAGCGGAGTGATCTCCGTGATCAGCTCGGGCGGTCGAGGGGGCAAGGCCTGCACGACCTGCTCCTCGTCCGACACCTCGAGGATTTCCTCTTCCTCCAGAGGCTCCTCTTCCTCAGGGAGCTCCATCGGTTGAGGTTCCTTGGCGGGCTGGGTGGGTGGTGGAGTCGGGGGTCGCACCACCGTCGGTGAAGAGCACCGTTTCTCCTTTCTCTTCTTCTTCTTCTTCTCCCCCATGCCCTCGGTGGCGGGGCGCTTCTTCTGGGCCGCAGCAAGCGGCCTGGAGGAGGTGGTTGAGGCCTGCGAGCCCGCAGGGTCCTCACGTGCCCGAGTTGCCGAGATCTTCGGTATCCTCGGCAACTTCATTATCGGTACCGAGCCCGGTACCGATACCGATGAGGTCGAGGGCACGGCAGCCGCCGCTGCTGCCGAAGAAGAGGGTGGGCGTTTCTCAGCCATCGTCTCGGGTCTCTGGACGCGAAGACATTCCTCCCAACAGTGGGATTTAAGCCTTGCCGCCCTGTTACGGAGAGTCTGGTGTGTAAACTCTCTGCAAATAGGGCAGGCCTGAACGTTGTGCCCCTCACCCAAACAAAGGAGGCACTTAGTGTCGGTCAGAGAGCGACCTTCCTTCCACAGGAGGCGCAGCGTTTGAAGAGAGCTGACATAAACCGGAGGCAAGGCAAAGAAAGCAAGAGTCCCAGAACGCCAAGCACAGTCCGAGATCCGAAATCGTCGTCAAAAGCCAGAAAAAGGTCAAAACCGATCGAGAAAGTACAAAGCCAAGTCCGAAATCCGAGAGGGGTAGTCAAAAAGCCAAATCCGAAGTCGAAAAACACCAAAAGCAGAATCGAAAAGCAAGCCAACAAGCAGAACCTTCTGTACGCTGAGGCGGACAAGAAAGAACTGAGGAGAGACCGTTAGTCGGCGGGAGGAGCATGCGCAGCACCGGCGTGGGGGGAGGGGTTCCCGCCGAAGCTAACGAGCTCTAGAATCTTCCGAACGCTACTGCGCAGGCGCGAAAGCTCCTCCTAATGTATGAGGCACAGAGACCACGAAGAAGAAGTGTGTTCTGTGGTTGTTTGTGATCTAGATTATTCAGTTTAAAAGCCTGCTCAAGATTGAATTTTGAGTTACTATTTGGGAGAGACATTGTTGACTCCATCAGTTTTATTATTTCCTTAAGTATGACTTTCAAGTACAGCATTTGATCTATCAGGAAGACATGAAGTGCTTTCGGAAATCTAACAGCAGCACTGTTTCTGCTCAGTCTGAATAGATGGTATAAAGCAGTGGTTCTTTACCAGTGGTCCACAGACCTGGGGGGGGGTGTCATCACAGGAGGTCCACAAAGGCTGCCGTGGCCCATGCAATAAGCAAGTGGCAGCAGTTCTGGAGTCATACTGGGAAGGCTACATTTAACTGCCCAGTTCTGCAGAAAGGTAGGAGGGTGACTGCAGCCCATGGGCATGCCAGCACTCTCCCAGGAGTGAACCCTCCCTGCAGCTCCAGTCAGTTCCCAGAGCATATGGCCACCCAACTGCCCATAGTCTGCCCTCTCGCTGGGCTCGCCTGGCCCACTCTAGACTGGCCTCCTGCATGGGACAGCTCAGCTTGTCCAAACCCTAGAGATGCTTACTTGCACTGGTGTACTGCTCTTTTTGTTCTTGTTCACTGTGTTACAGGCACCAAAAGAAAAAAGAAAAAAGACAAGCAGAACCAGGAATGCATTGCCACTAGTGCAGAGATGCAGAACTTTCATTAGCTCCATGTGGTTTTCTCTCATGTGAGCAATCCTTGCTTTGAAGAGAACACAAGATGTTATGTACCTATTTTAAATTATTAAATTAGGCAGCACCCATTTATTTAGCTGTCAACCTTGACAGGTTATCACAAGGTAACATGGGATAGGATATTCTATATTTTTACTTCAGAGTATTTCAAAGTGCATTGCTTGCTTTTTAGTTTATTCTGCATTCTGAAGGCATTTGAGCTTTACTTTATTCCAACCCCTCATCTTTCTAATCAGGGATATAAAACCCATGCTGCACCACCTGAGCCTGCCCTTGAAAGTGCTTTACCAGAGCTGCATGTGGCCTCCCGTCCCCCACAACTGATTTCATATAGACTGATCTGCATGGGGCAGTTACATAGAGCCCTCAGGGCTGAACCCCACCCCCTGCCACCTGCTCTAAAGCACTCCATCCATAGACTGTTTTTTATGTATGAGGAACCAGAATGTGGCAAAATGATGCTTAAAGTACACTGTCTTGCAGCATTGACTATATGAATGCCCTCTGATGTCTAGGTTGCTCTATCTCTATGTTATTTTAAGACAGGGCACACTGAAGGTCAAATAGGGCAGTATTATTCAAAACAGTGGTCTGCGAGCTGTTCCCAGCTGGTCCATAGAGAGCTTCCAAAAAACAGATGTAGCCAATAGGCACAACAATGGTTCTGGTCCCTGGCACATTATGAAAAACAGCCTCGTAGTCCACCACATCAGACAGTGCTTCTCAAGCTGATACAGGGCATCAAAATAGGATGGCTCGAGCTGTTGTTGTTGTTGTTTTGTACCATGATCATTGATTAGATTTGCTTTGCTTTGTGCAGCAGTGCGGAAAATTCATAATGCAATCCAGCATTTTTGAAATCAAATATCAGCCCTAACCTGAACATGATTTGTAGTTGTTACTTTTCATTCAGTTCTTAATTACAATCCACTTTTGCAAAATGTATAGCTCCCATCTCACACTGACCTTTGCTATTGAGCATTCAGACACAAATGTCAGTATTTAGAAAAGACTGAAGTTTTATTATTGTTTAGGTACATTGTATGTGGACTTAGAAATCCAACCCCTTTGCAAAGCACTGGGATACAGACATCTTTCAAATCTTCAAGCCTACACATTTTAGTTCTGTTCCAGTAATGCCACCTGGCCCAATTTTCTTCTGTGTTGCAACCAGTTCTTAATTGGAAATGAGTAGTAATTTTTAAAAACTATGGACCATTAGACAATGAAACCATACATTTAATGCACGGCCTTCTTATATTATCCACAAATCTGAGTGGATGACTTGATTTTAATTTTTTAATTTTAACATTAGGTTTTAATGCCACTGACAGTTCTTTCCACTACATCATCTAAAAAGCAAACAGGAACTGTGCAGATAACAAAGGAAAATGCTTAAAGAAACCCGAGGAGGCCCCCAACTATTCAAAAGATTAAAATGAACAGTTGTTTGCAAAGACTGTACAGTATTATTCAGTTGTCATACAATGAGAACATTGCAGCACTGAGTTGTGTTTTTAGCTTGGAGTGACGAAACTGTATTAACCCTAGCTGTCCACATGTTGTCCTCAGATTTAAATTCATAATTGTAATCTTAAATAATACAGCTGTAATTACAGGAAATATAATAATGCACTGCACCTGAAGCTGATTCATGTCTGGTTTTCAACACAAGTAATTAGAAAATGGATGACATAAGTCATTTTAAAATTGGTCCTTGATTTTAGATCTAGTTTTAATATAAAGCTTGGAAGCACTAAATTTTGAAACACACATAACCAGCACAAGGCTATTCTTATAGCTTAAATGTTTTCAGATAAAGTTACAATTGTAGAGAAATATAATTACGGCATGCACAAAAAGCAAGCTGATGCTGATCTCAAGTGCGAACATGGAATTTAGCTCAAATCTACATTCTTTCTTCCAAAGATTATACCTATTAAAACCAAGGCAGCATAAGTAGCAGCTGGTTTGCCAGGTTAAGAAATACCTTCTGCAGTTGAAACTTTTCTTCAAAAAGAAACAAATACTTTGGACCCTTAGCATAAGAGGGTTGAACTAAGCAGTTTTACATTCTTTGATTCCATTTGCATCTTACAAAAAAAGACAATACAATTTGAATGACACTGAAGTTTGTCATCTATATCTAAGGATTGTAGTCATTAAAGCAGTTCTCAAGACACGTTCTGAACAAGTCAGCTGTACAGCTCATCCTCACAACAATGATTTCACAGAATACTGCATCATTATCATCCCGGAACTGGCCGATGAGATTTTCTCTTTGAAGGGAGAGTGCAGGGAGAAAAACTATCATTTACTCCCTCCACTTAGGAAAATACAAACACACATGGGAGGGAAAAACCAAACATACAACCCTGCACTTGCAAACATTAACTGCTCTCCTGATAACAAATGTACCTGATTAGAAGTTTATTGAAGCAGCAGCATTTCTTATTGTTAACCATCAAGGCTTTTACTAGTATCAAATAATGTAACTTAGACCTACCTTAGGTACAATCGTGCAGAGAACAGATATCAGAACAGCATCTCTTCCTGAAGGCTGAGCCATCTCAATAGTTTTTACAGTCCTACACTGCTGGGTTGTAAAGATTGGCAGGCCCTTTTAAGAACACAGTGAACACACTGTAGGTCTACAGTGCTATTTGGCTTTCCTCTCTTAATTTGCCAAATATTAAGTACATACACTCTCCAGCAAATGCAATACTCCTAAGATCATTGTGAGTACAGAACCAAAATAGAACAATCCCCTCCACCAAGCAACAAGTTGGATTCACTTTTTCACCCTGCAAAGATGAGAGCTTTAAAAAGAGAGAGACCGACCACATGCTGGTGTGGAAAACAGGTCAGTAGAGACTCCAGGTGTGGCTTGAGGAGCCATCCCTACCAAGCTGCTTTCCACACACACAAATTCAGTCCATCTTCTCTTTCTGGACAAGTTTGGGTGCATCTACAAAATCCTTGCCATTGTAAAGGATGATAGCAAGAGTTCCAAAGCTTGCACTCCCCCAGAACATCACGTAGGCCAGTGTCTCTGTCCATGTGTCACCTGTGAAACATAAATACATCAATTTCAGCTTTACAGGAGAAATATTTAGTCACAGGATCAAGCAAAGAAAGAAACAAGCCTGCTAAGAGGGCCAGTTCTGAAGTATTGGCTGAGATCCAGTATTGGGAGACGTAGCTATGGCTCCAGCTCTTTACCACTAGCTGGATGTACAGTGATAGGCATCTATTGGGCTTTCCCTTGCAGATGCCTGTTGCAGCACATCTGTCTAATGGAACATAGCTGGATGTGTTTCCACTAATCCCCCTGCCTTCTCCAGCAACAGGGAAATAGCTGTTTTGGGGTGGGTGGATGGGCTACACTGCTTAAAAGGTAGGTGGTGGGGGGCTTGGTCATTATACAGTTAAAAGAAACTTCCAACCTGCACAACAATTATAAATGTGAATTGTGATAGTGTGACTCAGACTTATGCCATCGTAATTCATGAACTGGATGTCAGCTTGTATTTCAGATTTCTGAACTAGGATGATAGCAATTTTTTCCTTATCATTTTGACACTACTGACAATATCTAAACCATCACCAACTTGGTGAGAAGACATTGTCATGTGCATACCAGGAAAAGTCAAACCCTCTCTCTGTGAACTGAGGAGGAGAAGAGTACATGAAAGATACTGGAATCATTCATAGGAACTACACAAACATCCCAGAATATGTAGTACAGGACTGTCCATAAAAGATGCCATGAAGAGACAGTATGACACAGCAAAATGCTGGAATGAAAATGTTTCTCATTGCATGAAGTGAAGAACAAGAGATTATACACAGTTATATACAAGACTTCATTTTGCATTAATGAGATGTGTATTTAACTGTTACTGAATGCATATGTGAAAACCTGAAAATCTTCCTAATTATGATGTGCTCCAACTCCCATCAGCTCCAATCAACATAGCCTACAGTGTGGGATGTGGACACTGAAGTCCATCTGGAGAGCCACAGATTACACAATCCTGCCTTTACATGAATAAGCAGGTAGTATCTCTGCTTACAAAAGATTGTACATGAACTATTAAAAGTGAATCCTGGGTCTGAAATAAACTGATTCATCAAGAATCTGTGCTTCTTCTTGATGGAGGAAAAAGGAGTGAAAACAAAGTTGACTAGGGAAAAGCAGATTCCTTTAAATAAATAAATTATCTAGAAGAAGGGATGGTGGTCTGTAAGCCACATCAAGAGAGTACATCAAATATACCTAGAAGTAAAATAGTAGAATCTCCACTTTTATAAACAGTCTCCTCATCTTAGCAAGCACACAATATAAAGTACATGGTTAGAGTTTGGGATATAGTCCTGATGAAACATATCTGAAAGATTATTAGACACTATAATTCATCTAATAGTTTTGTTAACAAATTGCCTGTCCTGATGGCAACCTCAGCTCTGTGATCATTCAGGAATCTGGAAATGCTTTATTACCAAAGTTGAACCCTTGCTGCATCTCAAACTCATCTTGCTCCTGTTCTGTCCCTGAAATCTTTGTAGGTTTCCCAGTAGGCAGTCTGGTGTGTGGAAGATTCTGCCTTGAAGCAGAGGGTTGATTTAGACTGCCTTCCAACTCTTTGGTTCAGTCAGACTGTGCCATGCTTCTTTGAGGGACCTTCCTGAAGTCTGTGGTCTCCTAGTACAAACAGCTCCTCCTGGCACTCCCACAACATTAGGCCATCTGTTACATTTCTCTCCTTATCTACTACGGTACTTAGATTGCTTACCAATATGTTACTCAGATACGGCCTTGAAGATATAACATGCCAAGAGGGAAAAGCCACAAAAGAAACTTCCCATCTGTGATTATAATTTGTTATGTATAATATATGCTGAGAACTTCACACAGACTGACTAAAAAGATCACTTACCAGCCATAAGCAAACAGATAATGCACATTGAGAAAGCAACCACCATGATAATAGGCAACTAAGAAAGAAAGAAACAGACATAATTAAGAGATGAAATGTAATACCCTTCAGCTGCTCTTGAAGCACAGAGTATGATGCAAGGCAGGCACAAAGAATGTGGATAACTTTAATGTCCCAACGTAGTCAGTAAAAGGCAAAGCGATGATGCCCTAGCACATCCTATCTTCAGAAATATACGACGACTCTCATAACACTGTAAAGACTAAATATGTTCATCATCCCATAGATGTCTGTGGGCCTTCATCAAACACCATTCAACTTCAACCCACAAATATATCTTGTGTAGCAGCACATTTTGCCCTTTACAATATGATCACACTCCTGCTATGCTGCAGTAAGAACTAGCTAGGAGACTTTACTGTTTGTATGTTACAGCAAGAATTGCATCTAATTTTCCTGAATATGTATTACTTTTATAAAATTCTATGATGCATTATTAAAATTATATGTAGAACAATATTTTGGAATACCAGATATGTAATATAAAAAATAATTCTTGTTACAGAAATAGGGTTAAAGACATGAAGACAGTAGGTTAAAATACATATTTCTCTGATGGAGGCCAGTTTGACTGTATCTAGACTCTGTTAAAAAACCCCCACAAACTACATCCAGACAAGTAAGAGGATTCCTGCCCTCTACCAAGGGTGACTGGTAGTGTCCAGGCTAGTGGGGCAGTGAATCCACTGCGCATTTCAGTGTCAACTTTAAAGGAATCATCCAAAGTGCTGAACTCAATCCTCAAAACAGATTCAGCACTTTGAATAAGATCTTTAAAAATAAATTTACTGTAATTTATATTGATTTCTCTGATCATCTAGATATGTTGGATTAACACAAGATATGTTCACTATGGGTTACAGGAGTTGTAGTCCAACACATCTCCAGGGGACTAGGCTGAGGAAAGCTCACCAAGAACAACCAAATCAAAAACTCCTAAAATTCACGAGCAGCATTTATCTGAGTGTTTGAAGATATAGTCTGCCCAGTCATCTGCAAAAGCATGGGTCTGATTATTTTGTGACTAGAAGACTGCCAAAGAACACTTTTGGTACGCCATGTAGTTCTATCATGAAAGAAAGACTAGTGAATTTTTTTTCTGATTTATTTTCTTCAATGCATAGAGAAGTTCCAGTAGTATAGATCTAGAGAGTGGAACAAGAAAGCAAACTTCTTTATTATGAAAAACTACTTTAAAAGCATACTATTTGGTGCCTGTATTTTGTTTTAACAAGGGAATGTCCTTAACTTCTGGCTGCACACCTAATCCCAGCATTATTTCCTCCTTCACTTACTTAGGGCTATCACTAGGACTAGGCCCAGCCATGTGAGGTCAAAGGCTACAGACGTTTCCATAAGAGTTACAGGCACCTGGCTGTAAACATTTAAGTAGCTGTCTCAACCTGTTTTAATTCCTGAGTGTACTGAAAGTTTTAATCAGCTGTCTTCATAGAAGCCTTGTGAAAAAGGTCATACTAGCCACTGTTGTATGTTCCTAGCCACATGACAAATGTGGAAAATAACACAATCAGTATCAAGAAAAGACCCAATGCTCATAGATAATGTGGCAAGTGACTGAAATTTTATATCACCCACATACACTCCACGATGTTAATGCTAATAAATGCTATCGTGAAGTTCAGGAAAAACTACCACTATGACTTTCTGGTAACAGAAATCTCTACTTGGAATAGAAGTGAATGCTTGTCTACAGTTCTGAGTGCACCTGAAATTCTGGCAATCGCTAATGGTGCTAATAATACTTCTATTCTTATGCTCCTTGTTGACCACAAAAGTGGTGATGAACAGTTCAGGACAAGCTCCCTGATGGAGAGAGAAGTACTGCAATACCTAAAATAGCACTGTGTGAGAAAGAGGGAGAGACAAACCAAGGCATGAAGCCCCACTTTCATCAAAATATGCTGCACTGATCTATTGTCAGGAAGCTGCAGAAGCAGTCAAGGGCCATCTACAGAGGCAAAGGAAGAGTCCAGAAGTAGCCTCACTTTCCTTCCCACTCACCCCACTCCAGCAAAGATCCCTTGGAGGACACTGTCAAGGTTTCTTTAGAGTGCAAATGCAGCAGCACAGCTGGCTCATGCTGCAGTTATGTTACAGAAAGGAGGAGAAGCAGCATTGTGTACGAGGGCCCAGAATCTGATCCTATTCTTATTGCACCCAAACCAACACTGCACACCTGCATGGAGCTCTCCACTGTCCCTGCTTACATGTAAGCAGGGAACTACAGTTAATGGCTTCCAAGCAAGTCATGGTTTTAAACTTAAGCATCTGAATCCTGACATATTTGGAAGCCATCACCCATAGTTCTGAGTCTGGATATAAGAAGCAACGATATTTCACAGCTGCTTTCCTTACTTGTTCAGTCAAGAAAGCAGCCCATGCAGGTGGAGTTCATGAATATTCTGGTTATTAAACCGAGATATGAAAGTCAAAACCAGACTATGGAAGACTTGGAACACGACACGTGTCTCCCACAGTATGTCATCCTTCAACTCCTTGGAATAAGGGTGGGATACAAATACGACAGATGTTGGGCATTTTTTCTTAACGTTCAACATTTAAGTCCTGAGTCAGATCCCACTTTTTGCCAAAACTCACCCTGAGCTTTAGTCATTCTAATGTGATCCCAACACTCTCATCTTAAATCAATTTTTTTTAAAAAAAACTGTTAATACCACAAAGATCTCAAAAGCCTTACAGCCAAGAATTTCCAGTCCTTCTGCACATGAAGAGGACTGAGAGAATCTACTTCATCCACGGAATAGTTTCCAAGAAACAGATCTATAGCATCCTGTAAAACAAGCCAGATAAGCAGTTCAGAATTAATCTCATCCTATAAAGAAAGTGCCTCAGTTTCTCCCAAATCTATCTTCTGATGCTTGGCTATACTCTGCACATCTCTTAATACAGAAAGTCCCCACTGCTCCATGTACCATCTCTCCAGTAAGTGCTAGATGACTCTGATAAGAACATTCCTCACTATTACAGATTACACATCAGCCACTTGAAGCCAGACGGGTGCAGCAATTAGAATGTTGACTTCAGATGTACTAAATTCAGACCCAGTTCTCCACTGACTAATTATCACACAGGCTACCTAGCATACTTCCATAACCTAGGAAAATAAAATGATCCCTCCAGTGAATGTCACCTGCAGATTTCTGGAGAAGGGGGTACAAATGTGGCACTACTCCTCACAAACCTCCTTATTTTAACTTCATCTTCTTTCTCAACCTTCCATTCTACCATAAGTTCAAACAGTACAAATACAGTTTGTCTCGCCTTTCACTACGCTTCTCTTGATGCTTTTACAGTGTTTAGATTGTTTATGTGGGCCTTCTCCCTATGGACTGTGGCCTGACATCCACTTGCCACAGGGCTTGGCCCCCAGGTATTATGCCAGTTAGTCAGCTCCAGCTGTCCCATCCCTGCCAAAAATTAAAGAAGGCTACCTGACGTGGCCTGAGGGAAGTCAGCAAAGTAGGAGAAGAACCAGTGTTGCCATTGCTGCCACCTCCACACCTCTGAGAGGAGAGAGGCTTTCCTCCTGTCTGCTGTTGGTCCGCCTGTTTCTAGCACTCTCTCCCTGTGGACTGCTGCCTGACATCTGCACGCATCAGGACCACAGGTACTAAGGCAGCTAGTCAGCTCCACCTGTCCCCTTCTCTCAAGAAGATAAAAGCTGGCTACTAAAGGTAGTGACACCTTCGAGAGGAGCTGCTTCAGGGACAAAGTGAGGACCAATCCCCCTGGTTGGAAGGTAGAGTATGTTTTTAAAATTTCTTCATTTTGGTCTTTTAAAATATCCCACCTGCCTGCAAAACCCAAAGATGAGTTAAATGAGGAGTGTGCTATTGTGTATGTCCAAGATATTTCTGACTTATGGAGACCCTAAAGTGACTCAATCATGGGGTTTTCTTGGCAAGATTTGTGAGGTGGGGTTTGCATTGCCTCCCTCTGAGGCTGAGAGTGTGTGACCTGCCTGAGGTCACCCAGTGGGTGTTCATGGCCAAGTGGGGATTCAAATCCTCTCTCCAGAGTCCTAGTCTAATGTTCAAACCACTATGTCATGCTGGCTCTCAGTACAGGAGGGGAACTGATTCAGGTAGCAGTCATTACCAAGGTAACAGGCAAAGTGAGATACAGAGCAGGAAGACAGTGTTATAACCATGGGGGAGAGGAAAGCCAAAGAGTGCTTATTGCCCCAAACTGTTCCCAGTTTCAAACAGTGTGCACAGCCCTGGCAACAGGCTTCCTGGGGTGAAAATGCTGCTGCTCAGGTCAGTTAATGGAAAAAGACCTCTGATCCAGAACTTGAACCTGGCTGAGAATGCTGACCTGGCTTATGGGATAGAGACCTGGGTGGATAAAGCAGGGAGAAGGGGTGAACCTCTCCCAGCTTTGTCTTGTCTGGATTCTCTATGCAGCAGCAGGCCGGGCTTGGAGGTAGGTGGGTAGAATTGCAGAGATCTACCAGGATTCAATTTCCCTCACCAGGTGCCCTGTCCCATAATCTGCCAGGATCAAGTGTGTGTTTTAAAGGTGGATAGCAAGGACAGAATCAGTATTCTGCCAGTGTACTGCTACTGCTCAACAGTATCCCTTCCTGAGCTGAGTTAGTCTCAGTGGTAGTGTTGGGAGCCCCGCATGACTTGTTAACCTCTGAGTCTTCAATATCCATGCTGAGAGCACTCTTTCAGGAGCAGCTCACAATTCACATTATCCATGTCAACCAACAGGTCTATTTCAAGTCATACCTGGTACCACCCATGTCAATGAACACACTCTGAACCTGTTTTTTTCTGTGCTGGACAGGATGACCATGATATGGTCTTTCCACCAGCTGGGACAGACGTTTTTATTTAAGGAGGCATTGGTTTTGTAGTATGTTGCAGCAGATAAAGTTTTTAATGGGGAGGGCTGTCTGGAGTGTCTTTATTTTATTACATTCAGAGCATCTTTTAAATGATGTTTTTATTTGTGCTTTTTAAATCAAAGTTTAGCCTGTGTTTTAATTTTGGTCCTATGCATTTTTTTGACTGTTATGGTGCTTTTAAAACATTGTACGCTGCCTTGAGCCTCAGGCTGGGAGAAAGGTGGGATACAGATTAAATAAATAAGTAAATACATAGATAAGCATTTTAAATAGTTCAAAACTGATTTTATCTGTATGTCACTTATGATTTTATAAGGTAGGATAGAAGTACTTGAATAAATAAATGAACAAAATGGGAATAGATTCCTCTTATTTGCTGGTTGTCATGTCACATGTTACTTGCTTTGATTTTTTTTTAACCACGCTAGTTTAGTCCTCTCTGCACTTCCATAAGCCACCTGTCCTCTTCCTCCTCCTTACCATCACTCACTTGAAGCCCCCTGACCCGATTATTTTTGCCTAACACACCAGAAAAGCTTTGGATACAATGGCCACATCCCTTTCATTTAATACAACACCCAGCAGATTGTTGCAGGCATATGAAAACAGCAACAGTAGAATACAAGGGCTGGGAATTTCTCACCTGTCTAAATCCATCAGAAAAATTGTTTTTGTAGTAACGAATTAGTGAGTTCCAGCCATCCATGAGTAGGCCCCACTGGGTTCTCTTTCCAGTTCTGGTTGTAAAAAATAACAGATTTTAGTATTATGAAAACGGGCAACTCCAAGAAGGAAATTAGACATGGTTAGTACTTGAGGTTATCAACAGCTGATCTGTACCAGGGCTCCTTGCATGTTGTTCATTCTATCATTTTGTAAATAAGCAGGTATGGAATTGGCTGAACTTTCATGACTAAAAGGAGGTGTTGAATGTTATGGCCTATTATATCTAAAGCTCCTTTTCTTGCCATCCCCATTTCTCTCTCTGTCACCAGATGGCATTTGCTGCACGCATATATGGATCAATTTGCTGGTCTTACAATCTATTCACTACATAACTTTACTCTGCTTTTAAAAGTGATGGTCAATTGCCATAAACTGATCTGAAAAGCCAACTAGTTAAACAAGATACACATTTGAAAATTATTGTATTCTAAGGCCCTTTCCACACGGGCATATTGCCCGCGCTAGGGCGACATCCCCAGGAGGTCTTCTACACCGCGAGGCGCGCGAGGGCGGTTTGCAAATGAGAGGTTCTAAACCTCAAACCGCCCTCACGTGGCTGCGGGGGTGGCGCTGCGAGTCTTATAAAAACCACTTCTCAAGTGGTTTTTATGTGACTTGCGTGCATTGCCCCATCGCTGCGCCCCATTTAGAACTGCAGGGACGCGTTAGCGCGTCTCTGCAGAGCTGCCCGGGGGCGGGCTTCTGGCTGGCGCGCTGCCCTGATTGGCGGAGCGCCACTGGAAGCTGGCGGCCGCCATTTTGGGTGCTGTCAAACGTCGCCAAAATTCGCCGTTTGGAGCGGCGAACGCACGCTCCCCGCGGGGACGGAGCAGCCCGTTTTGTGCTAAGATCCGTCCCTGCGTGCGCCCCCCCGTTTACCCGCCCCGCGTGTGGAAAGGGCCAATGTCATTTTAACCATGTATTTATTGTTACTTTTGTACATGTTTTCTACAGCAACAATGCTAGCCAGTTCTCAAATTAGTGCATAAACAACAGATAAATGCTTTAAGTGTACTTAATATCTGTAAATTTCATTTTCAGAAAGAGTGGCTCAACTTACCTGGTGTAGTCTGTCTTTAAGGCACCCGTTCCAGCATACTGTTTGGCACAAGCATTTGCATTGTCGGCCCAAGCTATGAAAAGAGAACATGTTTTAAGAGATAGCATGTTAAGTAGCACATGGGCTAAGACGTACTTTTTAAAACAGAAACCTACCATTTTTGTAAAGTTTCTCAAATTCTGCTTGTTCTTCAATTCTCTGGCCAACATGCAAAACACCTAATCTCTACAACGACAAAGAAGCCACTATTTACAACTTCATCCGAATTCTGCTACCATTTTAATTGCATATAGACTGAACATTTAAGGCATGTTTTCTTTATTTTAAGCATATTCTTTTCAAAAACGATATGCCTACTGTACTAAGAAGTCATTAGAGCTGTTGGCTTATTACGTTTCTGTAACAATGGCAACATCACTTTACACATGAGTGTCTGAAGGAATACAGAAATCTCCACCTGCAGCTGTGCTTGGAGAGAGCGGCGTGCTAAAAGGCTCTGAATCACATTTGTTCGGTCCAGGCAATCCATACAATTACTACGGAATGTTCCTTCTTGCTGCGTAATCACTTTCCCATCAGAATCAACTAAAAAGTAGCTGAAATACATAATGGAGCTTGTATAAGAATTCACAAGGCAACCCTTTCATTTACTTTCTGTTGGGAAACTAACATAGCAGAGGCATCAGAACAAAGAAATATTTCTGATTGTCACAGCAATAACCCACTACCCTAAAACAATTTTCCTTTAAAGTTAAGTAAACTGAAAACAGGCTTTCGTTAAGTAATGGAAGTGGTAATCACCTGCACATTAAAATCCTATCCTTCTTAAAATACTTGTCAAGCCATTTTTTAACATCTTTAATAAGTACCAAAAATTATTGCCAGGATCTACAGAAAAGTATAAAAAAAGTTCTATATAGTCAAAGAGATAATAATTTCTGATTCTGGAAGGCAGCCTCCATGGTACATACAAACCAAGTTCTAAGTCAGAGATTCAACAGCCATTTGAGACAGGACATGCAGAACTGTTGATTAAAGTACAAAACTGCAGTGGACATATGAAAGCCCTGGCTGAAGTAATCCTCTGGATTCTGGGTAACTAATGTTCAGAGATTGTAGAGGGAGAAATACAAAGCAAAGTAAGGTAAGGGTAGTCAAAGTTGATTTTATACCCCCTGCCTACAGTATATCAGAAAAGCATTTTCTTAAAATTAAAGCCTTAACTCATATTCAAAAGCAGAATTTTAAAAGGAAGTGCTTCTTTTATAATAAGCACATTCCAAAAAACTGAAAAATGTTCCCCATATCTAAGAGAGATTTAATCCTGTTAAAACAAAAATATAACTTTGTATTTCCTGTTGGTTTGTTTTCGAGGATTCAACTATTCTCAAGAAATTAAAATACTAGTAAGAAGTTTGCTAAATCTGTAACTTACTAGCAATGTCTTGGGAATGTAAACAAACACTTCCAAATATAGTTACATTATGAAGTTGACACAAACTTTACAAAAGCATAGCCCAAATGGCACGATACCACCATATCAAGATCTTTATCCTGTTGCACAGAAACCAAAAGAGAAGAGATCTTTGGACTGTTGTCCTGGTAAAACTCAAACAGAAGTGAACTTCATTGATTAAAATGGAGCTTCTCATCAAATAAAAGGACTTTGAATACAGCCCAAATTACTATCTGTGCATATCAGTGCTCTTCAAAGTTACAAACGCAATGGGATTTTCCATTAGCAGCACTTTATTTCTTAGGTCTGTTGTGCACAATCTGATTATTATGTAACTTCTACTAACCACAACTAAATGCGTGTAACACTGCAGTTGCATATATTACCCAAATTCATCTTGTTGCTCAGTTAGGCGATCCAACAAAATCTGCAGCCGATCCCACCTCATACGACTGCATTCTTTATGGAAATCAAATGCTATATATCTGGACAAAGAAAGTACATGAGAGTTAAAAGACTATTTACTTCTATTTTTACTTCTATTTTATAGCCAGGGATAATATCGGTGGGACAACAAGAAGAGCTTGTTGCTTAACCAGTTTATTAAACAGCATGAACCTTTTCACTTCAACGCAACATCCCTTTCTGTCTTTGGGAAAGGAAAGTCTACCCTAACAAGAGAGATATAAGGGCAAGGCAAATCAACAAAATCTCAACAGCAGGAAACATTTCTGAACTTTTAAGAAGACACACGTCCTAGTACATACTAACCAAAACAAAAAACAAACAACCGAAACTCAGAATCAATGTTGCCAGCTTCAAAGCATATCACATTCTGTATGTAGGCATCTCCAGCAAAAAATCTGTAATACCTCTTTTTTTCAAATAGCCACACCAAAAGTACTCATTTCCAAAGCACCCCAAAATCAAAAACCGCATGATGGTAGCCCAGCAATTTGTAATCAAGTTTTCTATCCACAGCACGCAACATCACCACAAATTCTTTTAACAGCTGCTTTAAGGCAGCTTTCCTCAACCTGTCACCGTCCAGATAGGTTGGACTACAGCCTTTGTAATTCCCAACCATTCCTGACATAACTGATCCATGCCTGTTGATGATGGCAGAAACAGTACAATAAGAGCCCTTTCACACTACATAATTCTATTCCTACAATTCCACTTTAACTGCCATGGTTCCATCCTACTGGGTCTTCTGATTTACAGTTCAGGGAGGGGCATTTAGAATGCTCAGCTAGTGCCTCAACAAACTATAAGCCCTATGATTCCACGGGATATCACTCTGGCAGTTAAAATGGAATACTGCTATAATTGTATATTTGCAAAAGGACCCTCTATCTGGAAGGTAGCAGGTCAAGGGAAGCTGCTTCAGTGGTTTCCCCGCCACCATAGGGTGAAGAGTCAGTTTTGTTCTCCTTGGTTTTCTCACCACTACTATGAATTTTGGAGCAAGCATTCCACTTCCATATCTCCATTTCCTGCCTCAGAACATGGTTAGAGCTTCTACAAGTTCATTTCAATGAAGTCACACATAGCTCATAACATCTGTTTGGCACTAAGGAAAGAGAATTGCTAACCAAACTTCTCATTTTTGAAAAATCTTCAAAGAAAGCTGTTTAATTTAATGCCCTGCATAAAATCTGTGAAACCATGGAAGTATGTTAGCATTATCACATCCACACAGAATGTGTCTGTTCAGTTTTTGTATGCAGATATTCTATTAAGTTGCGTAAAACAAGTTCTTCCAACAATGATGCAAATATGTCACACGGCATGTACCTGACCATTCCATTTCCCAAGCCGTTTACCATTTGTGCAAATGTCTGTTCAAGAGGCTTTTCTGAGCCCTTCTGGTTAACCTGCAAAGAAAAACCAATACAAAAAAATTAAACAACAGTAGCTATAATTTTCAGTTACTTTTCCTTGAAATTGGATGTACAATTAAATAAATATCGTACCAGGTTAATTATCATTTGTTTTCCATAGCTAATAATCTGAGAATCAAAGTGTCTTTGGAAGCCATCCATCTGAAAGAAAACATAATGCAGATATTTATTTGAAATAATTACCAAAGCCACATATCGTAGGGAATCCTTGATGGGAAGAATGTGGAGCTTCAGTAGAGGGTGAATGTAACAAAGGAATAGTAAAGTAAATTCATTATGCATTTCTAGTTGTGTGAAGTCAAGTCAAACTGTAAAAGATTTTTATGAATACAGCAGATGCCTGGACAATACAGTGGACAAAGAACATTCACTCCAATTAGTTCATCAAGCTTCCCTGGCTGCCAACATATAATATTTTCCTCCCCTCCAGTTCTGTCTCTGTTTGACATGCCTCTTTTGATGTTACTGATTCTCATCTGCCTTGAGGCAAAAGAAGAGATCTGACTCGGGGATGTGGGGCGGGAAGAGAAAAATGAGGGAAATCTTTGATTTCCTAGTTCTGTCAACCAACACGCTACTATCTACACTGAGAGGATTCAAATTGCATCCTGTTATTACAAAACTCTTCAGTTATCTTGGAACCTTTCACTGGAAACAAAGGACATCTGCTGCTCGCGATAATCAATCTTACAAATAAAAAAAAAAGCTCAGCCAGCTGATGTGCTGTTTGCACACAAGCTATGATGCTGGAGCAGCTAAGTTGATGCTCATAAAGTGGCTCAACATTGCTGTGCTCAAATGGTGGGCTCACTTTCTTAGCACTTTTCCTGAATGGTTAAGCACCAAGGCTAGATAGACTCATATCTTCCCAAGCAAAGTGTTTCCCAAAACTCTGATTTGCCAGACTTGAACTGTGGACTGATCCTAAACACCCTCAGATAGGAAATCCTTCAGTGTGGAATGGCTCAGAGAAAATTAATGTTCCTCTTCCTAGAGATACAAAACAAGAATTTAGGCTGAGTGTTTCTGAATTGGGGGGGGGGTATGTGCTGTTTCTTAAATCATAGCGCAACTCCAGAGCAATCATACTATGAGAGCAAGATTGGGAATAAGACAAAAAATTAAAGAGTTTTAATGTCCCTTAGGCCACTGATTTCAAGGTAAAGGTGATGCATCTCTCTTATATTGCAAATGTTAAATGGAAATGCTACTGAAAACCATCAAGCTTTATCTTGCTTTAAAACAACAGTGTGTGTTTAGTTCAAAAATACCCTGAAGAGAGCCACACTCCACAGAATCATACAATGAGCCCTCCACATTTGCTAGGGTTAGGGGCACAGAACCCTCACAAAAGCAGAAAAATCACAAATATTAAAATGTGTCTGTGGGAAGAGGACTGAGGCATGATGAGGAGAACGAGCACCCAAGGTCCTAACCTGATCAGAGAAAGGAGACGGAAAGGGGGTGGATCAGCATGGCAGCCCTACGCTTCCTCTCTCATCCATCTCCTTCCTTGAGTGTGGAATTGGCATGGGACAAGCAACTGTGGTGCTGAGAAACTGGGCTGCAATCTATCCTTAGCTGGCCAGACAACAGCTGGTGGAGGAAGAGGACTAGAGGCAGGTTTTTAAAGTGCTGCATGGCCTGACTGGAGCCGCCAAAGGGAAGGCCCCCCCCCACCAATAAAGTGCCTGAGGTGGGTGGGGCAGGTACTCACAAATAATCAAATTTGTGAAAGTCAAATTTGCAAAGGTGGGGTTCCGACTGTACAATCACCTTAAGGGCTAATACATAAATAGTGACTTTACAGTAAATTCCTCCTGCAGAACAGTATGAAAAGCAATACATTAAAAACATACATGATTTACTGTTTTGCTGATCTGTGGCTTTGGTTTGTATTTGAGGTTTGGTCTCTGTGACCAGAAAAAGGGAATTGATCCACGTGTCTGGAAAACAAAAGGAACAGAAAAATGAAACATACAACAACATTATGCTCTTAGTGCAATAATAGTTTTGCTAGTTTTTTTTGAAGACCAAAATTAAGATAGAGGGGGCAAGAATTAACTCCACAAACAAGACTAGCTATCTAGCAGAATATATTAGGAAAACATACTTGGACAAATGAAGCTTTGCTCCCACTGTAATGTACAATTTGTTCTGTTTCTACAAAATTAGCTGCATGTCCTTCAGAATCAATACCTGTGAGAGAATAAGAAAATCCAAATTTATAACTAAGTACAGCACAAGCCCTGCTTATTAATTCAACTCCTACTCCGTTTAAAGAGAATGTAAGAATGCCATTCTATGCACTTCTGTTAAGTAAACTGGGGAGAAAGACATCACAGCATTGCCTAGAACTGGAACACTGAGTCCTGAGGAGACAGAAGATGACCTATATTGTGTTTGCCAGTTCTTGGAACAATGCACAGCTAGCCTATTACCGCCACAGGATGCAGTAGCTCTCTAACTGTTACGGAGCTGAAGTAGTAGAGATGGAAAGTCTTTCCCTATTTAGGTATGTATTTCAGGATAAGTTGCAGAGTCTGCTGGATTACGAATAATTCCCAGTGGCTCTAAAAAGACTGTATTGCACACCAGTTTTGACAATCATGAGATTTTGTAAAAAGTTTGGGGCCTGTTGTTCAAGCAAGACAAGGGCACTATACATGTTTGGATTACATCTAGTATGAGGAAGGCAGACAAGAACAGCAGCTTTACATACATCAGTAAAATAAGACCTAAATGAAACCTAAAATAATCATCGACAGTTAAAAACAATTTCATTACAGTACAATATCTTAAAGGCACGAGATCCTGTCTGATCTTGGGAGCTAAGCAGGGTTGGCCCTGGTTAGTACTTGGATGGGAGACCATCAAGGAATACCAGATACTGTAGGTTACATTTCAAAGGCAGAAACTGCAAAAACTACCTCTGCATATTCCTTGCCTAAGAAAACCCTATGAAATTCATGAGGTTGCCACAATTTGACAAGCAACTTGAAGACACATGCACGCATAAACAAAACTTCTGCCATTTGGTTTAAAGCAATCAGCACATGAAGACAGTACAAGCACCAGGCAGTTCCCCCCAGTAAAATCTTTACCAACCTACAGCAGAACAGAACAGCAGTCCAGTTGTCATTAAGAACCAAACATTTGTCTTACCTCTTACATAGTAGCGCACGCCAGCTCTGAAACAGCTTCTTCGAGAAATAAGAATCCAATCAAAATATTTCCCATTAATGGAACAAGAGTGCATAGTGATAACTAATGCACAGCAATGTGTCAAGGAATACATAAGCAGTTTAATATAACAACAGAAAGAACTGTTAATATCAGCTTTCAATACACTGTATTTTGAGCAGAGGGAACATGCCTTCCTTATTTCACACTACTTAATTTTAGTAATGAGGTCCAGCAATTATTAATCAGTCCATGCACAACTGAAAAAAAAAGTGCTTTGGGTAGGAGTAAAGAAATAGGATGCATTTTTTCCATCAAGCAATGAAAACCCAGCAAATATGGTAACTGTGCTCACAAATATTGGCCCTAGAATGTGGCTACTATTTCTAAGACAAGGCTTTTTCAGGTGAGCAACTAGGAGTTTACTGAAACAGAAACAGGATTTCAAACAAGGACTATATCATGATTTATGAAGGATATTGACTCAAGTGAGGTATGTATGCTTAGTATGGCAGCCTTAGATCTGAAATGGATAGCAGTGGTCAAAAAATGACCTCTTTGCATGAACAGAACAGTTGGCATCTATCCCAGAATGCCACCAATTCCCATGGAGACTTGAGATTTTTTCCAAAACAAGAACAAGAAATGATGAAATTTTCCACAAAGCTCTCTAATGAAGGGCTAATGCAGAGCTGGACTAAGCTGGAAACCAGCAGCCAGGCAATGAACCAAACCCACAATGTCTTATCAAATGAGGATTTAGACTCTTGAGACAAAGTATTTGAGCAAGAAAGCTCAACATTTTTATATAACTAAGAAGCGGGTTCTGCAAATATTAGGACATTTCAAAGAGATACAAACAAAAGCCATACACCCAACCCAAATACAACATTTTTGAGACTGATTAATTTAAATGAAATTAAAGTTAGGACCATCCTTGTTTCCTTAAAATACAAGAGATATTAAAGAGACTGGCTTTTGACAGATGTATGAGCATTTTTTCTGGATTAAATCACTAGCATGATGCTCTACTGAACTGGTAGCATTCAAGGCTAATTTTGAAAAGCAAGAAGAGATACTCAAAAGAGAACTTAAACTCAAAACTTTTATTTAAGACTTGCCTTTCTGTTTATAAGCTGCCTAGGTATTTACCTATACTGTGTGCCATTTTGCAGAATCTCTAAAGTCTAAACATTAGGCAAACCATGTTCCTCTGTCAAAAACAGGAAAAGGATACATCCATGCATGACTGGAATAGCAAACCTATGAAGCTGTAAGTAAGAAAATTTAGCATGTCTTAGTATTTAAAGACACTGTCCAATCACCAGATTTTATTACTTTCAAAGCCAAAACACATGTAAAAACTAAATATACTTCAACATAGTGCTATGTCTTTTTGTTATACTCTTAATTAGAGTTTAAGAAAATACACACCACTGAAAAAGACAAAATGCATTTTGGTTGGTGGTCTCCTCCCTACTGTACTGTACTGTATATTATTATTATTATTATTATTATTATTATTATTATTATTATTATTATTATTATTTCTTGATGTATTTTATACTATTAAAATCAGTCTATTCAATAATTTACCAGCTGCATCTCAATTCTATTTGTTAATGCTTTAATACTTTTAATACTTAATATTTTTAATACTTTTAATACTTTTTAATACTTTTAAGCCGCATACTAAAAAAAATAAAATTCTATTTTCAATTAATGATTGTGCCACTTGTACTTTTTTTTCAGAGATGAAATTCCACTTCCTACATCATTAAGACAGTACGAGACACTAGTTCTTGATTTAAAGAAAGGGCTTAATCTTATATACCAATTTTATGGGTATGGTGAAATTTGAACTGGAGACTTGCTGGCTCACACCTCACCTTCCTGGTCATTACAGTGGTGAAGAATATTATCCAATATATGTTGAACTGATATAAAATATGACTGACAACTGTTGGGTTCTGCAATAAGCTATATGACACAAATATGCACATTTTTACTATATAAAGCAAAATACAGAACTTTCAACATATAATGAACATATAGACAGGAACTACGCTGTTGCCTTCACCAGCAGTTTAAAAGCCATTATGGGGATAATGGATACGGGTATAGGAAAATCAAGATGGCATCTGGCTACTTTCATAAAAGGTTACAAAACTGCTAAAGCCAGTTATTTTGGCCAAAAGAACAAAACAAAACACAAAAACAAGAACTTGTTTGTTGCTTGCCCATGGCTGATAGTTAGCTAACTATTAACACAAAGCCTCAGCCAAGAAACACCATCTCTTGCATGCATAATTAAAAGACTTTTCTTAACAAACTCAAGATGCCAAATTAGTGAATTTGTTTCACACAAAGATGGCCATTACAAACTTAAGTTCTAAACTAGTGGATTTCTGAACAACAAATTAGTATTGAAAAGACACCCACTGAACCAATACCTATGAAAAGGGCTTTTTCTGGGCTTGAACCAGATTGGTGATGGGAATAAAAACACAGTGCAATTACACCCATAGTCCTATTGGATGGAGACATTTTACAGAAACAATGATAAAATTATTTTTTAAAAAATTGGGGGGTAAGGGCACAGCTGTGGAGTGTAGTGCTCTAAAGTCCAGTAAGGCCCTCCAAATCTTGGATAGTTGTTCTGCTCTGTTCTATCAGAGTCTATTGCACTCCTTCACCTATTACTCCTGTAAGAATGCTATTTGCTCTGCTGTGACATGCTAAATCCTACATCTTGATCAGTTACTCTCCTCCTTTAAATCTTACCTAAAGCCACCATATATTCCAGTACAGTCAGCCCTCCGTATTTGCTAGGGTTAGGGGCGCAGGACCCTCACAAAAGTGGAAAAATTGCAAATATCAAAATGTGCATATGTGCGTATGGGAAAGGGCCCAGTCACAGGAGGAAGAGTGGGCACCCAAGGTCCAAGCCAGGTCATGGAAAAGAGAAAGAATGGTGGCTCTGCTATTTTCTCTTGCCCATCTCCTTCCTTGGGTGTGGGAAGGTATCAGGAGAAGGCTTTTGGTGCTGAAAAATCAGGCTAAGAGCCATCTATAGCTGGCCAGCAGAGGCTGCTGGAAGAGAAGGAGGAACAGAGGTGAGTTTTTAAAGGGCTGCGTGGCTTGACCAGAGTTGCTGACAGACAAGGATCCCCTGGAAAGGAAGCACCTGAGGTGGGGGGAGGAGTTTGAAGAAACTCACAAATAATCAAACCTGTGAAAGTCAAACCGGCAAATGGGGAGGACCAACTGTACTTTGTGCTATTTTCTCCCATATCTTCTATCTTCACTGCTATATTATCATGCATTCTCTTTTAACAGAATTCCCACAGGCCTCAGAACTACATTATTTCTCTACAAGACTTAGTAAAATTTAGGTACTAAGCAGAGATTAAATTACAGTAACTGTAGCAGTACTAGCAGCAGATATCAGCTCTTCGTGGAAAGAGTTTCTATTGCTATAGGATTGGTAGAACCAAGGATGCATCATAATACCTGGCATAATAACAGAGAGGCTAAGGTTTGTTACTCTCTATTTCACTTAATGTTATCCACAGAAGAAACTGGAGATACATCTCAACAGCCTCAGAAGTTGGTTGTTTTATTGTTAAAAAAACTCAATGCACTTCAGCCTGTGCATATTCTTGAGGCCTTTGTAAAGAACTATTTAGAATCTAACTTGAGAAATTTCCAAATAAGAACTAAGGAGCTCTCAACTCATTTATTGATTTGCAGTTCTCCTGAAAATGGTTTGATAGTACCTGATTCAGAAATCTCCTGATGCATCTTTTGAATAACTTAAGACATCTCCAGTTTCTGGTCCACTGGGTGCTCTTTGGTTTCTGTCACTCAATATTACCACCAGTTTGCTTTAGCAACAGCATTCATTATATGTAAGAAAACTTTTACAAGCATTTACAAAAGGCTATCTGGATGCTAAAGTTCCTACTTCAAGTTAAATGAAGTCTATTGGTTCACAAGTGATTTAGATACTCTGTTGCTATACAGGGAAAAAAATAACAGTTACAATAAGAAAGAGTCTATTAATGATATTTTTGAGAAAACAGTGGTTATACAGTACCTCGGGCTGAGCAGCAAATTCTCTAAGAAGATGTCCATTCCATACAAAGCGTGGATCTGCCTGTAATAAGTTGAAATCATAGAATACATTTTAAATTGTATTCAGAATGCATCCAATGAAATAATGGAACTAGTGGTTTGAGCATGGGACTATGACCCTAGCATCACAAACTCTCAGCCCCGGAGAACCCCATAATAGGTCTGCTTTACAGTTGCCGTAAGTTGGTAATGACTTGAAGGCACACAACAACAAGTCATGATTAACTGAAATCCCACTGACTGCAGGGAAGCTAATCTAAGCATTAGCTATTAGTCTGGATCAAACTCAAGGCTCTTCTGAAGCATAACGGTTAAGTCAATTGCCTACCACTCCTACCCCAAGAGTTGAGTGACACACATTGATCTCTTCCCCCAGGAAGAGGGAACAGGTCAGTAAGTAAGTCTAGAACAATCTGTATCATAGCTAGACCACCATGACACTGTATGTGGTATCTCTTAATTTTTACTGTTGAAATACAAAGAGTGCATGCAGTTAGGATCAACTATAGTTGATCATATAATCTATAACCCTTGTCTTTTATAAAACTGGCAAAAAACTGGGTATAGACATCCTTACCCTCTCAAGTAAACTCATTTCTTGGAACTCTGGACTGGTATTGGCCAACCGTTGTAGGGTGTGCGTTAAGTCATATGTTGTAGAAAAATAAAATCCATCCACGCTCAGTACATGGCTAATCATTGCTAAAAAGACTTTATTATCCTGCAACTGTTGGAGAGAAAACATTGTCATTTACCATACTTCCTGTCCTTTTCGCTAGTCAAGGGGGAAAGTTTTGTATAATATCTGATAAAGACTCCATGTAGAGAGGCTTTTTTTTAAGCTTAGCAGAGACAGTTCAACTATGTCAAGGGTACAATATAGGCCAATTATATATTCACTACAGGTCATTACATAACTGTAACTATTTAACATCACAGAAGGAGAATACGTATCATACTAATCAACACCTGCCTTATGATAAATTATATTTTAGCTTCAGGCTGATGTTATTTAAAAAACAATCTCCCTGCCCCTCAAAAAAAAAAAAAGGGAAAAGGAACCAGATCCAAACTTTAATATATTATAAGGTGGACTAGTTTGAATCATATCAGTAAAACCTACAGAAAAGTTCCAATCATGGAATGCTTTCACCATTATGATCAGGATACAAAAGAGACTGATGGAAGGGAGCCGGAAGGTTTCTAGTGCATAAAAAGGGGTACGGGGCATGTCCATATTCTCTTATAGCTCCATCCTCTTGTGCTACACAGAATTTCTTCCTGGCAGATTTCCTGCTGTTTTGCAACAGCTGTCCATGGAGCACGAGAAATGAGAGTGGGATCTCCAGCGAGAAAAATGGTCGACTAGGTACTAGTTGCTGAATTCATAAGAATTGTACACAATATTTCAACCATTGAAGAATCTTCTTGCAGAAGCTTCAATAACATGAATAAAGATACATGATATCATTTCATCTCAAAGGTCTTGCAAGGGATTTCTGGACTAGCCAAACTATTTTTTATTATATTAAACATACTCCTACCTGAATATCAGTTAAATGTAGCATTGTCTTTTTGTAAGAGAGGATGTCAAAGTCAGTTGCTTTCCAGACTACGTGACTGAAGAATTCACCTATTTTTCTCTTTTTTGTTATTACAATAAGGTATGTGCCTACAAAACAGGAAGATAAGAGGTCAGCTACACAGGTTGTTCCTCTTTTAAGTTACAACACAGTAAGCTAAAGTGGGCAGGGACACCAGACTTCACATCTCTTCTTCTATAATTTATGCGTTATGCTATTGCATTCTTAACAGCTGTCCACCCTCAAATTTTGAGCACTGGAACACAAAGTTAATGTCAGAGAACATGGACTTATCTATATTTTTCTATTGTACAATTACAGCGCTTTCCAAATGGTGCGTCGCGACACGTTGGTGTGTCACCTGAAGTGCGTAGGTATGTCGCCTACAATCTTGGAAATGTATGTTATGATTTATAAATCATGTATTTTTAAAAACATATGAAAAGTTTGCATGAGATATGTTGTGTCCCCATATATTTTGTTATTATAATTTATGTATGTGTCTCTTATAACGAGTTAGTTTAACCTCCAGTTTGTTAGTTAAACTGAATTACTGTGTCATGAAATGATGCATGTCTAAAAAAGTGTGTCACCAACATGAAAAGTTTGGTAAGCTCTGCATTAGTGTGTCAGCTGCTGTGTGTAGGTGTATCGTGTGAACGTAACAGGTGGAAGGGCTGCCTCTCCTGCCCCATGGCAGGCCAAACCTGGGTGAACGGGCTGCCTTTCTCAGTGCCACTGCCCCAGGCCGAGGAAGACCTCACCGAGGATGGCGGCAGCACCAGGCTAGGCATGTCTACAAAGTGTGTCACCAACATGAAAAGTTTGGAAAGCTCTGTAGTATTACCATTTCAGAAGGCAACAGATGAGGAAATGTAAGTTTGACTGCTCGGTCAGGTAAAACAGCTTCTCGCACCTCAAGAACTATCACTGTGAATGGGTAGGTCATTGAATAGCCTTCAACATCATGTGCTACTTATATGCAAGACAGTTTTGAAGACAACACACAAGAAGGGAGGCCATTAAAACAGTCAATATCCAGCCTGCACCCAGAAACAATGTCAGCCCTGTAAGCTCTACTGCATGATCATTCTGAATATATAAACTGGTTCTTATCACAGGACCTCCAAAGGGTTACATCCAAATTTCATCCTCATTACTGGAAAAGAAATGTTCATGTATCAAAACAACTGGAACACAATTTCTCCCACTTTTCACTAGTAGTACAGTACAACTGCGTATTGAAACCAAATTCTGTCAGTTTAAGTGTGCCCAAAATGTAGTTTCAAACTTTTTACACGTGCTTCTTTTCCTCTCTTTCATACTTGCACCCATCTTTAAGTCAGTGTATTAACAGCAATTTTCTTTAATTTCTCCAGAATGCTGCATACCTGCCACAAGACGGATTGTTCCCAGAATACCACATATTTGCCTGGTAACTGCTGAAGGCGGAATATCTTTCTTAACTGCAAAGGAAAAATAGCACAAACTGTAACACTAAACCAGGGATGCTAAACTACATTGGGAGAGGGGCCAACTTCCACCC
The DNA here is from genome assembly GCA_948472985.1 of Iguana delicatissima. Classification (NCBI taxonomy): domain Eukaryota; kingdom Metazoa; phylum Chordata; class Lepidosauria; order Squamata; family Iguanidae; genus Iguana; species Iguana delicatissima. The sequence goes on along the minus strand of CAOKZL010002483.1, from coordinate 274,683 downwards.
CTGCACCCCCATCCAAGCGGGCTGCACCAATGTAAAAATAAAAGTAACCAACATTTCTGGTCACACTTGGTTTTGTTTTACTTATATTTTTGGCTGATTTTCACTTCTCCACTCTGTTTGATGAAGACCAGGGGATGGGCAAATAAAGTCCAACCATCACATTTTGGTGTGTTTTTGCAGCAGTTTGGGAGTTTTTTTGAAACTCAAAATAAAACTGGAGCAGTCCAAAGATTTGGGGGTGGAAGACTCATTATTTAGACCAAATCTGGATTTTCAAAACATACAGGTAAATAAAAAAATAAACTTAATAAATTGTTAACAGAAGGGTAGCAGTTTTAATCTGCCGCATAATAACTAAGGCCATTTCTGCACTACACTGTTATAGTGTACTGTTATAGTGCTGTTATTTCACTTTCAACATCCTATGGAAGCCTGGGGTTTGCAGTTTAGGGAGGGGCCTTTAGAATTCTCAGCCAGAGAGCTCTTTGGTCTCAATAAACTACAAACTCCAGAATTCCACAGGGTGTTCAAATTGGAATAATAGCACTATAACAGTGTAATGGCCTAAGTCTTCAGGTGCCCCAAAAATAATAATTATGGCATGAACTTCTGCACTCAATAGAAACTTATGAATAAATGCATTTGTTAGTCTTTAGGATGCCATAAGACTTCTTGTTTTTCATGACTGCTTATTAGTCTGATTACAAAATATACTACTGTAAATGAGGATAATGGGTAGACCACAACGAAAATGCTATTAAAATGAGCCAGGTTCTGCTGACAGTTTTTTTTAACCTTAGAAAAAATAACACTGTCATACTATACTGATGACAAAGTGACAGTGAAAACTACCTGTAAGAGTAACCTCTGTGGAGACTCTGTCAATGGCAAGTACATCATTTGCTCCATTATCGCAAGCTTCTACATAAAACTTCTCTGGTGTTATGTGCCTAAGATGCAAGAAAAGTGATAGGACATCAACAGACAAATAGGAACACAGAGTGCATTATGATCCTCACAATATTACTATTAGCAGTAAGCTTTGGAAGCAATATTACAGTGCCATTTTACAGAACAGTGAACAAGAATAGGAGTTAAAGCCTACCAAACTGTCAATTAATGCTAAACAAGAACTTCTTTCTTTTTAACAGATTAATTCCTCAGATGCAATTACTTTGATATACCCTGAAAACAAGGTGAAAAACTAAAACAAAAAGCACTCTCTCCTTAAAAGAAATAAGTCTTGCATACATAAGAATCAAATTTTCACATCTATACTTCCTTGGTGTTTAGTAATTAGGGGGCTACACATTTCAGCATGTTCCAGTCTTTCTCCCAGTTCTTTGGTTTAGCTCTTCTATACCTCTTCGTGCCTCACCCCTTCAGCCTTGTGCTGAATACACAAGTCATAGCTATAGTGATAGGCTAATAAACCAGAATGGCTAAAATAAAGAACTTCTTAATTCAAATATAATATATAATAGTAATATAATATAATATAATATAATATAATATAATATAATAATATAATATAATTCAAATATAGCTATAGCCACTGGTCTGGATCAGTACGCAAAAGGATCTTGTAGCACTTTCAAGACTAAGTGAGAGAAAGAAGTTGGTACCATAAGCTTTTGTAGACTTAAGTCTACCTCATCAGATGCATGAGGTAAAATACCTAGGAACAGACTTTTATAGCTATGACTGAGCAGGATGTATGTGTGAACAGCAACAGAAACGCAAAACCAATGGTTTCTTGGCAAATTACGTATAACACTAGTTAACACCCAAGCCCCATGCTCGTTCTCTTGTTCAGTTTATTATAACTTCTTTCTGGTTCCCAGCCAGCATCACACTCCATTCCACGATTTCCCTCCAACACTTATATGGTTACGTACTCACCTTGGCTTTAGATATCTTTCCTCCTGCCTTTGTCCCCCAATGACCATTAACTATTATTAAAACTAAATTATTAAAACTAAACTTGCCCACCTCATCACCATATCCATAAGTTTTGCATTTCCACTGCTATTCACACATAAAACTTGCTCATTCATAGCTATAAAGGCCTGTTCCTAGGCACTTCACTCCATGTATCTGAAGTATCCTTAAGTCTACAAAAGTCTATGCTACCAACTTCTTTCTCTCAGTCTCAAAAGGTGCTGCAAGATTTCTTGCAATCAGCCCCTGAGTTCACTTAGTGGCCTTAGGCAAACCATCAAGAATCAGAAATATATTTTTAAGCACTCTTTACATATAACTTTACAGAGCTTATTTTGAAACAAAGTCATTCTGCTTAGAATAGCACACACTAATAAGTCACTGAACTGCATTACTGAAGACAGACATTAAATGCAAGTATTGTGAGATCAAGTAACAGCATCTCATTTCTATATTCATACCAAATGGCAGTTATCCAGCAAAGAAAGAAATAAAGAAGCAAACTCAATTCCATTTTCAATCATGAAAAAAAATAGGTGGCCACTTTTTAACTGTTAGCAAACAACTTCCAACAGAGCAAATGCATGGTGAGAAGTGGAGTGAAGTAGTCTTTGAGGAGCAGATTTATGAGAGATGTATTATCTTCCCTTTATTAAACAATAAAATTGATAAAAATTCCAGTGGGATATATGTGGAGAGTGAAATCCTAAAAGATTAAATCTGAAGGAAAGCATACTTCAGCTATTTTCCTTCACTGTGTGGACAGAAGCCCCATTACAAAACTGAGGGCTTCCAACATGACAAGTACTGACAGGATTATCAAGACGGGTTAGGGTTAAGGCATGGTTATCAGCTGAAAAACAGGTAGGATAAAATGGAGATTTTACCAAGATGGTGAAGAACTGTGAAATTCTTAAGACGCAGAAATGTGAACAAAGGAATAGACTTCAGGCTCTTCAGGTATATCTCATGCACGTTCTATTCAGTGGTTCTCAACTTGTATGTCCCCAGATGTTTTTGGACTTCAGCTCCCAGAAGCCCTGAGCATTGACCATAGTGGCTGGGGCTTTTGGGAGCTGAAGTCCACAAACAACTGGGGACCCACAGGTTGAGAACCACTGTATATGGTTCTTTTACCAACAGGCATAGTCCAATTCATGACTGATTCTCCATCCACATTTGTCAGTTATAGCTAAATAAGTCTCTCTGTTGAAAAAACTGGTACTTGTGGGAGTTATCTTGCATATACACAACCTGTCTGGCATTTTGCCACCATCACTGGTTCCCAGATGTGCAACATGCAATATTGGCATCATCAAATAAATATGCATGCATGAATACCCTTTCCATCCAGTCTATATGTCAAATGAATATGGATTTAGCATAGAGGTAGAAAAAATGCAGCTCAAAGGCCACATGCAGCCTACCAAGACCCTAAAGGGCCACTCCTCAAATTTGTTTTTTTTTTTTAACTCAAGCTACCCCTTGCACCTTCTAGGAGCTCTGACAGAGCTAGTTTGCCATGGCTCCCCCAGTTTTTCTAAGGTCCAAGGTATACTTTTCAAAACCAAAAGTGATTTCTGTCTTACTTCCTGGAGTGAAAACGGCCACTCCTGAGTCTGAAACTGCTTTGGAAGGATGAATATGGGAAAGTCCCCCTTCCCATTGTCCACAGAATAAAAAGGAGTAAAAATTATTAAAAATTGGTGGCAGGCACAGTAAGGGAAGCAATCCTGAAAGATCTGCTGAGGTATGTTGGTGGATAATTGCCCATCCCTCATTTAGACTTTTAAAGAGATTTCAACAAGGAATGGGCAATTCTGATTATTCAATGAGAAGTTTGTCTTTCCATCTGCCCAGCCTTCATTTACTAGGGTTTCCTTACAGCCTGTGTTTAAAGGTTAATAAAAGGAAAGCAAGCTGCCTTGCTTGGTTTGCAAGAGAGACGAGAGAGCTAACCAACTGTGTCCTCTCTCAAGCAGCTAATTACTTCAGAAATCTACACTTTCTTCCCTGGCTAAAGTTACTAAAAACAGGAGGGGATGACAGAAGTGTGTGCTGTTGGCCTGTCTCACAAACCAGTTGTGCCATGTCAATTGTTACAGGCTATTTTTCAATTGGTTCATCAGATTTTTGATTGTTGCATATCAAATTATAACATCTCTTATTGAAACTACATTGTTTCAACTACAGAGAAAAAAGAACACTGTTTTTTATTACGCTAAAACAGAGAATGTGATGGGAGTGGAAGGCCTCCCACATAAATCTCTGTCCAAGCATCATCATTAACCAAATGAGGATAGTTCACACAGTTCCCACTATATGTTGATGCTGCTACAAGCATGCATAGTAGCATCAAGGGACCCAGCTGCGGCATTCCTTGGAGTACTCACTATAGGACCCCACTGCAGTCTATAGCAGAAATGGAAGAGAGCAGAGAACTACAAGGGACTCCACAGCAGGAATAAGGGCTCTTGAGTCCTGATGTGATGATAGTTACAGGAGACCTGCAAGACAGAAACTCTGCTAGGTCCACTCTAACGTCTCTTCCTTGATGTCCCACAAATTAGTCCAATTATTCCAGATTAGTGATGAGGCAGGTTTGCTCCTCATTAATAAAAACATATGTTGATAGGAAAAGACAGGGTGAGGCAACCTTATGCTTGTGTGTTATAACCCATAACTGTCTCATGAACTGGGCATCAGCCACTCTCAGTCTGCCTTTCTACCTAGCCATGACCTCACTGAAGGAAAGCTAGTCACCAAGAAATGGACCATGCAGCACCAGTGAAAGAGGATACTTTATTATTATTATTATTATTATTATTATTATTATTATTATTATTAGTCATATTTATTAGCTTTCTAGTACCATGAGAAAGGAACCCTGATCATATCGCACTCCCACCATGTGGAAGTAGCCTGAAAATCTGTAGATCTTTCCTAGCAGCCCACCCTCATGAAGAAATCTCACTAATTATTCAAACAAATTTTAGGACACATTTTCTTTGACAATACCAAAAAAGAATGCCCTTTCTTTCCTCATAATAAATAGAAATATTTGCGTATTGAAACAGTGGTGAACATCCTCGAAAATCAAAACCATAACTCCCCCCCCCCCAAATTTTGAGTTTCCTGTAGACATACCTGAGTTGGTGATTTCCTGTAGACATACCTGAGTTGGTGATTTCTGGTTTAGATTAAAACAAAATCAAATGATTTAGCCCTAACATGTGTCCAATGCTAAACATTTCTAGTAATATTTAGAGAACTATATCATAAAAATGGTACAGCATTGCCTCACTTACAATGATTTCACATGAGGGGCCTTGGAGGGATTCCACTTACAACTATTAATACTCACTTGGGATTTACATATGCCAGCCTCTCCCTCAGAAGTACCTTACTCTTTTTTCTTGATTAGACGGAAAGATATTACAGGCTGACTCTTTTATGCTCTAATGGCATCTAAAGATAGCATCTGCATTCAGTCTCATTTAAGGATCCTTTTAGACCTCATTGTGCCAACCTTGATTTCAGTAATGTACACATTTCCCTCGTGAATCATCAATTTTATTCTGACACAGGAAACTCTTCAATGCCAGCTACCACATATTACTGAGAAAAGAACCCCAAAAAGGCACATCCTGTGCTAGGCAATCCTGCATCCATCCATCTTCAAGTTGCCCTTAAAAGTGTCTAAAAGGAGAAAAAGAACAAATACACCAGACTGAAGCAGGAATGCAGAATCATTCTGGACATGAGCAATTCTATGAGTGCTATCAACTGCCACATACAATCACAGAATTGGAAAGAGCCTCATGGACCATCCAGTCCAACCCTCTACTCACAGTGCAAGATCTCCAGCTAAAGCATTCCTAGCAGGTAGCTATCCAGGCTCTTTCTGAAGATGTCCAGAAAAAAAGACCCCTCTACTTCTCTAGGGAAATGGTTCCATTGCCAAACCACTCTTAATGTCAAGAAGTTCCTTCTAATGTTCTATTTTGTTGCTGTGTTCAGTAAGTTATTTTGTATATCATTGTTATAAATTTCAAACTCATCCCACCAAGTATCTGTATTAATGTAGCTAATTTAAAACAAACCAAAACAAAAACAAAGCAGTAACAGCTGACATTTAAAGAACAAAAATGTTTCCACACTCAATATCTCCAACTGTATTAGAGCCTAGATGTTAGTTAAATATTCTATTAATGAAAGAATGACCATATGTAGAGGGACATGTAGATGTAGACGGGAACTTGCATCACCTGATAGAAAAGGCAGAAGCAGAAGCTCCCTAGCCCTGCAGGTATCTTCTGCATTTAAATCACATTACAATCTTAATGGCAAAGAGCTTTGCCTGGGCTGCTGTTCTGGTTGTGAGCCTTCATATTGTTTTTAACTTATGGCAACCATATGGTGAACCCAAAAGGGCCTAAATATCCTAGAAACACCAGATCCCATGTGATCTTCAAAGCTAAACAGGGCCAGCTCTGATTAGTACTTGGATGGAAGACTACCAATGAGTACCTAGTGCTGTAGAGGCTATATTTCAGAGGAAGGACCTGGCAAAACCCCATCTGAATATTCCTTGCCTAAGAAAACCCTACAAAATTCATGGGGTTGTCATATGTCAACAGGCATCTTAAAGGCACATAACCAAATAAGGTGAACTTATCACAGGCTTTCTTGGCAACAGGGATGTTGTCTTTGCTTCCTCTGAGCCTGAGAGAGTGTGACTTGCCCAGCATCACCCGGTGGGCTTCCATGGCCAAGCAAGGATTTGAACCCTGATCTGCAGAGGCATAATTCAACACTCAAATCACTATACCACAATGGCTCTCTTGCTGGGCTGATGGCAATACAATTTCAGCAGCAGCAGGAAGCAACTTGCAGGTGAACTATGGCTTACTCCTACTTATTTTAAAGAGTCAACATGGCAAGCACATCTCTCTGCTTTCTTTTTCATATCAAACAGAAAGAAGGCAAGGCAGCAAGTTGAAGGGGATGAATTGCGCATAAGAGGATGTCAAGATTGGCTCTGACTGGCCTTACAACTTATACTTGGAGGCTATGACCATTTCCACACTACACTGTTGCAGTGCTATTATTCCACTTTCAACATCCTATGGAATCTTGGGGTTTGCAGTTTAGGGGAGGGGCATTTAGAATTCTCAACCAGAAAGCTCTTTGGCCTCAGTAAACTACAAACCCCAGAATTCCACAGGGTGTTGAAAGCAGAATAATACCATTATAACAGTGTAGTGTGGAAATGGCCAATGGTTTGAATTCTACTGGTTAGCCAAATTAGAGTAAACCAACTGATTCTAATGTTGAACTGTACATCAACATATGGGCAATCCACACTGATTAAACAGTTCTATTCTGGTTGGGACTAAGAATAGGATTTTACTCAAAGACAAACTGGGACCTTGCAAATCTTAAGCTGTAAACCACAAATGCAGTGATCTTCTTTGAATCTGGAGTCTAAAGTGCTTATATCATATGGAGACTTGTACACAAACTGTAAAAGACAAGAGACTAAGAGACATATACATGCGCGCACCAAGAAACAGTTCAGAATCATTTCCTCAGAGCAATTTTAGGATTACCTATAGGAACTGAAACCCCCATTTTGCAGTTGAAGACTGATCTCCATACACTGAAGAGTGCTGTTCACATGTATGCAATCAAATATTAGCTGAAACTGAGGAAAGGAATAGGTTCTTCCTTAGTTTTGAGTGTCTTCAAAGAAATGTCAAATTGCAATAGTAGAAAATATTTATCCTGGAATCAGAAGATTCTACATCTAGCGGAGGGTTATGGTCTCTCGCTGGAGTCTTCAGATGCTTTAAACTTTGAGCAAGCAGCTCGACATCTGAAAGCACACATTTAAAAAAAAGGACTTCCAAGCAGATCGTGCTTCCATATGTCTGTTAAAATGTGCTCCCTGGCATGCCAAATTACCTATACAAATGCCTCCTCCTCAATACTTAAATAGTATAACAACCACATTGTTATACACATTGAGTTACAGCTCTCCACTGTAACTCAATGGATTCAGCAGTAATTCATGGAAGGTACCATCATATCCCTAGGGAGGATAGAGTCTGCCCCATGTGGGAGCAACACAGTTGAAGATCTAGTACATTATCTATCAGTATGCCCAATTTATACAGACTTAAGAAAGGCCTTGTTTAAAGAACTTGACCTTACACCCACTAAGCCTAGCTCATTTCTAATTAAGTTTCTTCTGGGGGATTCAGTTCCACACATTTCCAATAAAGTTGCTTGTTTTGCTTTCAAAGCATCAATTTTGAGAAGGGAACTTAGTAGTAAGGATAAATAGATACTAGAGATGATGGATGGGACCATAAAGTACAACACTTTTTATATTGTTTAATGCTGTTTTTATCTGAAATACTTTGTAATGGCCTTAGCTATACAAATAAAGATATTATTATTATTATTATTATTATTATTATTATACACGTGGCTTGGCACAATCACTTCTGAATCCCACCAGTGCAGGGTGAAAATGACAGAAATTTTGTGAAAACTGACTTCACTATATTTCTTACTAAAGATACATGCAATAATAAGCCCCATATTTTCCTCACTACCACATTACTTTCAGTGAGAACTTGCTGCAGCATCACAAAATGTACCTCCCGAACTAGAAAAGGTTAGTGAAAATAGGACAAGAGAGAAGAATCATTCCTCCCTCCCACCTGGACATCAAGATTACTGATTTCCAAAGAAAATTATGCTCTCTCAGGTGCTTGCTGATGTAAACCAGAAAGACCCTGCAAACAGCAGAACAATTTTGCAGAATTATTACCAGAGTAAGACGTATGGCAATCACAAACCTCTGAAATTACAAGTTACATCCATGTAGACTATACCCCACTGAAATGAACTATACTTGGTAGCTACAAATAAATTATCCATTGATATGGGACTTTGCGCCAGCCCAGTATGTGTAGAATTAACAGTCGGTTTAGCCACAAAGCAGAAAAGATAAGCACAAATTTTTAAAATCCTGGTCATTTCATACTACCCTTGGTTCAGGGAAACACACATAAAGAGTACAAAGCAAGGTACAAATTAGAAGGCCAAGTAAGAAAGAGCTAAAGTAAATTTCAGTGTCCGCCTCTTTGCAGGTCTTACGGTAGCAAAACTTAGCAGGACCTCCAGTAAGACAGGGGGAAGAGAAAATAAACACTTTGGAGGACTTTTAAAATTCACCTTGCTGTGAATTTCTTAGCTCTGATAATGGAATAATTTTCTTCAAGTTGTCAAAATCTTAATGTGCTATACCTTCTATTCATCCATCCATTCTTTTCTGAAAAGGGAAACCTTGTTGTCAACACCACACAAGCAGACTCGTAACAGCTCATATGAATCCACTGTATCAAGGCTTGTCTTTGTATTCCCTCCATTTGAAAGAGAAAAGTACTTACTCTGAGTTTGTCATCTGTAAAATGACCGAATATGGCCAATAGCAAACCAGAAGTTATTCAAATCCACCAATGTACAGTAGGCCCTTGGTATCCACTAGGGTTTGATTCCAGAACCCACCATGGATACCAAAATTTGTAGATGCTCAAGTCCCATTATGTACAGTGGTGTAATAGATAGACAGATATTGTTTATTACGGTCATAGACCAGTAAAAAGGTTACACCAAAATAGTACCAAGGACAAAAAAACCCAAGTACTGATACAAGTAGACATAAAACATGAATAAAAACAGCGTAATAAACTTGGTCAAAAATACAGTACTACTAAGAGATAACAGTCTCACAAGGATTACAAGATGCATCTACTCACTAGCCAACATCTTTTGTCTTACTCTCATAGCTGCAGCACAGAATTTGGCAACCTTATATGTTATATCAGAGTTCGTATCTGATAACAATAGGAAGATACAAAATGATTCAGAACCACCTGGGTGTTCCCGAAAGATTGGGGAGATAATATCAGCTCTTAAATCTCTATAGAACATACATTGAAAAAGCATGTGTTCAACTGTTTCAATCTGACCGGAACCACACGGACAATATCTCTCCAAATAGGGAATTTTTTTTATATCGTCCCTCAAGGACAGCGGATAGAAGACTACAGCAACGCGCCAGAGTAAAAGCCAAACAATGTTTAGGCAGTTCTAAAATATTTAAGTAGGCCCGTGGCAACATGTGATACTTATCCTGCTCACTAGCAATAAAGGATGGAGAACAGGCCAAATCTGTTTGGCGTTCAGTATCAAGGATAGGTTGTTTAATAACTGATTTAGCCTGATCATAGCCCACCCTAATTAAGCTATCAGGGGACAGACCCAGCATTGACAATTTGATAACAACTGCTTGTTTCCATTTAGAGTGAAATTGGTCTTTCAAGACCAAGGGTGCAAGCCCAATTGGTAAGAAATTTAATCTAAGCCAGTAATTAAATATGCAAATCCATACTCTGGCCTCTATGCTCAGAAGGCCTACCTCTAACCGTAAAATGGCACTGGATACACATTTAGGGACATGAAAAACTGATCTTAAGAACTTAGATTGTATGTGTTCCAAAGGTGCAAAGTTAGTAAATAGCCCTAATTGAGCACCATACAAAAGCTGAGCGATTGGTTTTGCCTCAAATACTTTCAGGGCTGCAGGAACATATTGACCCCCTTTATACTTGAAAAACTTTTGAATAGCGACTGAGCTCCCTTGGGCATTGTTAACAATATAATCACCATGAGCGTTCCTGCTACCCAAGGAATGAAAAATTACTCCTAGGTATTTGAAGCAAGAAACCTGATCTATTTGGTGATTGTCTATAGTCCAATGAGAGCTCCTTGTTTTTTTTCCAAATGCCATTATTTTGGTTTTTTGATAATTTAGAAGTAAATGATCTTCATTACAAAAAGAGTCAAGGCTTTAAGAGCTCTTTTTAATCCAGTGGGAGTCCTCGAGAGTATAGCCGCGTCGTCTGCATATAGAAGCACAGCAATGGATCTTCCTGCCAGCTGAGGGGAATGAAAATCGACATTTTGAAGCCGTCCCACCAATGAATTAATATAAAAATTAAATAGCAACGGAGCCAAGATACAGCCTTGCTGTACTCCCTTGTCTGTTTTGATTGCACTGGTTAGATGACCCCAGGGAGAGCATCTTACTTTCAAGGAAGTCCCTTCATGGAGCATGTGGGTTAAAAAAAGTAATCACCTATCAATCGAAGATGCCTCCAGCTTTTTCCACAGAACTGATCAAGAGATGGAGTCAAAGGCAGCTTTAAAGTCAACAAAGGCAGCATACAGGGAGGTTATATTGTTTGAAGAGTATTTCTCAATTAGGTGTTGAAGAACAAAACACTGATCAACAGTTGATCTCCCTTCCCTGAATCCAGTGTGCTCCTCTGCTAAAATATTTTCTTGCTCCAACCAATCCAAGAGTTTCCTCTGTAGATGCCTTGCATACAATTTACTGATGGTATTTAGTAAACTGATAGGCCTGTAATTGGCTGGACAATTTTTGGATACCTTTTTAAAAATAGAGATTATAATTGCCAGCCCCCAATCTTGCGGTGTACGACCGTATTGATCAATGCAAGTAAAGAGAGAAGCCAGGAGAGGAGCCCAGAAGTCCAAATTATTTTTGATGAGATCTGGAGGAATCAGGTCTTCTCCTGGGGCTTTCTCTGATCTTAACTGTGATACTAAGCTTTTAATTTCTGAGACAGTTACCAAGGGCCAGGGTGGCAAAGAGTCTATTGGCAGATGTGAGTTTCCATTTCCAGTAGTAATATCTACATATAAATTCTGAAAATATACTTCCCAAATATTAGGGGCTATAAGGCAGTCCACCCTACCTGAGGGATTATTTTGTATTACTGAAATTATATGCCAAAAGTGGGAAGAATCCTTATGTTGGGTGGCTTGAATAAGATGTCTCCAGTTTTCCTTCACGGCATTCTTCTTTTTGTGAGCCAATAGTTGCTTGTGTTTTTCTTTTCCTGGAGGAACACTAGGGCAATGGAAGGTGAAGAGTCTGTTATATAAGCCTGGTATTTAACAGAAAGGTTATTTTTGGCTTTAATACAGTCCACATCATACCATGATTTGGAGTGAAACTTTAAAGGTTTAGCTTGTGGTTCGACTCTTCTTGCTAAAAACTGACGCAATTTCCTGATAATTAAATTATAACTTTCAAATAGAGCCTGCGGCAGCTCTGCATTGATCATTGCAAGTCGAAGATTCTGAAAGTCTTGAGATGCCAATTGCTCTGCAATCATCTGATTTAATTGTGTACTCCACTTGGCACGGCAATAAGTTGTCCCTTCAGAAATTATAATTATAGAAGTCTTCCACATAAGACTGTTATATAAGGTCAAGTATCTGCAATGAAACGGGAAAATGATCGCTTTCAAATCTTGGGATAACATCTAACTTCTCAACCTGCCCTAGTAGCTCCTTAGAGACTATTATATAATCGATAGCACTCTTTCTAGTGTCAGAAAGATAGGTATATCTGGCTGGGCAATCATTCTCTATGGCACCATTTAAAATTTGGAGATTGAGTTGATACATGGTTAAGGCTAGACATAAGCCTGCATAATTAGTTTTCTGATCTTTCGAACAGCGTGTAAGAGTATCTTCACCTTCCTCTGTGTATGGGGAATGGCATCTATGCTGTGCAAACAAAAAGTTGTCATCTGGGCCCATTCTAGCATTGAGATCACCCCCCAAAATCACAGATGCCTGTGGATATTTTATGGTTAATTCAGCCACATAGGTCTCCAAACCATCCCACATTGCTTTAATTTTGGACTTCCTTTTCATTGGGGGCATACAGATGTTAATAACCACGAGGACTGCAGATCTGAACTGCATCATAACTGCCATACCATTAGATTTAAACAGAGGAAGCACTATTGTAGAGATGTGTAAACATGTGGAGACCAGTATACCTAGGCCTCCCATAGCTCTACCATGATTAGCCATGGTCGCGGCCTTGATGCTGAAAGAGTTGAAGCCATTTAGTAGCAAATCTTCCTTAAACCAGATTTCTTGAAGCAGAATGATGTCATATTGGGACAGGAAGGAGGTGAAACTGGAATCTCCAATGGACGCAGCCCATCCTGCAACATTCCAGGTTAGAAAGGCAGTCCTGCTCCGTTCCATTAATTGTCACGCTGATTCATTATCAGGCCCACATAAAGTATGCGAGCATACAGGGGGTAAGTGATTATCAGCAGGCAATGGACTTGGTGGACGAGGGTATAGTTCCTCCTGTGTCTCTACAATCCGATCAAACTCATCAATTGCTCCTTCAAAGGGGCAGAGTATATCAGTGCTGCATGGACTACAAAATGGGGATCGTTAGCAAGCAGCTATCCTATAGTCTTAGATGGACCCACTGCCCCGTCTTGTTCATTAGAAGAACTAGCAACCTGGAGCAGTTCTACAAGTGTACAGTGACCGTCAGGAAACAGAGGAATATTAAAAAAGGGAGTCTCAGCTGCTCTGAGTGTCTGCATGGTCTTTGACACTATCATTTTGAGCATTTACTTCTTTAGTAGAAGTTTCAGCTGTCACACATTGCTCAATGCCTTTATTCAGGGAAGGAGCAGATGATGTAGGGAACCCACTAGCCAGGTTGGAGGCCTCATCCCTACAGGGGAAAACGGGGTGGTACGATGACTGCTTGTTATAATTCTCGCTTAAAGGGGTGGTGTCCTGAGCCAGACCTTTGTTTGTCACTGTCCTTGCCCTTGTAGTCCTAGATTTAAGTACAGTTTCTCTTGAACCTGTTTTCCTTTGCATCTGTGTATGAATTGAGGTCTTAATGCCCCTAAATTTATCTTTAAGGCTGTATATAACCTTATTTAGGAAATTAGCTTCTCTGGCTATAGAGGACTGGGGACCTTTATTCTCTTCAAAAGGAGTAAAACCAGGGCCATCTGAGCTTCATTCAATCTCCATTTGTTCATGCACAAAGCCATTTTTCACTGCTCCTGTTAGAAGGTCCTGAACTGTCTTCTCTTTAAACACTCTAACTATTCATATGTAGTGGGCACACCATAAAAGATTTCTCATCTGAAGCAGCTGAGAGGGAAGAGAAGAAAGCTTGAAGGTCTAAAGTATACGCCTGGCTCTATTTGCACTAGGTAAATAATGGTGCTCAATCAGGTCAATGGGATTATTATGGGGTTTCAAAATCTGGGCAGTGGTGTAACAAAATGGCATATATATAAAATGGCAAGGTGAAAATTTGCTTTTGAGTTTTTCTTAAATATTTTTAAGCTGTGGTTGGTTGAATCCATAGATAAAGAATGCGCAGATATCAAGGTCCAGCTGTACTAAACCATCAACTTTTGCTTCATTATCTTTAAGCAAAGACAAAGGCTAAGCACCATATTTTTCTTGATACAACATAATTTTGATTTTGTCTTCATTCCAAGTACCAAAATAAAACTAGTATCACATTTCTAGAAATGAACACCTGTGAAAATATAGCCATCATAAACTTCCCTTCCTAACATACCATACTTGTTCACTCTCTTTACTTTAGTATCTTGCATTTAAAGTTATACCCAACAACCTACTGAAATCTACTGTCCAATGACTTTTTCCTATAAAGTGATAAATCACACAGGTGCATGCCAACAATTATACCTGAAGCCAAACACAAGACACCATTCATCAACAATTTATCTTGCTGAATCATAACTGTGAACTTTCTATGTGACATCACTGTGCTAGAGATTGCACTACTCTAGTAGCAAAACAGACAATCCTCCTCAAAAGTCAACAATAGTTATGGCTTCACTAACTGTAGAGAAAAAAGCAACCTGGAACATGCCTAGAGAATTACAAAGTGTAACATACTCCATAGCATACTTTTCCTTCAGAATTTCTAAAAGAGAAAATTATTGTAGCTGATATAGTGATTGAGAAAGTATTTCTACTGAGTTCAGGCAATGCTTCCTACATGCAAAGGTAACTGTTAACAAGTTAAAATGAAGATCAGTTATGTGAGTATTACTTATATCAGAATAATTAATACACTGCTCAATTTACACCGAACTGTTTAATCTACGCTCTCACTATCTTGGAAGGCAGAACATTCCATTCCAAGATTATTGCACAGCGTCATTTGAGCATGGTTTGAGAAACTTGAAACAGAGTTGCAGGACAAGGCAAGGAGAACACAGTAGAGAATCTTGTTGAAGAAGAAATAACTGGTAAATGGTACTGCAACACTGAAAGAAACTTTCTATGTTTTAGTGGTAAAACACTACAGTTGACTTCTGATTTTGGCTTTATCCCAGAGGAAAAAGATACCAATCAGGAAAAAAAAAAAGAATTCATCTATTATGAGGAATCTAAGTATAGAGTATAGATCTGCAGATATTTGATCAAGCAACATCAAATCTTAAAAACATACTAAACTACACAAGAATTAATTCATGGTGTTAATTTCTAGTGGGTACTGCATTTTTGCAACCACATAAGTATCTATTTTTTTCCTGCAATACAACACAAGATTGAGAACCCAAGAAGATAGATATATTTTGAGCACTCATGAAATTCATTTGGTCATCCATTACAAAATAGATTGAAGACTATGTGATAAATGGTATCACTGTTTCTGATAATTTAAACGCTAACTAGCCACTTTTGCGTGTGCTTATCTTGAAGCTAATTCCACAAATTACATCTGGCATTTCTGTATAAATATGCTTAATATCAGAATAATCTTCTGTCTGAGCAGATGAAGGACGGATGTTTACAAAACTCTTCATGATGTGTCTTGAGTCATCTTTTTCCTGAAAATGTTATGTTCTCTCCTCTTGACATTTCCAACACTGCTGCACTAACCTTTAGTTTAGGCTATTTTACTTATTTGCTGAAGCATCTTAAGCTACCCTTCATCTTTAAAGACACCAAATACCATTAAAAAAATTAAATTAAGAAGTGAGAACATCAAAGGTACCACTTCAAAACAAAGCAGCAGGCTACAAGCTACAGTACTGAACAGAAAACAATCTGTCTTGCTCTTTAATTCTGCTATAAAACTAGAATTACTACAGAACATATTGGTAGAAATTATCCTACTTTTCAGAAGCTATAACAAAAAAAAAATCTTACTTATGACACATTTATAACAGACTTCCCCAGCCTGGTGCTTTCTAGATGAGTTAGGCAGAAATTCTCACCACCCTCAGTTAAGTCTTCCTGCTCGGAATGATGGGATTTGTAACCCAACACATCTCAAAGGCACCAAATCAGAGAACCCACAGAAGTTCAACAAAGAATAGGCCTCCAGAATGAGAGTGGAGAGAAAGATATGGTGAACTGAGATGTTTCCACGTAAAAATGTACAGGAAGCTTTTACACTGATAGCAGTAATACATGAAACAAAATCCCTGGATTTATGATGAATACACAAGGTTTTACAGACAAGAACTGTGTTTTAAAAAGACTGTAATCTGCAAGGGCATAAAGTCTGATACCATTAAATCCATCATCAACTGTTTCCAGTACAGATTTCCCCCACTTATCCGACAGGTTGTGGACCAGAGCTCTGTCAGAAAATAGAATTGGTTGAAAAGTGGAACCCATGTACCGTACTGTACTGTAGGGATCATGAAGGACTTATGGAGCCGCACTTGTTACCAGCTGTGCGCATGCTACTCGCAGTCTCTTAGCCAGTTTAGAGCCTTTTCTCCTTTTTCAGCTTGCGCTGCAAGCAGTGCATGTCTGCTACTGGTTCCAAGTGACTTTCCACAGGTAAGAAGAACTGATGAAAGAACAGAACCCCCATCAAATTAATGGAACTTGTGCTTCATTTGGAAGCATTAAAAGAATGACTCATCAGATAACAGGGCATCAAAAGGTGAGGGCTTACTGTATACATTACTTTTGACTCTCAGAGAGCTTTGTGAGCTTTCTGATACGGCTGGGCAGCAGCTCCCATCGGCAACAGTCATACTTTCAACGATGAAGGATTATGGGAGCTGCAGCCCAACAACAGCTGGAGAAACACTCATTGCCCACTCCTGCCCTAAACTTTTGCAGCCCAGATGTACATGCTGCGATGACAAGGCTCTTTGAAAGAAGAAAAAACTTCATCAATTAAAGATAAAGGCTGTTTCCTAGGAGATCACTCATTGAGGGTGAGAGAAAGTTTTTTAAATGCCATTAAAAGTCTTTGGTGGAAGACGCAGGCCTAGCCAGGAAAAAGAAATTGTTACAGATCCCACTCAAAAAACCAACCTATGGGGAGGAGACTGTCATATAAGTAGTTACAAATTACTTCCTCGTTACACTCATATCCCTCCTTTCTTTCACTGAGCACCAGTCTCTCCCTGGGACCAACCTACTGGGGGATGAAAGCAGGGGGGTAAGCTAGGAAATGGTGCTCAGCCAGGTGGGAGATATTCAGTCAAGTGGCAAAGGGAGGAGGGGAAGATAAAAAGGCTGTTTCCCTTGAGATCACTCACTGAGGGTGAGGGGAAGTTTTAAATGCTGTTAAAAGCCTTCGTAGGCCTAGCCAGGGAAGAGACGTCGTTACGGAACCCTCCCAGAGAACCAGCCTACAGGGAGGACTGTGCCACACAAGTTGTTACTAATTATTTCTTCGTTCCATTCGTATCCCGCCTTTCTTCCACTGAGCATCCGTCTCCCCGCGAGACCCACCTACTGGAGGATGAAAGCAAGGCGGGAGACGGTCAGTCAACCAGCAAAGGCGGGGAGGAACGGCTGCGGAGAAGGAGGCAGGGGACGGAAGAGTGAGGCGAGGGAAGCCGCCTGCCCAGCGTCTTAAGGAGGAGCGGGAGAGGGAACGAGGAGAGCAAGGAAGGTGAAAAGAGGAGGCCGGCAGGAGCACCGGCGGGCGAAAATCAGGAGCCCCTCGGGGGAAGGGCGGGAGGGAGCCTCTGCCCTCCTGCAAGGGCTTCTCTCCGGCTCCCCGGGGCACAGCGGAGGCGAGGAAAGGGCGGAACGCCGCCACCCACTTCGCGGGTACTCACAGCTGCAGATTCTCGTAGGCGCCTCCCGCCGCCGCCATCGTTGCCGCCGCCGCCGCCCCTCGTCCTCGACCGACCGACCGCCTGCTGCCAAGTGCCGCCCGGCTCGGCGTCCAGGCTTCTTCCTCTCCCCTTCCTCCCTCCCCCGCCTCACCTGACGGCCTCGCTCGGGCCTTCAAGACGGGGTCCCACTGAGGACAAACCTAGTCAGAAAGCATTTCAGCGCCTGGGGAAGGGCCCTCTTCTGGCTAGGAAGCGAAGGAGGGCGTGGGAGGGGCTCGGCATTGTGACGCTGAGCTCCCCGAGACACCGAATGGAAACCGGTCCAGGATTGGCTGGCGGACGTGTTGTAACTCCGCCTCCTGAAAGAAAACCCGTTCGTTTCAGCTCCAATGTTTCATTGGGGAGGAGCCCAAGGAAAGATTTGGGCGGGCTGTGATAGTTGGGTTTGACAAGAATTCCCCTCCCATCGCCCCGCCCTTGATATCTTTGCGGCCACTAAAAAGACGGCAGGCGGAATTCAGAATACAGTTGAGGGAGAAGCTTCTTCGGGCAGGGCCAGTGGCGCAATGGATAACGCGTCTGACTACGGATCAGAAGATTCTAGGTTCGACTCCTGGCTGGCTCGGCTAATCGTTTTCCCCAAAATGCTTTTTTAAAATTAATAAATAGTGTTTCACTAGAAGATTCTCTGGTAGTGTGCTATTCCATAATTAGAGGAAACTTCTACATCTCATTCTACTTGTGTGTTGATGAACTTGGACAACGTTCTCCTACCTGACTACATAAATATTATTGTTCTCTGTGTATCTGGACTGCTGTGAATCTGCGGGTTCACAGTCCTAACTGATCAGATATAGCGCAGAAACTTCTCTATAAATTTCTCATAAAGTATGGTGCTAGAAGTGATGAACTCTCGTCCAGTATGTTGAAGAACAGGTTGCTAGACTGGAGCCTCTTTACTAGCTGGGAAAATATACAAGTTATTTTGCCTGTACGCAAGGATATATCTAGATAGGACAATTAGGCTTTCTTATAAACCACTTGATATATATATATATGTGGGATTAACCGGGGTCAAAAAATTCTCCTGAAGATCTGGAGTGGAGTATATGGTTATACCTACATGCACTTTTTATTTGAAGAGTTCCATATGAATTTATGTTTTAAAGGTAGTCAGGCAGTTGGTCCAAACAATATACCATTAAGAATGAAAGATAACAATAGCCATTTTAATTTCCTGTTTCTGCACCTTTGTCTCATCCGTTTGAAGAAATCAACCTGTTAAAGTTAAAGAACCTTGTCACCAACTGCAGAAAAACTGATTTGCTACTGCACATTTTGTTTTCTGGCCACAAAACATGCCAAGCTGCACATTAGAATAAAGTCTGAATTACACCTTTTTGCCAATGCACTGTTCGTAACAGGGACATGTTCTTAGTATTTATCTGCTACAGGCATGTAAAGTCATTGTGTGACTGTGAGCAAGTCACACTCTCTCAGCCTCAGAGGAAAGCACCAGCAAGCCTGTGCTGAACAAACCTTACCAAGCAAACCCCATAATAGGTTTGCCTTGAGGTCATCATAAACTGGAAGGGACTTGGCGTACAACAACCTCAGTTAACAAACCTGTTAACCTCAGTTAACAAAGGCTCTAACAAAGAAGCTCTTTTTTACAAAATCTTTGTACAGCAGCCCAGCCCATCCTTTTCTTTTCTTCTGTCTAGTTGGAAGTTGCTGTTAGGTTTTTTTTTTCCAGCACTGGCACCGGGAGGACAGTAAGAGAGGTGTAGAGAAAGACCGACTTTCAGGGCCGGGTTGCAGCTGTGTGTCTGCAGTAAACAAGGCAATAAAGCTTGATCTGTGAAAGAATGATATCCTGTTCTAGATAATCCTTCTGTACCTGTGTGTGCTTAGGTACAACAGGCAAGGTAAACAGCTGCCTCGAAAATCACTTAGCATGGGTGAAGAGCAACACAGAAAGAAAAGGGGAAAGTAGACCACACCAGCTACCCTGGCATGTTGAAAAAGCATATATCTGTCGGTTTTGCCTCTCAAATGGAAATCATAAGAAAGATGGAGGCTGTTGAAAGAGAAAAAAAAAATCCCAGGATGCATTTTAGAAGAAGCTTTCAAGTGGTCTCCAGAAGATACAAAATGTTTTTTTTTAAGCTATGCAAGGTTTATCTGGCCTGTTTGTTTGATTTCACACGCACACGTTGTTAGTTTTGAATTTTAGAAAACTTTAAAAAATTGCTGAAACATGTTTTTTGTATTCCTATTCTTTCCATGTTATTTCTGCTTGTGGTACCAAATTTTCTGTTAGTCCAGGAACACATGTACTTCATTAACTGAGGTATACCTGTATGACTTCTTGAGACTTGCTAAGGACACCTTTCAGCCTGGGGTAGGTCAGCATATGGTGCCCCCAACCTCACCCCACTGTGAATGTCAAAGTGCCTAGTACTCAAAGCCTACCAACTAACGTGGGCACTTAAAGTAAGAAAAACCCACAAGCATCTCTCCTCTTCTTTCGCAGTAAAAACATGACAGCAAACTAAATAACTTACTATTTCTCTTTTTTGTTAACACTCAAAATCAGGGTGTTAAGCAAGACAGCTGCCTCATTCTGCCTAGTGGTAGCCCTGGGTCTGACTAGCGAGAGATATAGCTACGGGGGAGAAGCGGCAAAAAGAAGGTGTGACAACGCCTGCTTTTCTCTTCACACACTGGTATGACAGCTTCACACCCACACTTTATACACTTGCCGCTTTATACAGCTCTGCCCTCTCCTTGAAAATACCACCTTTGTGTAAAAAGAGTATAGCCTCTCAATTGTTATTTAGAACCCCCTTTTGATTTATGGTAGCGTGGTTCTGTTTGGTTACGACTACTGCGAATCCTCGGCTAAGCCCAAATTTATCAAAATATACTATGATCTTTATTAAAATAACAACCAGAATAAAAAAGTATTGGTTTTCATATGCAAGTGCAAGCTCAGACAGATATTTAGAGTGCATTCAAACAGTTTCTTATATCTTTATATTAGCATAAAGGCACAGAAACACACACACACACACAGCCCTCTGGCTACGCTTTTGCCAAAAGTTCTGTTCTCAAATCTAGATCATTCTCCCTGACCAAATACAAAAGTGGATTGATTTCTCTTCTGTTCCTCTCTCTAACCTTTCTCTGAGAAAACACACCCTTCTCACTTAGCCGCCACTCCTTGTTGACTGAGAACCTCTCCAGCTGAAGGAATGACTTTTAGCCTTTCCTCCCTGAAGTCTGACAAAACCCAATTGAGTGTTACTGCTATATATGCATTTCCCTCTTAGCTCTCCAACCCCTCCTTCACACCAATGGGCTGGTTTTCTCTCTGGAGTGGCCATTCTGGTTGCCTGGAAACCTGTTGCTGGGTGGCTCCTCTGACACCCAGGATAGCTACTCTCCTAGGGTCCGTCACAGAAGGGTTCCCCTCCCCAAGAATTCTGCCCCACAAAATGAAATTTTCCTTCAGTCCCGAAATTTCCAGCATTGCAGTCATTTAACACTTCAGTTGAGCATTCAGAAATACAGTTCAGGCATCCAAAGAAAAGGGGAGGCAAAGTTACCAACAAAACATGAAGACAGCAAATAGAAGCGTTCTAGATATGAACAATTTTCAATGTGTCACTACATGCAATGCTGGAAATTTGGGCACTAAAAGGAATACGTCATTGAGGAGACAGAATTTTTATCTGGGGGTGGAGCGTCTCCATTCCCGTCCCCATAGTTACACCCCTAACTAGTATCCATTCTTAGCCTATAACCCCTAAATTACTCAAGACAGTCTGTCTGTAATTAAACATGATTACTTCCATCATAAGAAAGAAGCAACAGTTTTCAACTTTAATTTTTGAAAGTGAAATGCATTCAATGATGTGCCTTCATCAACCATCAAATGATTGCTCAAAAAGCAGCCAGTGATAAGGGCTTGGCATCCATACTGGACTGGTAAGGACACATCAGGGTTCACCAGGACTGATGCTACTGGTTGGAGCAGCTTTTCTTTCTTCTTAGGCCATTTCTGCACTAGACTAGGATCCTGGGCACCTTTGCAGTTCAGGGAGGGGCCTTTGAGGCCATAGGATATTCCACAGGATGTTCAAAGTGGAATAATAGCACTATGAACAGTCTAGTGCAGAAATGGCCTTAAATTGCACAGTCAGGGGCCAGCTGGTTGAGCGTGTATATTGTTAACAGTCATACATTTCATTATTTTAATTCTAAAGCATATGTTACCCTGTGCTACAACAAAATGGTGCCTAGTCACAAGCAAATGTCACAGAAGCAGTATTTTATTTTATTTTATTCCTCTGGCAAGTAATTGTGACATTATGATTTGTTCTTAAAACCAGGGCTGGGCCTCCCGTCAGACAGGGTGATGTGTCTGCCTCAGATGGCAAAACATGCGGGACAGCAAATCTCTCCTGCAGAGACACGTACAAATGGGACAGCCCTCATTAGAATAAAGAAATGGTCTATATACAGCACTTGTTACTGCAGCTTCTAGGCCGCCTTGGCGATAGCATAAAGATATCATTCTGATATCAATAATTCGGCTTTCTTCCACCACTCCTCTCCACGTGTTTGTGAGGCCCCCGGACAAGCACGAAACTAGGCTTGGCGGCTGATTGCTGCAATATTCCTAAACAATACAGGCAAGCCAGAAATAGCCAGATCGCAGCTTCAGGAGACCTCCTGGCAAACACCCTATTCTGTATGTGCGCCACCTACAAAGGACTCCCTGCCCCGAGCAGGTAACTTGACTAAGCTGAACTACCAACTGTCCAGCCTCGCGCATTTGCATACTGGCTACTCCTTTGTCAATTTGGACTTAACTCAATCATGTTAAATTTTGACCTTTCTGAGGCTTTGTCTCGCCCCCGAAATCCATTGTTCTCACCAAGTACGGCATAGCCTGCAGTCACACTTCTCCCTATATAAACCCCTGATTCCGAGACCCTCCTCGGATCGCTCCCGAGTTCCAGACCGCCTCGCTGCCACTTTGCTTGGCAAGCTTCCCCTCAGCTCCACGTGCTGAGCCACATCGATCCCCAGCATCGCTCTCTACCTTCTTCCGGGCTTCAGGAACAGGTTTCATATCACCCAGATCAACTATCCCCCTGAAAATCCCACTGTCTCACTCACACCTTTATTTTCCTTAGTTATCTGTGTGCGTGTGTTGCTTACATTGTGTGCCTGTATTTAATAAAGATCATTCATTGCTTTCAAACCGGTCTGCTTCTTGGCTTGGCCAGACCCCCGTAGACATTGGGTTAAAGATCCTGCTAAGTTACCCTGCCTCTCGTAACGCTAACGCAGTGCTCTGAGCTAATTTTCCCCACCTATAGTTGAGCACATTTAGGTGTCCCTCACGGGACCCCCAGTAAACAAGGTAACAAGACTTCCTAAATACTTTGATCCCAACGCCTGGCCCTAAAGAACACCTCCTCTGTGGAGCGGGGGCCACTTTGCAAATGGGAAGGATTAAGCCACAATTCAGAAACAGAATTTTGTGAAGACCATGTCTGTTCTCTCCTGCTGCTAGGGCTTTCTTTGCACATCTCTGATACAGGGAATTTTGTTGCTTTGAGACAGTATGACAGTGTACCACAGAACCACAATTGTCCTGCTTACTGTAATTCTAAAGCTGCAGGAATGATGTAGTGAGTGCAAAGGTACAATGATGACTACAAACTACAGTCTTGCTCCAGGCAAGCCCAAAAGATTCTGTTGTCTGAGATGAAAAACAAGACATTGGCCATTTCCTCACTAGCCTGTTATAGTGCTCTTATACCACTTTCAACATCCTATGGAATCCTGGGGTTTGCAGTTTAGGGAGGTGCAGACTGGCCCTTCCCTAAACTGCAAAGCCTAGGATTCCATAGGATGTCAAAAGTGGAATAGAGCACTTTAATAGGCTAGTGCGGAAGTGGCCGCTTGTCCCACTCACATCTCCTAAACTGAAGCCAGCTCACCTGGCAGTTTAATCTTAATTGAAGCCAGGAGATAGGAGAGTAGCTAACACTTGAGGCATCAGGTTAGTTTGGAGGAGTTAAAACAAGTTATGTGGCAAAAATATGGCTGTCCCAGGAGGCTTTTATTGCTACCTATGGAGCCAGCCACTATCTGCTACCTAAAGCAATCACACAAACATATACACTCCCCTCATGGTGAAGACAGACCTAGTATTTGCTAACTGTTGCCCATAATTGCTTTGCTTTTTACTGATAAAGAGATTGCCACCTTGCCACTGTGGCTGACTTTACACAATGACTGGACCGACAAATCACAAACATGTTGGTTTTTTCCCCCCACTTTCCATCCCTGATTGACTCTGTTTAACTCAGGGCCTTTCCACACTACACAACAATTGTGCTATGATTCCACTTCAACTGCCACCATTCTGTTCTATGGGAACATGGGGTTTGCAGTTTAAGGAAGGATATTTAGAATTCTCAGCCAGAGAGCTCCAGTACCTCCCAAGACTACAAACCCCAGGATTCCATACATGGCAGCCATGGGAGTTAAAATGGAATTATAGTGCAACAGTTGTGTAGTGTTCTTCTTCTTCTTATCATTATCAACCTTGTTTCTAATCTTTCCCCAAGGCAGTTTACAAATGAAAAAAAACACAACATAGTTTGAAAATTTCTAGTTGCTGTGTGCCTTCAAGTCATTTCTGACTTATGCCAATCCTAAGTCAAACCTATCATGGGGGTTTCTTGGCATAAGAGAGGGTTTGCCGTTTCCTTTATCTGAGGCTGAGAGAGTGAGACTTGCCTAAGGTCACTCCATGGTTTTCCATGGCACAGCCAGGAATTAAACCTTGGTCTCACTGTGTCCTAGTTCAACACTTAAACCCCTACACCATGCTGGATTAAAAATACCAAAAGCCAATTTAATTTGACTTCTGAGTAAATGAATACAAAGCCTGGCTTATTCCAAGTGTGATGACCATTGATTCTTCTATGAAGAATTCTCCGCAACATCTTAAGCGATGATGGAAGACCATTGGATGCCCAGATGTTTTGACCTACAAGTCCCACATTCCTTTAACAGTGGTCATGCTGAGTGGGACTTTTGAAAATTTCAGTCCAAACATGAGGAGGGTCAAAGGTTTCCCTGACCTAGGCCATTTCCTCACCACACTGTTATAGTGCAATTATTCCACTGTCAACATCCTGTGGAATTCTGGGATTTGCGGTTTACTAAGGCCAAAGAGCTTTCTGGCTGAGAATTCTAAATGCTCCTCCATATGTTGCAAATCCCAGGTTTCCATAGGATGTTGAAAGTTTAATTGTAGCACCGTGGTATAGTGCAGAAGTGGCCCTAACCAAAGGAACAGGTTTGAGGTTCGTCGCGAGTTAGGTCTTCAATGACAGATGCTATGAAGAGGAAAGGGAAGCATGTCAAAGAGATGCCATATTCCCCCAAACCCTTTATTGAATGTCCTGCTCTGCACAAATCCATGCTGATACAGCTACTGGTATATTCCTGTGTCTTTCTCTCCTGTTACAGGAACACGGTATTTTTTATTTTAAAGGAAACAGGCACAATGTCTGTGTTTCCAGCACCTTCACAACCTGTGAACAGCTAACCGCTCTTCCCCTTGCTAGGTTAGGCGCTTCGCAAGGGAAGGCGGAGAGAAGGAAAGGCAGGGATGGATGCTCAAATTCCATCCGATGCAAAGTCACTGAGACTGCGGCTATTTCTACACTGTGCTGTTACAAGCCATTTCCACACTAGACTGTGATAATGTGCTATTCCATTTTCAGCATCCTATGGAATCCTGGGGTTTCCAGTTGGGGGGGCCTTTGCAGCCCCTCCCTAAATTACAAACCCCAGGATTCGATAGGATGTTGAAAATGGAATAATGGCATTATCACAGCGCAGTGGAGGCCCCCTCCCTAAACTGCAAACTCCAGGATTCCATAGGCTGTTGAAAGTGGAATAATAGCACTATCACAGCCTAGTGCAGAAACGGCCATAGTGCTATTATTCCACTTTCAACAGCCTATGGAATCCTGGGGTTTGCATTTTAGGGAAGGGCATTTAGAGTTCTCCACAAACTACAAAACCCAGAATTCCACAGGACATTGAAAGTGGAATAATGGTATAAGAATATAAGAACAACATAGGAGTCTAGCGCGGAAACGTCTGCTTTTCAGCGCAGGCGCCTTAGCCATTCTCTGGCGTTTCCCACTTGCACCGAGCCTCCCGGTCCGGTAGGGGGCGCTCAAGCCCACTCACAGCCGCCCTACCCTCATTCTTCACTTGGAGGAAGGGACGACAGAGGAGGCGGTACTTCCGCCCATTCATCGCGCGCACGGTTAGAGGCAGGAGCGCTAGGAAGCGGCCTGGTCTCCCGCTTCGCGCCCGGTGTTTGCGGTTTCTTCCTCGCTCGCCTTTGGCTTTTCGGCGCCGGGGAGGGCGCGGCCTCAGCTCGTTCCAGTCGCGCCTGCAGCGTTGCCGCCATGAAGCTCGTGAGGTGAGCGGGAGCGGGAGCGGGGGCCGCTCGGAAGCCACGCCGGCCGGCCGGCCGGGCCTGGATTCCTTGCGCTCCTCCCATGTTCGAAGAGGGGCGGGTTGCCGGATTCCCCGCCCGCCGCTGCTTCTCCCCTCGCCCGGGCAGCCGCCCTCTCGGAGCGGGGCCGGGAAGCGTCTGTCGTTGTGATGGGCCGCCAGTTGCTCCTGCAGTCCTGTTCCTTGCGGCGCGCTGCTGCTTTCTTTGCCCCGCTTTTAGCCTCGGTTAGGAGATTGCGGCCATTTCCGCACTAGGCTGTTGTAGTGCTATTATTCCCCTTTCAACATCCCGTGGAATCCTGGAGTTTGCAGTTTAAGGGCCTTTGCCGCCCTTCGCTAAACTGCAAACTCCAGGATTCCATAGGATGTTGAAAGTGGAATAATAGCACTATAACAGCCTAGTGCGGAAATAGCCCGCAATGGGGGTCTGTTTCCAAGGGGACCCTATTCTTTTAGCATTAAACTGGGAGTGAGTTTCTTTTGCTGTGGTGGGATATCTGGGAAGTCCGCAGATGAGCTTCAAGGGGTTCATGAAAATAGTGGGCTTTCCCACCCCCTTCTGCCTTTTTTCCTATTACTTTGAAAATTATGTGACAGTGCATGGAGGGCTGGTGGCTCATAACTTTTTTGAATTCTCAAAAAAAAAAAGTCAATGAACCAAAGAAGCTTAAGAACCACTGCATTAAATGATTTCAGAGTCAGGATGTGTCTGTATTTGCTGCATGGGAAATTTAATTTTCCCAGTGAGACGTGTGTGTGTTTAAGAATTACTGCAAGTGAGGGGAAAAAGGCGACTTTCTTTAGACAGTCAACCACCCACATTTGCGGTTTCCACTTTCTTGGAGTTGATTATTTGCGAGTTTCTCCAACCCCTGCCTCCACGCACGTCAAGTACTTTTTTTTCCAGGGGAACACTCTCTCTCAGTGCCTCTGATCGGGCTGCGTAGCTCTTTAAAAACTCACCTCTGGTCCTCCTCCACCACTACGAGCTCCCGCCTGGCCAGCTAAGGACAAACAGCAGCCTGATGGCTTGGCATCACAAACCCTCTCCCAATGCCCGGCGCACACCCAAAAAACGAAATGGATGAGAAAGAGGAAGTTAAGGGCTACCATGCCAGCCCACCCCCTTTCTCCCCCCCCACCTGGTTTAGACCTTAGATCCTCTCCCACCAGGCCTCAGCTCCCCTCTCACAGACACACACACTTTGATATTTGTGATTTTTCCACTTTTGTGGGAGTCCTGCACCCCTAAGTCTAGAGAATGTGGAGGGCCAAGTGTATTTTTTGTTAGAGCATAGAAGAGGAAGTCTTTGTAGGTGCAGCTTGCTTGTACCTGCTGAAGTGCCATTTCTAAATATTTAGTGTTTGCATGTGGACATGTTTTTTTCTTCTTAAGTTCGCATTTTTTTAAAAAAAATGATATAATGGTTGTAGGCTAACTTTAGGTTGGGATGTGATCCCTTTTTGGGTACTGATCATCTGTTGAATACTGAATGTTATGGGCATGGGAGAGAGGCAGGTGAAGGCCTGCTGCAGTCAAGTGTTCTGTTCCTGTCTGCTCCCCTGTGGGAAAGGATTCCATGAGAAGGAAGGAGATGAGATTTACACCTTTTCAGTTTCTGTTCTGGCCAGCATTCCTCCTCCCCATTTAAGGCCATTGACCACTGCCTGCCCTGTGAGAAGGATCCCAAAAGGCTTTTAATATTTATTTGTTTTTAAAAAGGCCTTTAAATGTATAATTTCACTCGTTAGCTGTCTTGGAAAGCATATACCTAGTTTTAACAAAGCCACTGGCAAGAACAGGTGGTTAGGAGGCTGGATGCAAAGCCCTTTCAGTGCTGTTGCTGATAGATTTGTGTGCATGTTCATACCGTTCCATACATGGACATTAACGCTGGGCCTCTGGAGACCTGCTTTATCCTTTAGAGAAAACATCATTATTCAGTGATTGCTGTTGGGCAGTGAACTGTTCTTCCCATATAAGCATAACATTCCAGATGCAGCGCTTCCACGGCTCTTGTGTACTATAAACAAGCCCATTGTATAGGACTAGACTGGTTGTTTGTAATTTGGTACTGAATTTTACTGTTTGATGTTGTAATCTTCTGTAAATTCTTTTATTTTTATTTTTTTAAAGTCTGTTTAGAGTTTGTGTTCTGTCTTGCTTTCCTTACACAACATTTTGTGAGTGAGGTACACAAGTGGTACCAATGTGTCCCTTATTTGGTAAAGGTTTTACCAGCCTGAAGACCTTCACACATTCATTTCTGTTGTCGTGTAGAAGCAACAATCTAAGCCTATGAAATTGACAGTGCTGGAGAACATTTTGAAAGAATCTGGTGATTTGTAACATAGAATTTAAATTAAGGCATGGCTCTTACTCTTACTTGAATGTAAATCTTGAAGCAGGGTCTCAATTTTACTGCATTCTCAATAGCAAGCATCTAGATTCTTCAACCTGACAAGATTTCTCTTCAGGAGTAAATACACAGTTGGTATTCTTACAGACTCAATAAACATATGTCTTCTATTTTCTCACAGAATGACATACACTATCCATACAGGATTAACCAGACTTGTTGGACTGGAGAATCATTATTTGCCACTGAAGATTAACTGGCAATAAGAGATTTCTGCCTCTGATTAAATTATTCTTTGGCCAGTGAGATAGTTTAGAAGTACAACGAAGTATTATTTACTCTGCATTCCAGTTATAAAAAATCTCAGTTCTTAATTTATAGTTCAGTATTGTGAACAACTTGAAAAATTAAACTACTTCTTTTAATTTGCAGATTTCTTATGAAACTAAGTCATGAAACTGTGACTATTGAACTGAAGAATGGGACTCAGGTTCATGGAACCATTACAGGTATGGGATTCAGGATTTTTAAATTACAGTTAAATTCTTTCTCAGTGGCAGTTTTGTTTCTTTAGAAATGTCATACTTGTAGCTGCATAAAGCCTGAGGTGACATTTTTCAGAATACATGCTGCATAAAGAGGTAGAAAAATTGTGAGCTACGCATGTGTCCCAACTTCTACTTATGCAACTCTAGGAATAGTATTGCTGAAGCAATATAAAAAAAAAAATAGCTTTACAATGTATAACTTGTGCATTCCTGCTTTTGAGTAGAATCACTTTTTCTGCAACTTTGTCAGATGACTGAACATGTGGCATGCTCACTTTTCTCTTCCCCATGCAAACAATAGTACTGTTCATTACTGGAACTCTCAAGTTAGAAACATTGGTAAAGGGCAATACAAGACTCTTAAAAACTTATGTGGATAGAAAGCTTTCTGGTTTTTTTTTCCCCCTAGGAGTGGATGTCAGCATGAATACACACCTGAAAGCAGTGAAAATGACTCTGAAAAACAGAGAACCTGTCCAGTTGGAAACTTTGAGTATTCGAGGCAATAATATTAGGTATTTCATTCTGCCGGACAGCTTGCCACTGGATACCCTCTTGGTGGATGTTGAACCAAAAGTCAAATCCAAGAAAAAGGGGAAGCAGGTTAGTGACTTCATCTAGGTCTACCAAGGTTAGATAGTTTTGCAATAGATATGAACATTTGAGCTTGTCTTCCACAAGCATGCTTACTTACAACATTCATTCTTAGGCGTATTGCAGCACCTTTTTTCATTCTTTGTTTACCAGAAATGTGTGTACTCTTTTTTCTTCATAGCAGAATAAATTAATAGTTGGAATGCTACATGTTCATTGTTTTTCTCAGTTTGACACTGGCTGTGATTTTTCTTAATTTATTTTACACAGCCATTTCCTCCATCTGTTCCTTTAAAGCAGAGCAGAAACATTATCTTATTTTTTAGTAACTTTTGTAGTTCAGTTAGCAACCAGGCAGCCAGCAGCGGATTTGGTGGCCATAGCCTGCTTACCCTCTCAGTTGCAAAACAGTGTCAACAATGTTATGCTGTTCATTTCTTTAATTTTGACAAAGTAGTGGATCACTTGGCTCACTTTAATGATTTTCATAACAGCATGTATGTTTTTTTTATGTTTTACACCAGTGGTTCTTAATTTTTTCTTTACTTGGGACCCCCTGTAAATATAATTTGTTTCTGGGGCCC
This sequence comes from Iguana delicatissima, assembly GCA_948472985.1. Classification (NCBI taxonomy): domain Eukaryota; kingdom Metazoa; phylum Chordata; class Lepidosauria; order Squamata; family Iguanidae; genus Iguana; species Iguana delicatissima. The sequence continues at coordinate 244,066 of CAOKZL010002483.1, read as the reverse complement.
CAAGACTTAATTCAAGATTTAAATACTTAAATTTAGATTTAAATCTTCAGATATTTATTTATTAAAGACTTCTGGATACCAGGATTCAAATCTCTGCTCAGACACTGGGTAATCTTGGGCAAGTCACATTCTCTCAGCCTCAGGGGGAACAAAGAAGCAAGCCTCCTCTGAAGAAATCTTGCCACCACCACCCCCATAGGTTCACCTTAGGATTGCTGTAAGTCAGAAGTAACTTTGCAGGCACACAACAGCAAGGTTCTGCCAATAGGGAGAGGTTTTTTCTAGCCATCATGTCTTTCTCCATTGAAAACTGAGTTATGGTGATCCTAAGGCAAACCTATCATGGGGATTTTCTTGGCAAGATTTGTTACCTTTGCTTTTCTCTTAGGCTGAGAAGAGTGTGTGATGCTTGAGGTAACCCGGTGGGCTTCCTTAGCCAAGTGAGGATTCAGACCCTGGTCTCCAGAGTCATAGTTTGGGCACATGCCTATGCCTGCTGCTGTGTCCTTCAGCACCCGCATCCCTGGCGGAAGGAACATGGCGACATGCATGTATGCATGCCCAAACTGCTCTCCTGTTTGCAAATAAGGGAGCAGTTTTGGCACCCGTTGTTCATCCCTGTTGCTGCTGGTGCCCAGCAGCAGGACTCTGCATACTCCAGGGGTTCTCAGTTTAAGAACCACTGTTTTACCCTTACGGAGTGCTTATGTTCCTCATTTCTGTTCACTTATTATTATTGTCTGGGATTTCTTAATTGGAAACCTAGTGCAAAAGTGAAATTAAATGATGGGCCAGAAATCCAGTTGCTTCCTTTTTAAATGTTTGGAGCAGAATTGTTCTGACTTTCTTCATGAGCTGTTTAGGGCAGAAGTGTAATTCCTTACTTGTAGACAAGAGTCTTAAAAGATCATTATGCCCTGTTTTTGTTCTTGAAGGAAGTCCTTGTGCTGGGGACGTGCTGGGAATTAAGCTGTTGTGGAATTTACAGACTTTATACCTACTTAGCAAATGTTTTTGAGTTGTGACGTGGGCTGCCTGTGACAACAGTAACCTGTTCACTTGTGATCAGGCTCACAGCACTAGCAATCTTTTACCCCATTATTTAGTTTATTGCATTTCTATCTGATGTTGCAAAAAGAATGATGGTTGGATACCATTTAGTAGCCAATTTAATATATAGATTACATGCTCAAAAAGTTGCTTTGAATATGTAATGAAAATTTATTTTTAAAATGAAAGTAAAACGTGTAAATGAAGTTTTCAATTGAAATACTTATTCCAGACTCAAGTAGAACCTTTACATGCCACTAATTCATCTTTATTCCAAGGAATTTTACTCTTTTTTAAAAATTCAGTTGCAGGAAGAGGGCGTGGCAGAGGACGTGGCAGAGGTAGAGGACGTGGCCGAGGAAGAGGAGGTCCAAGGCGATAATTTCTTTATAGCAACTAAAAAAAAATCTCGCGGCTATGATTTTGAAGACACAGCTACAACTATTTTTTGTACAGGTTTTGTTTAATATCAATTTTTAATAAACCAGTGTGAAAATGTCTTGTCATTTGCACATGCATCGCATGAGAACACTCTAATTAAGTCTGTTTTTTTGTCCTTATACTGTCCAGCCCAGACTTGGAAATATATCAGCATTTCTTCAAAATTCCCCAGAGATGTGGAACTTGCTTCTTGTAGCATAATCTGTTTTCTTTTCACATATCCTGCTGTAATTTAAAGATCCTTGCATTGATTTATTTGTCTTTAATATTGCTTGACATAACAATATATATTAAGTTCCAACCAATATCTTGACTTTCTATAAAAGGTCTTCTGCAGTGTCTTGACCTATTGTGAAGTCTTACATAACAAAAATGAATGAGAGTTATGCAGTTGTCTGGAAATATTCCAAGACTAAAGATAATATTCACATCCAAAACTTGGTCCTAGTATATGTTTGAATTTGAAGTATTTTTCCAGGCTAGCTGATAAGATATGGATAAACGATGTGTGGCTCCTTGCTCTCATCAAGATGTATTGTTTCAGGAAGTTTGGCAGCAGATGATTAAGGTCCAGGGAAACAAGGCAAGAAGAAGTACCTTCGCATATCACTTTTGCCATGGAATATATTTTTTAATTAATGTTTTTGTCTGAGCTTAATGTTAGGAATATTGTATAAGTGCAGCATCTGCTATTGAGAACATTTATACACATGCTCTCTTAATACAGCTAATACCTGCCTGTTTTAGTTTCTCATCTCATAATAATTCCAATAGGAGTGTGAAACATTGCTTTCTGGATGTTGTTGGACTGCAGCTCTCAGGCCTCCTGACCGTTGGCTGTGCTGGCCAGGGCTGCTGGTAACATCTGGGTTATCCTTGCCTTAGCGCTTAACATTTTCCCAGCCCTGCTACCATTTAAAAATATATGAAACACCTACAGAAACAGAAATTTAGTAAACTGTTAGCTGTTTGAGGCAGCTGTTTACCAGTATTAGTAACTCAGCTGTTTGCACCTGCTGTTTATCTGTATTAGTAACTAAAAAATGGATAATGCTTTGCAAGATAACTTGGGTAAATGAGCTAATGTAGCTCCTAAAAAAAGTGCTAGCATCTACTAAAAGATACATTCCATGAACCATACATATAACTTGCATAGTCAAACCTATGCATTATACATGGAAAAACTATGTGATGTTGCAGCTTTCCAGCAATGAAAAACTCATGTTATGCTTCAGGTACAACAGGAACATGCTTCCACTCAAGATTGCTTTTAAGGAAGCAGATGGAATGGGCTAATATATACTTCATTGTTAAAGCCCTGGTAGGTTTTTGTTAGGCCCCAATTGCTCTGTTCATGTCTTTCAGCAGCAATTGTAAGCCTTAATTGCTACAGAACAGCTTTGACTATGAAATGTCCAAAAGAAGATTTTAGAATAATGATAGCCAAGTTCTGTGTTTCTTGCTTATTGTTGGAAGTTATAGCTGCTATAGTCTTCAAGATGGTACAGGGAAGTTGCAGCTGTCGAAATTCTAAGTCCAGTACTAACTACTAGTTCGCTTTTTTATAAAAACTAATATTGCGCCGAGCAGTATAGACGAAGTAGAAGCTGCCACAAGTAGTCCAATAACTGCTAGAGCAACAGATGGGTAATCTTTTGTAACCAGTTGCCCCTGAAAGAGAGGAAGAGTAGACTTTTAAACTGGAAAGTGTATTCATGTAGAGAAGTAATGTGTGTTATTTTTGTGTGACAGTTAGGCCTGGTAATCAAATACCAATATTGTAAAACATTTTTTTTCCTCAGTGTCTTACATTACTTTCATAGTACACGTCTTATCTTTGACGTATGGCCCAAGTACTATACTGTCGTGTGTCTGAATGACTCATAATAGATGTTACACTTACACAGTAAGCAAGTGTTGATCAGCCAAAATCCAGCAAGGATTTTATATGGCAAAGTTTGGAGAATACACTAAGTTGCACACAATTGCAACTGTATTTGAAGCAAAGATCTGTGATAACAATCATATTCTCTTGTCAGGATACAACATGCTGACAGCTAAGTTTCTGTTATGGATGTTTTCCTCTGTGCCTGTATAAAAATGTTAAAATTAAAATGGCATCTTTGTAAAGATGACAGTGCATTATACAGTCATCCTCAAAAGCTTTAAGTTTTCTAAAGAGTACAGTGCTACGAAAGGCTTGTTAAGAACAGCAGACTTCACATGGACATGTGAATTATACAGTCAGTGAAAGAAAAATGGAAGATGTATGGTATGCCTCTAAACCTCTAAAGAATTGCTTCCAAAAAAAAAACAAACTTAAATTTTATTTTTCTTTGTTCCAAGCTGCTGTTATAGGTTTACTGGGTCTGATTTTCTTATATATCTCAGTGGCAATGGTGCAGATAATTTCAAATACTGGCTGGTAATTTTTCTACTAGATCATGGAAACGGATGCATAGCTAAATAATGCTTTCTATAGAACATTATCTAAATTGACTTATGCATACTTGGCACATATTCTAGCATCAAGAAAACAGCCGTTTCATTTTGCATATGGTCTCATACTTCTAAGAATGTTGATAGTTACTAAAATCTGAACGTGGCCAGAGGATGGTCAGACCTATTATGTTGCAAAGGATATTTTCTAATCTTGTTAGTACTATGAAATCTCCTTTGAAATTCTAAAGAGATAAAAAAAAATCTTACCACTACATTTTAACATGTGTACTCCAAACTATAGTGGAACTAAATGGAGCAGTTACATTTCGCAAAATTATGAGTTGTAACTTCTTCACAGAGTAACTGACTTTCATATAGCTAGAGATGTTCATAGTAGTGAATAAAATACCTCTGTTGCATCCCAGGCTTGGTATTGCAATGTTCCTGTCCTGATGTAGTCCGTGATGTAAAATATAAATAGGCTTACAATTAGCACAGGGCTGACAAAAGCCCACATAATCTTCCAGTACCAACTTGGTTCACGTCCAGTCATCACACCAAGGGCTTTCTGAAATCTATCAGGGAAAGAACCACAATTCTTACACGATGCAAAGGATAGCTATGCTGTGGAAAGCAGGACACTAGGATATTAACAAACAGAAATAACACAAAGGAGTCTCTTTCCCCTCGGAGGAGAAATGTCCATGTAGCTAATGGATCAGAATAGCATTTATATGTTGGGGGAGGGGGGTTATTACAGAATCATTACCTCCTTAGCCCATATACATAACAGACAGCAATAGTTTCCACCAGTACAATAAGCAGTAGGGACAGGGTAGCTGCGTAGTCATTGAAGATATCAAACCAGTAGTTGCCAGCTTGCATGGTAAACAATAGGCCAATGAGACAGTTGATAATACACACTCCACCTATAAGAATAAACAAAGTAATTTTAGTTGCATCTGAAAAGGAGAGATGAGCATAAAAATGTTTTGTAATAGAACAGATTTTGGAACATCCCAGCTACACAATGTGCTGTTAAATATACCTATTGTCTGTTGACTTCTCATGAAAGTAGACTAAATGGCAGTCAGTGCTGTCTTTGACACTTGCTTCTCTCAAAAAAGCAAACAGAGAAACAGCATTTGCCAGTGCAATGCATTAATATCAAGGAACAGGATGAAGCCCGATTGTGTCCTGTCCACAGAGCTGCAGGGGCCACAGCATTCAGATTCTCCCATGTATATGCAGGTGATGGGGAAGGGTTGAACATGTTAAGTATCTCCAACTCCAGATACGAAAATGGGAGTGCCGTGTCATCATGAGCCTTGAGCTGGTTACTGCATCTCTAATTTACACCCAAAACAATGCAGGCAGTAGAAGTGGCTATATATAAGGGTTATCTTAAAGGTGGAGCACTGTTCAATGAGGCTTGTGGACACCTGGGTGTCCTTAGGCTGTGTTAGAGCTATTCAAGAAGTAATCAGATTTACCTGAGATCATCTCTCTTGGCACATGGGAGGAAAGGAACTTGCTGTCAGTCAAAGGAGTGAGGATGGCTGCAGCGTTTCCTAGCATGCTGCCTAGTCCCAACATCAGCAGCATAATAAAATACAACACTGAATACAGCTGCGAGACCTCCATGTTCTTTATTGCTTCAGAATACACTATGAATGCCAATCCAGTTCCTTGGACAGCCTGTCCATGGGGTGGAAAGAGGTACAATGCATTGGCAACACAGAGCAACATTTGGTTAGAAGGCAAATCTACCACAGCCTAGCCAACGCTGGGAAAGTCGAAAAATGTAACTGAAAATCCAAGGTAAGTTTAAGAGAAGTGAGAAGTACTACTAAACAAATGGTTTGGTGCTGCGGCACTCCAAGAGCTCTTTTCCAAACCTGACCCCAGATTGCTGTTTTGTGGGAAGAAGTTGTGATCAGAATTTAATGCTATAGACACACAAGAGTTAAATGGCAAATGCTATGCTATTTGGACCCAGTATGGTATAGTGGTTTGAATGTCGGAACTCCGCATGGAAACCCACTGTATGACCTTGAGCACATCATGCACTCTCAGCCTCCAGAAAATCCCATGTGCCATAACTCAGAAATGACTTGAAGGCACACAACAACAGCAATACCATTTTTAAAGTGAACTTTACTAGAAACCGAATGCTTTGCTGTCATCTAATTGGAAGAAGAGCAAAATACAGAACTTGATGTACTATTCAGAGCTTGGGAATAACCTTCCTCTGAGGCTAAGAGAGTGTGATTTTCCCATGGGGTTTCCCTGGCTGAGCAGAGATTCAAACCTTGGTCTTCCATTGTCCAGTGATCTAACTACTACATCATCCTGGGTTTCTGTTGCTTCACCAGGCAAAAGTAGTGAATTACTTGTCCTGTTTGGAATAGGTGAGGCATAAGGGAGTTATTGTAACATAGGACAAGACTGTTATTGCGCTATGATTCCACTTTCAACATCCTATGGACCCTGGGGTTTGCAGTTTAGGGAGGGGCCGCTTGGCCCCTCCCTAAACTGCAAACCCCAGGATTCCATAGGATGTTGAAAGTGGAATCACAGCGCTATAACAGGCTAGTGCAGAAATGGCCATAGCAAAGAACAGTTCCTCCTCTTGTGGTGTAATATTTCGAGTCATGAGATTCTGTTCACATCACAGTGCTGTGACCTACAGCATTCTGGTGATTTTTAATATTTTTGAGTAACAGGAAAGAAAAGTCCTACTTTTTAAGCAGAAGATGTTATAAAGGAAACAACTGCCTTTTGGCTTGGAACTGATACCTAAAACTGACTCCCCAAGATCTGTCTGTACTTATAAATTATCTCTGTTTATTTTACTTATTACATGTATATAATCTTCCTTCTACAGCATTCACAGAAGCATTTTATCCACCCTTGCAGCCTCTCAACAACCCTATTGAATAACTTAAGCTGGCTCTCTCTAACCCTTCATAGTTGGGCTGGAATCTCCATCGGTGTCATATCAGTACCAGTTCTCCATTAGCTGTTATGCTAGCTTTCCTCAGCTAACGCCCTCCTGGTGTTTTGGACCACAACTACCATCAGCTCTAGTCACCGTGGCCAATAGAGTTGACTAAGCTGTTTTCCAAAACATCTGGAATGTGCTATGTTGGAGATTGCACTATACCATCAGGATACTGAGTAGTCCCAGGCCAGCTTAACTTCAGCAAGGTTGTTTTGTCCTGTTTTTTTTATCACATCTGGACTTGTTATTATCATCATGGGACAGGATAGTTACTGCTTTCAACATTTTGGAAATGTACTGGCAGCTTTTGTACTGGCCCCTCCTATTTTAAAAAGAAGCAGCTCACCGTGTCTAGTTCAGCTTCCAGGCTGCAGTTCTTAATCTGCGGCAATAATTCTGCATATTTGCTGGGATGAATAGATGCTAGATAATGTTCCATATCTTCAAGGTTTTCTACTGTTAATAGTCCTTCTTCCAAGTCAAAAAAATCGGTCAATAGCAAAATCTCCCTGTGTGATAAATTAAACCAGAATTTATCTGGTAAAAGTTTCCTAAAAGTAATTCTATCACTTGATAAAAATAAATATTGGTTTTTAAAAGTTTATTTTAAAACAGCCCAATTTTAATTTGCATTAATATTCATATATAATAGTGGGGCAAACCAGCTACTTCCAATGTTGATTTTAATGACACATTTTATAAGATCAATCAGTTATAAAACAGTTGAAATGAGGCATGGGGAAGTGGCTATGTAGGACTCCCAAAGAATCAGAAATGGATTTAGGAACACATTTTCATTCTTTGTGCTAAGAAAGGTATTGCAAAACTGTCCTTGTAAGTGCTCATGTCATGTTACTCAGATATATCAGCAAAGTGTGAAATAAGACAGCTTTAGGTAGTGATGTCTGACAGCATCATTATGAAAGGGGTTGGAAATTTGACTTTGACTGAGATCATTACAAAATTGGATGCTTTCCATCATCCTACACCAAACAAGGTTTGGAAATGACGGTGTGATTCTACTGAGAACGTTTCATGAAAATGTTTGGCACTCATGGGTGACTTAAAAAAAATCTAGTACTGTAATAAAAATGCTTTGACCATACAGGAGATTCTCAATTTATGTTGGAATTGCATTCCTGGATTTGCAGCGTAAATTGTGAATAACATAAGGGGGTGAATAATTCTATCGGGAATCATTGGAGACTGGGGGATGTGTTCTGATGGAGCTGATATAGCCACAAAGCATTTTTACTGAACCCACCACAATTAAAAATAAGATTAAAGCATAGAACATCAGAACTTACTTTTATCAGGATAGAGAAGCACCTCCCTTCCAGATGATAAGACTTCAGTTGCTCACTCCCTCACCTAAGCAAACAGAGGAAGCCCTTCCAACCAAATCAAGACTCTGATTCCAGTTTCTTCATCCCTCTCTTGCCCCCCTTCTAAGCAGGCAAAGGAAACCCATTCTTCCAAGACCATAAGATTCCAGATTCTTTTTCTCCCTTCTAAGCAAGCAAAGGAAACTCCTTCCTTCCAGCAATAACAAGACTGCAATTGCTTTCTCCCTCTTTGCATTGTAGTGATTATTTATTTCTGGAGAAACATTGCACATTTGAAATAGAAATTGGGGCAATGCAAATTGAGACTTGCCTGTTCTGTGCTTTCAGATGCAGAAGAAAAGAAGGGAACAGGATTAAAAGTCAAGCTTACTTATTCATGCAGTTTTCATAGTTGAACGTTGCCTTAAAGCCATAAATGGAGAAAGTGACAATGCTGGCAAATATTGAAGTGGCACTGTTTATTAATGAAACAATTATGGCATGTCGCTCGCAGTTGTTGCTTGGCTCATTGTAGCTGGCAAAGGCTATCAAGCTGCCAAAGCCAAGACCAAGAGAGAAGAAGATCTGAGTAGCTGCGTTAATCCAAGTCTTGGGGTTTGCTAATTGTTCTATCTGCAAGATATAAACGATGAAAATGGGTCGGTTCTATAGAAGCTTAAGACTCGTATTCATTTTTTTTCAACTTTCCTATAACATGGCTCATTACAAATTTCTGTGGCATGCATTTGGAACAAAGAATGAAAAATATTACCCTAAATGCAATTATGTGAGACTCACTGAATCAAAAGGAATTTGGTAAATCAACACTTATATATATATTCCATTGAATCAATGGGTCTAATATAATTGGCACTAACAACTGGACTTGGTTCCTGAATCCAGCCCTGTTCTTAAATCCAGTTAAATTGACCACTTTGACAAAAAGTTGTTCACACTGTAATCCTGTGCATATTTATTCTGAATAAGTCCCACTGAGTTCAGCTGGGCCTCCCTGCTTGTAAGTATGAAAAGAGTTGTGGCCGTAGTGGTTCTTAATTTGGGCTTGTCTCAGATGTCTAGGCTTCATCCTAGATCTAGACTCTTCCACTCCAGCAACTTTCCTAAAATCTGAACACTGTTTTTCTATTTAGTAATATTTCATGCATCATTCAGCTTTCTAGATCTCATTGCAATTAAATGCACAGCTAATCAAATATTAATCCACTGCTAATTTTTGTATCAAAAAAGATGTCCCTGACAACAAGAAGATAATATGTCACATAACTGCTATATAAGATCCTCTGTGGCCATTTATCTCCGAAGAGTTTTATTTTTTCAAAATGCATGAATAAAGCTACACTGATCCCAAGTTAAATTCTTTTAGATTTGTGACATTAAAGGTACACAGATTTTATATCAGCTGGCATCCTACATTGCGCTTGTGAATTCATAACCTAGAATTACAGACCTGTAATTGCTCTGTATTTACAATTGTGGCACTATTGCACCCCAACCTACCTTAACAGCCAGCATCCACATCAAGCAATAAAGGTCTATGCTGCTGTCAATCAGGGCATCACAGGATGATGCTTCCAACCCCATCCCACCAGCGATCTGTCGTGCAGTGGGGAGTTGCTACCAGAGTACTTCTTCTACAACAGAACAGACCTTGATGCAGTTGCTGGATCTTAAAGTAGGTTTGCAGGTAGAGTTGAGAGATTAAGATGCAGTTGCACATTCATAGCTACATCTGTGAATAAGTATCTTGGCAAACCTTTAGAAATGTTTCTAGAGATGAATAAGAAAATACAACAAATTCATTTATCTTGATCCATTATCTTTGGTGTATTCATGCTGTCCTACTCACTTCTGTGGAGAGGACAGTTCTGCTCCCTTTGTGGGTGGAAGATTTCTATAGGTACATCAGCAAAACTATGCCTGTAGGTGCAGATTGCAGGACATAGTACTCTCAAATGATACACTATTTCAATATTTTTTTGTCTAGCTGAGATCATATTCATTAGAACTGTCTTGTATTCTTCATGGGCAGGAAAGTTCTGTTATGAAAGCACACATTTGTGAGAGGTACACTTCAGTTTCCATAAACACTTATTTAACATTCTATTGTGACAGTACCTTTGGTGTAAACATGTATGTCAGCCCATTTGCAGCTCCATGGAGTGTTAGGCCTCTGATTAAGAATACCATGAGGACTACATATGGCATTGTAGCTGTTACATAAACAACCTAAGAAAAATTAAAATTAAAAAAACACACATTAGAGCTGGGGGAAAAAACCCCAGACACCACACATTTTAAATTTGAAATTTAGCACACATGTTCCATTTTTGCGGTAGGTTTCAGTTTTGGATGAATGTATGTATGTCAATACATGTAATGAGGCATAGAGAGCCAGCTGCCTCAGGTAGCACATATTGAGGGGCAAAACTCAGGATTCTTCTTCCTAAACTCACTTGCCATTCCCTGCTCTTAAAGGATAGAGTTGTGTGTGCTACACATAGAATCATAGAGTTGGAAGCCATCCAGTCCAACCCCCTGCCATGCAGGAACACACATCAAAGCACTCCCAATGTTACCACCGTGAACTGGCCTGGCCTTTGGTAACCTTAGATATCATTTCGATATCATAATTTGGCTCTGCTCTGCCACCAGCCAAGTGTTTGTGAGGCCACCGAGCAAGCGCGAAGCTAGGCATGGCTATTATCTGCTGAGTCATATCCGTTTACACCAAGGCAAGCCAGAAACTGCCAGATCTGCTTTAGGGGACCTCCCGAAACAAACACCTTCATTATGGACAACAAAGAGACCTCTGCCCTGAGAGGGCACCCTGGCGAGCTGAGTGCTTAACTGCCAAGCTAGCCGCATCTACATACTGGCCATACTACTGTCAATTCGGACCATAACTCAATCATGTAAAATCTGACCTTTCGGAGACATTGTCTCCAGCCCAAAACTCATTGTTTTCACCCAAGACCAGACTAGCCCACGGTCATTCCTTCTCCTATAAAACCCCCCAGCTCCGAGAGCTCTTCGGATCGCTCAGAACGCTCGGACTTCGCTGGACTTCCACCCCGACTTGCTGCCGCCTCTTCTGCGAGCTCCCCTCGGCCGCCACGCCAGGTTTCCTTCTTTCTCATTGGCTTCTCCAGGACTACGAGAAAGGTGGCATATCACCTGTTTTCCCCAAACTCTCTTTTCTATTTCTTAGTAGTAGTGAGGCTGTGTTTTCTTAATAATTGTTCAATAAATATTGTTGTTAGTTTGAACTGTCTGACTGCTCACTGACCTGACGCTGTATACATTGAGTAAAAGATCCCCGCTAAGTTACCCTGCCTCTCGTTAGCTAAGAGAGTGCTCAAGTTAATTTCCCCATCTTGTTTGTGTTGGTTTTGGTTATTTGGGCGCCCCTCACGGGACCCCCAAGTCACAGGGTAACACCAACAGATGGCCATCCAGCCTCTGCTTAAAATCCTTCAAAGAGGAAGACTCCAGTACACTCCAAGGCAGCAGATTCCACTGCTGGACAGCTCTGACTGTCAGGAAGTTCTTCCTGAGGTTCAGGTGGAATCTCTTTTCCTGCACCTTAAATCCATTGCTTCTGGTCCTAGTCTCTGGAGCAGCAGAAAACAAGCCTGCTCCCTTCTTGACATGACATCCCTTCAAATATTTAAACATGGCTATCATGTCCCCTCTTAACTTTCTCTTCTGCAGACTAAACATACCCAGCTCCCTAAGCCACTCCTTATAGGGCATAGCTTCCAGACCCTTCACCATTTTGGTCACCCTCCTCTGGACACACTCTAGCTTGTCAATATCCTTCTTGAAATGAAATATCATTGCTTTCATCATCCCCTGGACTGCTCTTTTGCCTTCAGATATAGGAGGAAACAGTATTCCATCAACAGTATTGACTTAAGATTCAACTGGTGTCCAATCCAGTCAGCTTCTGTATGTGGGATGGGGCAGGGCACTATCTTGTGTTTCACCTCAGGTGGCAATATGTCTTGGGTTGAAACCTCAGGTCAGCACTGAAATAATGGTGACGATTTTCAGACACAAAAGAAATGGTCCTCAGACCTCTCTATTTCTGAATATTGAACTTTTCTCAAAACTACTATCATGCTACTTTTTAAGCTCTACCTTCTCAGGGAGAAGAAAAATATATTATTGAATCTAATGGAAAGGATGATCTGTGAGCACCTCTAATATTCCGGTTGTTGGTGAAATTAAATTTGGGAGGGAAGTTAAATCAAATTTCCAATGTGTATGAATGCCTATTTCAGAAGCTACATTTTGAATGGTGAAAGATGTTGAACTTGTGTTCAGTTTCCATTCAGTTCTGCTCACTGACATCCAGAGATAACAAATAGATTAGTTAAATGTGTGAGGTGCCATTTTCATTTCAAAGGAGGAGATGCCTTGAGCATAAGTGTCTTTTTGCATACATCCACAAGAGTGCTCCACTGAGATAACTGAGAGGTTTTATGAATGGAGAAATTTACACACAAGAGGTCTCTCACCAAATAGAAACTGCCATAGACAATAGACTGGATTTGTATGTTTTCACTCAAACTGCAACTAGACAGCAGTTGAGGAGAATTCAACCCACGCTGGTTTTAAAAGGATTTCTCCCCTCCCCAATTTCTTTCCCTCTCTTCTTCATGTTATATTTGTTAAAGGCAATTTCTCCAAATGAAACTCCAGCCAACACCAGTAAGCTTCTTACCTTGCCTGTGTGTTCTGTTCCTTTCAGAATACAGAGATAGACTACTAGCCAAGCCAGGATGAGACAGGCTGCTTGCTCCCACTGGATGCTCCCAGTCTCTTCAATGGATGGAGAAATATTGAGTGTCTCCCTGTACCAAAAGTACCGAGTTGGTGTAGCCTTCTCGCACTCTTCTATATAGTGTGTGTGATTAACGTTCAATGGACAGTTTGCCCATGGCAAAGGATCCTTTGGATGTGAAACAGACATTAGGCACAATGATTTTAAGTAGTGTCAGTAAGATTTGAAATTATGGATAAAAATGGGACAATTTGCAGTGATTCACACCAGTGTATAGTGGATGGGGATGGTAAGGGTAAATGGGAATTCAACCAGAAATCTTTCTTGGAGACATCTTCCTGCAATGCAATATTACAGTCTAATTATGGGAATGTAGACAAAAGATAGTTAGAAAATACTTTTTGGCCAAGAGCTGCACTCTCTTGTGTCTAAGCTTTAGGTAGGAGTCTTATGCCAGAAGTGAGTGGGGCCTTGCTTTATGTGAGCTAGGCCAAAATTAAGTGAATGGAAAAACTCATGCTCCCACACTTCTATCTCCCTTGCACACATGCACATTCAGAACTTGCAAGTAACTAGTTACAAAGAAGTAACTATTAACTATAATTATTTCCCTTTTACAATAACTAAGGTGCCACTATTACTCTTGTAACATAATAAATAAATTCGTCTCTTCTAGAGTGTAATTGAGGCTTTTTATTTAGGAGGAAGAATATCACATGCTTCAAGAGCTGGCTTATTTGATGCTTCATGCTGCTGTCTCCAGCTCTGTTGTGAATTTTGAAGAGACAATGAGAGAGGCTACAAGACAGTGTGTTTTGAATCACAGGACTATGGCCCTTTCTGCACCTTACCTTTCTTCGGCGCGGGGGTGCGGGGATCAAGTGAGCAGCCTCCAGCGAGAGGCTCTCATGTCTCCACTGCTTCAGCTCCGCACAAGCTGCCTGCTCCCAAGCAGGTAGCACGAGAGCCCCGCCTCTTCTTTCCGCAGTGCAGCCTGGCAGTTTCCCAGGCTGTGCTGGGGCAGGAAGCGCAACTGCCGCGGCTCCGGAGGCTCCGCACGCGCAGCAAGTGCTCGTGGGGCCCTGGAGCAATGGTAATTGTGCACCATTTTCGGCTGAAAGCCGAAAATGAAAAAGTGCACGAGCGGCTCTTGCCAGACCCTGGAGCGTCACGCGATTGTGAGTGTGTCATGCAGATCGCTCCTCACAATCGTGCAACGCTCGAGGGGCCCTTTCGCAAGGCAAATGCCATGTGAAAAGGGCCTTAGGTTTGTAGTATTCAGATGGCTTTTTAAAAAGTACCTATTGTAGTTCTTTTTGAGAATCATTAAATCAAACTATTAACTCCTGGATAATTACTTTTTTAAAAACTGCAACTACAGCAAAATTGTAACTATAATGGTAACTTGGTATTTTTAAAAAGTTATTAGTATTACTTAGTAATTACTATTAACAATTAGTATTATTTCAAAATTAATATTCCAAGCTCAGTATTCAGCTACACTGTAAGAGATTTGATCAAGAGATGCCATTTTGAAAAGTCCAATGAGTCATTTTAGAGGAGCCTGCTCCTCCTACTAGTTCCTTTCTTTTATATGATTTGCAGTCTGACAGTATTTGAAATGTGGACTTCTGTTTTCATATGAGTTGTACGGTGATAACTGAGCAATTGTTTTCCACCTGATCCTGATTGCCCAGATGTTGCTGATCTTTCTAGCATCACAAGTGGGTCACTAGGATAATATGCTTCTCTCCTTTCCTCCAGACGAATTTATCTAATGATGGTGCTCTTTATTTAGTTGAGAGAACAAATGCTGCAACAAAGTAGTCCCTCTGTAGACAAATAATGAAAAAAGGTGATACAGGAAGGAGGTGCATTTTCCCTCTGATTCTTGTATTCTTACAAAATAGATTCTTATATTTTTAAAAATTGTGTCAAAATCATCCCGGGGTCAAGTTGAATGTCAGTGTATTCCTGTGCTAGTGATAAACAATTCTGGAATGCATACTCTCCACCATTTCACAGATGAAATGATATGTGAAGCCAAGTAAAATGGTCAAAATGACAAAAGGGAAAATGAGGGAAAATGTACAAGGTTGGAGATGCTGTGGCAGAGTGCTTTTGTCTAAACCTATTGGGAAGGTCAAGATTCTGTGTTCTTCTCTCCACTCTGCTGACTTAATTGAATGTAACCTACTTCTGCACTTTGAACTCAGTTTGCAGCAGATAAAATAAGTTGAGGACAAAAGGGTAAAGTAAGAGAAAGGGAGAGAAATTTGGCCATTTTTTACAGCTGGAAAAGTGGGGTGACAGAGGATTAACCAGGACTGTCCCTGACAAATTGAGACAGTTGGAGGATATGGGGACACAGAAGAAAAGCTAAAAGTAATACATAAACATAGATAACTTCAGTAAAAACTGTTGATGTGGAACAGGGTAGAGTCACATGCCTAGTGTCACAAGGAAGTTGTTTGTTATAGATACACACTGCTGTTATTACTACTAAACATTATTTCCCACTGAACATTCCAAGTTCAACCGCTGTTATGCAATGGAGTTGTTTCAGGAACATCATAAAATGTCACCCTTATCTTATCAGCAAAATCCCATATGTGATTCTGGGAGATATTATATAGCTATCAGCTATGTTGCTGATTTGAGAACACTTTCTTTTCATGGTTACCCATGATGGGAAGCACTTTTAGAAGAAATATGCACTCTTATACAACTCTGAAAAAATATAACTACTTTTCTTCCCACTTACGCGCACTTCCCACTTCCCCGCACTTGTAGCTAGACAAGGCTTCTGCAACAGAGGAATTTTAAAAGGTCATTGACAAGCAGTTATGATGGCTATGTCCTATACCAAGATTCAGAAGCAGCACGTCTTTGTGACAGTCAGTGTGGTATTATGGTTTGAACACTGGACTATGACCCTGGAGCCTAGCACTTGATCCCCTGCTCAGCTGTGGAAATCCACCGGGTGACCTTGGGTGTTTCACATGGTCCCAGAAAATCCCATGATAAGTTTGCCTTAGGATCACTAGAAGTTGGAAACAACTTGAAGCACAACAACAACAACATGTCTTTGTACACTAGTTGTAGGAGGGCAATTGCAAGGAAGAACTATTGCCCTTCTCTCATGCATGTGGGCTTCCCAGAGGTATCTGACTGGCCAGCTACTATCAGAAACAGGATGGTGGATTAGACTGATCTTTGCTCTGATCAAGCACAGCTTTTCTTATGTTCTTTAATGGAACATAAGAGGAACTTCTATTCAGTTCATCACACTTACAGAAATTACACCATTCCATCTTCAAAAGCGCAGTCAAGGCAATATATCAGGAACAATTACTCAGTTTGATTGACTTCAGTGAGAACTAGGGGTGTTGGTCTGGATTTAACCCAAAGTCTGGCCTGCTTGTGAAATTTCTGTAATGTTTCACTCAGATCTAGGCAAAGCACTAAACAAGTCTATGGTAGTCTTCCACAACTTGTTGTCCTCTTGACATGTTACACTGCAAATTCCATCATCCCCAGCCAGCTGTGCTGAACTAGGGGGTTTGGGTCCTGTTCATGTGGAGGGTTTCCAGTTGCGGAAGCCTGGTCTATGGGTGAGAATACCACGGCAAAGGGAAGGCAAGGACATTGCTATGCTGTCCTAGGGTGACCAACACACATGCATTTATATTTAGAAACAGACATTCATAAAATGGCTGAATCAGCATGACAAAGAAATAGCTTTTTATTCACACCTAGGCACATGCAATAATAAAAAAATGCATAGATGTAAACACAAAAATGACCAAAAGAATAAACTTTTATCTAAAATCTGGTTGTGCAAGTGACATGGCTCTTTTTTTAGTCTCCTTTTCTTTCCTTTGCAACCTTTCTCAGGCCATTTCTGCAGTACCCTGTTACAGTGCTATTATTCCACTTTCAACATCCTATGGAATCCTGGGCTTAGCAGTTTAGAAAGGGGTATTTAGGATTCTCAGCCAGACAGCTCTTTGGCCTCAGTAAACTACAAAGCCCAGAATTCTACAGGATATTGAAAGTGGAATAATAGCACTATAACAGTGTAGGGGCGGAAATGACCTCAGTATCTGCAGGAAGGGGTGGCTAATATTTGCCGCATGTGCTCAAACCAAAGGTCAATCTGAGAAAGAAGGGAGATCATGATGTGCATAACTCTACACTTTAAAGCATTTTCTGACTCACCTGGAATGAATGGAAAAGGTACCAGAAAGCCCAGGCATTGATAACATTGTAGTACATAGAAAGGAAAAAGGAAACAATAACACTGGCAACACCTGAAAAGAGAAAAAGAGAATGACAGTCATTACTTCAGGACAGCATTAGCACTTTGCCCACACATAGGCCATTTCTGCACTAGCCTGTTATAGTGTGATGATTCCACTTTCAACATCCTCTGGAATCCTGGGGTTTGCAGTTTCGGGAGGGGCCGGATGGATTCCAGAGGATGTTGAAAGTGGAATCATCACACTATAACAGGCTAGTGCAGAAATCTAGCTCCCATCTCCTCAGATAAACATCTCCACACAGCTTTATTTAAGACTGCACTTCTGCATGCCTCTGGTATCCTATGAGGAAGCCACTACAGGCATATCTCCATCAACAAAGCCTGTGGCAAAGAAGGTGCCTTTTACAAAGGCTTTTTTACATCCCCTTTCCATCTGTCTAACTGGTAGTTTTTTTTTGTAGCACCACAAGTACTGGGAGGGTGAGGTAGGGAAATGCAGACTTTTGGAGACTGGTTATGGCATTGTATCTGCAGAAAATAATGCAATAAAGCTTGAGCTAGGAAACAGCAACATCATACTCCAATCAGCCCTACTGTAGCTGTGTCTGCCCTCCTACAAAACACAAGGTAAATAGCAGTTGCATTCAAACTCCTTACTGAGAATGTGTGAACAGTGAAACAGAGAGAAAAGGGGAACACAGATAAGCCTGCCTCATCAGCTATCCTCAGCATGTTAAAAAGCAAAAAAACCCTACAGCTGTATAGTCCACCAAAATGAAAATGATAAGAAAAGTGGAAGCTGGTGAAATAAATAAACAAACAAACAAACAAGGAATCAAACACCATCAGATGAATTTTGGAAGAATCTTTCAAGTCATCTCTAGAGGATTTGAAATGTTTTTGTTAATCTATGCCAGACTTACCTGAGCTGGATGTTTTATTTCACATGTGCATTACTGGGTAAGAAAACATGCTGAAATATGTTGAACAACTCCTCCTCCTCCTCCCCTTCTTCCCCTTCTTCTTCTTCTGGTATAGGAAACTATCTCTATCCTTTCCCTGTTATTTCTGGTACTAGATTTTCTGAGGAATGCCTGTAGCTTTTTTTTTTTTTTTTTGTGGTCCCAACATACTTTCAAAACGATGCTCAGTTACATAAATTTGCTATGTAGAGGAATAAGAGTTGCTATGTTGATGTCTTTAGAAAAGACATGGTGAGAATGTGAGGACAGTATCTTCCATGATCAGAGCTTGGAAAATTTACCCTTTTTGGACCACAGTTCCCAGCATCATCTGGCTGATATGGCTGTTTGACTTTTCAAAATGTTTTGACTTGTTTGATAAACTTAATTTCTTGGGTCTTGGTTTGTCATGTCAAAAATTACCATACTGCTTAGTTGTATTCAAAGACACAGCTGTGTTAGCCAGTTTCCGTATAAAAAGCATCTTCCTCGACACCTTTGAGGGTAACGTAGGAAAAGAGACTCTCCATGGTTATTTTCAAAGGTGTTACAAGATTTCTTTATACATTTTCATACTGATTAGTTGTAGGACTTGACAGTTTGTCAATTGTAGGTAATTGGATTTTAACTATTTCGCATGTTTAAAAATTGAGAAAAGAACTAGGGGTTCTAAAGGGATTGATTTTGCCTTTGAGCCTTGAAGGACTTGGAGATTCCTACTCTGAATCCTGTCAAAAGAAGGAAGCAATAGTCTTTGGCCCCAATCTCCAGCAAACTCTTAGGGGGAGAAACAAGGTCAAAATGTGTCTTTAGAGTCTCAGCTGGACCCACCACAAAGCAGAGTGAGGGAGCAGAGGAGTGGTCACACAACGCTGGAGGACAGAGTTGGATGTGCCACATAGTCTGTCCTTCATGCCTAAGCTAATATGGTGGTAACTACTGCTCATTTCCAGTGTCAAAACAAGATTCCAACTATCAGTTTGGTCAGACTGTGTACACAGAATGACAAGAAGCACAGTTTCATCCTTTGCACCAAATATCTCAGGCTGATTCTCATTCAGAACCCAAAGGTGGCATGAGAGGGAAGGTCCTTCAGTCTTCAAACTCAATTAATCAATTAATCCTAGAATCACTTTACAGAGAGACAGAAAAAATAGTTGCGTGTATCTACATGAACGCACCAACCCCACAGAGGTAAGGACTTATTGCTTTCCATGCTCCAATGCTCCCCCGCTGCATGTGCTGTCCTACTGCCAGCTCCAAGTATAGCAGAGGCATTCCTTCCACTATCAACATGATCAGATATGGGACCAGAAATCCACCTGCAAGAGAAAGAAATGCTTGTGTTTAGGCATGCAATGGGTTTAGTAGCTGGTACACTTTTTAAAATTAGTGGTTAAAAGGCTCGGTGTAAAAACATATGCTGAATCATTTATAGCACATGCATACCATCTTGAGTCTCAGTTTACAAAAGTAAGACATAAATGTAACAACAAGAATACTTGTTCAGTGCTAGGAATGGCTAGGAATTGTGTTTCAGTTCAATTTTTAATAATAATTTCCTAAAAATCACAAATCTATTCGTATTTGGGCTGGAAAGAATTGACAGATTTAAACGTTTGAATGAGAATTTTAAAATCTGAATCTGGCAGATTCATATATCTCATACCTTCCAACATTTCACTGATGGAACCAGGGATGTATGTGGCCAAGCAACATCAGAGTGTGGCCGAGATGGCAAAAGTTACTAATGAGAAAGAATAGACAAGCTGGGAGATGCTGCAGCAGTTTGCTTTTCCTTGAGCCTACTGAGAGGGACAAATTCTACTCCCCTCCTGTCCTCTCCCCCTGCTGAGTTAATACAGTGCAAGCTACTTTTGCAATGTGAACTCAGTTTCCAACAATTACAGTAAGCTGAGGAAAAGGGGGGAAAGTGGGAGGAGGAAAGAGAAACTGGGACCTTTTAAAAGGAGATGAAAAAGTGGGATGACAGAGGATTAGTTGGGACTGACCCTGTCAAATCAGGACACTTAAAGGTTATGCTATCTGGGCCAAGGGCTTTGAATGCTTAACGTTTAAAAATTTGGATCTGATTCCCTGTGTATTCAGTTACCATTGAATGATTATTTCTGAAAGGTTCATGATAATTAACATCTAAATGTTTACCAGATTTGCCAGTTCTGTGCTGGGAATAGCCATATCTATGGAATGTGGCTAGTACTGACACAGAATTTTATTTCAGTTCAATTTGGAAGAAATGGCAAATTTTCTTACAAATTTCTCGAGATTTGGAATGGAAAAAAACAAGAGACTTAATTTAAAAAAAAATGCAAACAGATTTTCCCATTGTTCTTCAATGTTCTAATTTGTGCATATATTCCTATCACCACACACTTGGATATTTATGGAAAGGCATGTGAGAAAAATCAGTCTGTGACAGATCCTGGTGAGAAGAGGTTACCATGCTTCTTGTCAGCAATAGCTCGTGTGAAATGAGTGGCCAAATCAAACCTGAAACTTTTTTTATATATATATTTTATTTTTATTAAAATTCCATCTATTTACACACATATTTCTACTTGTCATATTCTTTTTTCAGATTGTATAAAAACATATAGCTCATTATACATTATACTTATCATACTGTATATTTATACTTTAATGAATCTTGTTCTGATAAGTCTATACTGAATTTTTAAAAATCCAATATTCCTATATTGAATAAATCTCAATACGTTGGTTTGGGAGACTGAGAAAGAAGGTGCAAGGGAAGAGTCTAGTGGTCCTGCTACCCATCCTTTTATGTAAAACCAAACTCGAGTTCTATGACATGGCAATTTCACATTTCTCTAAAGCAAATGAATTAATATGCCAAAAAAGGGGACTTGCAATGAATCATTATAGTGTGGAATAATCTTTCTTCTGGATTCCAGTGGTACCATTCCAATCCTCCTTCCCTTCTGGTTCTTCATTTGTAACTCAATAGTCAGTCAGCTTTCTACAGCTGGGAGCATGCCCAGTCCTCCTTAGAATATTTAGGACCCATCCTCATGGGTTTTCCACTATCTTCAGAAGGAGGGAGGCCCCCACAACGTATCAATACTAACTTTTTAATGAAGCAGTGGAGCTGTTTGAACTATATAAGGACCAGTAGGTAGATAGGTATGTTTGCTTTTAGAAGATATTCAAGAACTCATTTAAAAAGAATGCTGCACTTGTTGTTTTCCATGCACAACATCTCACATGTACACCATCATCACAATCTAGAAGATGATGAGATGCTAGCACAGAACCCTAATCCTCTAGAGCTTTGTGCTGTGCGGTTCCTCCCAAAACCGCAAACCCCAGGATTCCATAGGATGTTGAAAGTGGAATCATAGTGCTATAACAGTCTAGTGTGGAAATGGCCAGTGTCTTCCTTTCTATACTAAAGGCCCTTTAGCACCACTTGAGTATTGCCCTTCTGTAATCAGCTTAAAGGGGAATTAAAACTGTGTTTATGTGCTTGCCATGGTAATTTTTTCCCCATATCCTCCTGCCCCAAAACAGACTCTCAGTCCTGCAAACCACAAACTGAATGAAGCTTCCCACATCTTCCTCCTTTAGGCTTGGAATCTCTCAGAATTCTAGCATCAATTATAGTTAATCTGATGATCCAGAATGGCAAAGGATTTTTGACCTGGCCAAAACTTTGTGCTTTTGCCTTTCTCTTGCCTCTTTGATCTCTTCAGAAGGGATCTTTCATTTTCCTCTCTGGTAGAATTTCAGAAGCCAGTAATTCCACAGGACTGGTTTTTGAGAGCAGGCCAATGGAATTTTTCTGTCACCCACATCGAAATCTGTCTGGAAGGAGAACATCCCTCAGTGAAGTAAAGAATGTAAGAACTGGTACCTGAATTCATTTTCCTTTTCTGTCTTTTTCCCTCTTCCCTTTTATAAATGGGGTTAGATCCAGATTGTGAAGCAGCACAGGGAAATGATTTGAGTATTGGACTAGGGCTCTGCAATGGGACCACTGTGCTCATAACAACAAACCAAGCTGAGTTATAGTTAAAACAGATGTACTGAAATTAATGGGTAATAGTTGTTACTAACTTCAGACTCATTGATTTCAATGGATTCATTCTAACCTTGATTAAGCCTGGATCCAACCCAGTATCTATTGGATTGTAAGTATGCAGAGATCTGTCTGGAATGGCAATGCCAGAATAGTTTTCTGTAAATAATTTCATATTCTAGATGTGATTAAGTGTCTTTCACACAGTACAGACTGAGTGAGTGTTAAAAGATAACTAATTATTGTAAAAAGCATTAAAATGTAACCAAGGGAAGAGAGAAATGACCAGGTGTGGTGTGGCACTTTTAAGTCAAATACAATGCCAACGCTTTGGCAGTCAGTCTGATGAAAATCAGTCAAACTTTTTGACAGTTTAGAATTAAGGTCTAGCTGGCTATTATGTAGGAAAGAACCCACTTAAGGTTGTATTTTTTTTTCCTGCCACCTGCCACTAATCTTCAAGAGGATGGATGAAACTTCCAACTCAAGCCTAGGCCAAGGAATTTTGCTGCCTGAGGCAAAGGGTAAGACAGCACTTTCCCCCAAGTCCATTCCAGATATGAAAGCAAATCAGATTGGTAACTGAATCTTATTTAACCCTGGTGATGGCAAGTATTCTTTTCTGAAGCTGAGAGGAGCAGGCTTATCTAGTGGGCACACATAACTCAGTCTGCTTCCTGCCTCTCCACTACACCTATCAAAAGCATCTGCCTCATTTGGCAAAGTAGTAAGGCCAGATCTGAACTACTACTAATACTTGAGAACCAGTCAGAGGGTTGATGGCCACAACTGTTGCTTAAACAACTCGTGCTGCCTCTCTTTTCACTTTACATTAACTCTATGAGGAGGAGAATGAGGAGGAAAGGGTTACTTATCTATTTATTCATTATCACCTGGTTTCCTTCTACACCTTTTAGAATTAGGATAACTTGCAGAAAATAAGCAGGCCACTTTGTGCTAGGAAAAGCACTCAAACAGCAGCTCCTCAGTAACTTTTCTAGTGAAAAGTTGGTCAATGTAATGTTAAATGAAGTAGTAATATTGGCTCAGATTTTGGAATCCCAAAGGAAAATCAGAGAAAAAATGGTGGCTACTCCAAGCCAGTCGTACCATATGAGATGGAGCTGCCTCAAAAGGGCTTGGGAAAATGGATTCGCCCATCCGCATTCAGCATTCTCCCTCCCCAAAACACACCTTTCCTCCATCTCTTTGCTGTACTAGGTAATCAACAACCTGAGCTTAATGCCCAGGGGACCATGGGAGATGTAGTTCTCTCAAAGACTGCTGCCCTAGAAGGGTTCAGATATATTTTGGGATCTGGTGTGGACAGCAGGGGAGAGTGGTAGACCACCTGCTTTGCTCTGGATTTTCATCTGGCTTGGAGAATGTAAGCATGGTATCCTGCCTTTCTCCTAGTGTGGGACCTAAGGTGGGTTATGGCATAAAATTAAAATAAAATACAGTTGAAAGAATATGAGGTATAAATGTTTAGAAAATATAACCAGATAACCATATTAAAAGATTAAAACTTTGTAAAATACATATAAAACATAAAATAAAGGTATAGCATACCCCACTAAAAGACCCTTCCACTATGCCCAGTTAGACACCAAAGGCTTGTTTAAATTAGAAGATGTTTGCCTGCCTGAACAAAAAGAGATTGAAGCGGGGGCCAACCTAGCCTCCTATGGGAGAGGATACCAGAGTATGGGAGCAACCATCAAGAAGGCTCTCTTCCATGCCCTCACCAAGCCTGTCTGTGATGAGAAAGCCATCCCTCAAAGAGCTTAAGGTTTAGGCTGCCTCCTACAAGGAGGTACAGTCTTTCAGATAATCTGAACCCAGCTGTACTGGGGGCTTTAAAGAACATCTTTCATTTGAAGCTGCCTTCTATGGGGCCTTCAAGTTCAAATCTAAGCCTGGGCCATTTCTGCACTAGACTATTATAGTGCTATTATTCCACTTTCAACATCTTATGGAATCAAAGGCTCCTCCCTAAACTGCAAACCCCAAGATTCCAAAGGATGTTGAAAATGGAATAATAGCACTATAATAGTCTAGTGAGGAAATGGCCGTGGTTTGGTAGCATTTCTTCTGAAAGCATTCATATTTCCATCCTTGGAGAGCTGCAGCCAGTTACAACATCTTTTAAAACATCTTTGCTTTGGCTGTACCATTAGTGTGTGAGGGAGAAATATGGAAATCGACCTCCAGACTGAAGACCAGCCAGTTTTCTGGGTGGGAGCCAGTGGGATGAATGGAAAGAATGTGACCCCTAAACCCAGCCTCTGATTATGCTGACATCCCATATGAGATGCGTTTGCCTGCATGACAGGAAAGCTCAGCCCCAATATGTCATTTTCAGTGGCACCCCCTGCGAGCACATGCAGCACAATCTTTAAATAAACATTATTTTGGCTCAGACCCATTTCTTTGACTTTGAAATCTCCTTAAAACAACTGACTAACTGAATCAAAAACATGTTTTTCTGTCTAAATTCACTGCTTTTTCTTTGTACAGCTGGCCCAAATATTTGTGTAAATAGCTGTTATTTGGTTTTTAATCTCCAGCATTAACATTCTTTAAAGCGGGGACTGTTTTGCACTAGAAATGAATGCAGTCGATACAGTGACTGATGCAGACAAAATAAAATGAATGTTCAGCTATAATCCGTTTTTTGGGGGGAATTATTATTGTGGCCTCCTGCCTCTGCCTTTATTAACAGACCCTTTGTTTGGAAGTTAGGTAACTTCTTCCTTCTCGTAAAGGGAGTTCTCAAAAGCCTAGCAGCCCTTGAGAATGCAGTGTTGCCCAGTAGACCTTACAAAAATGAGTAAGCTGCTAGACTACATTTGGAGTGAGTCAGTTTTATAAAGGGTTCTACAGATTTGTAGTGTTTGTGACCTTCATTTTCCAGGTGAAATGGGGCTCAAAACAGCCAAAATGCTGGGGAATTTTGGGAGATGTCATCTAAAAAGCTACTTTTCAAAGCTGTGCAGGGGGAAGCAGTGCCGTGGCCACAGTGTAGCTCCTCTACCTGCCCAGCCACTTTAAAACATAATATGAGAAAACCAATCCAAGATTTCTAGCATCTTTCAGTCACAGATTTTGTAACAGTCTCAGCATGGGCCAGTTCAAGATATTTTGCTGCCTAATATAAAGGATGAGATGGTGTTCCACTGACCTACCCACTATTCAGGGGTGTAGGTAAGAGGCCGGCAAAATGAAATCAAACTTCTGTTCCCAAATGAAATATTCATTCAGTCCTCAAAGTGGTAGCACTGCAGAGATAAATTGTTCACATGTAGAAGTCTTATATATTTGTATTCCTTTGATAACTTTGTCCCTTTTCTTTGAATGCCTCAGCTGTATTTATAAATACTGAATTTTTATGTTATTACTGTGCTAGAAATTTGGGGACTGAAGGAAAATTTCAGAGGAGTGGGCAGAAATCTTATGGGGGACAATCAGGGCCGCTTTATCCATTAGGCACTTTACGTATAGTGCCTAGAGCTTATGAAAAATTTAGGATCTGCGAAAGCAGGATTTTAGGGCCTACAAAAACCCTGGGGTTGAATAGGGGTCCCAGGGGTCCTTTGAGGTGAGGTAGGGGGTTGAATACAAGCCCACCTACGGTATACAAAAACCTTAATGCGGCCCTGGGGACAATGCACCCAGTTTGACTCTTTTCCCCATTGCTGCACCAATACCACCGTTCCTCCCACAGAAGCTCACTAAAATGGATCCAAATCTTACTTCTACACTGGTGTTCGGACAGTATATTCTGATTCACTTTAGGGCAACAGGCTAGACTGCCTGCCTGGAACATGCATTCTATCCTCCAGTGGAAGGAAATTGCCAGGGGACTGCCACCTCTGCCCACTAACCATAATACTGAGCATTTGCAATTTGAGTGACCGCCTCGTTCTGCCTTTGGTGGGACTAATCTTATCTCTATGCTCAGACTAATCCAGACACCTCTGGTCTCTACCTTTTCCCCTGAACTTTGGGCCTTTCCATACTACACGGTTATAGTGTTGTTATTCCACTATGGAATCCTGGGGTTTGAGTTTATGGAGCAGCATTTAGAATTCTTAGCCAGAGAGCTCTTTGGCCTCAGTAAACTACAAACCCCAGAATTCCACAGGAGGTTGAAAGTGGAATAATAGCACTATAACACTGTAGTGCGAAAAGGCCCTTGGTCTGTGTTCCACCCCATGTTCTAAAGAAGGCTTTTCAAATACTGTGCCGCGACACGTTATTGTGTCACCTGAAGTGTATAGGCATGTCACCTACAATCTTGGAAATGTATGTTATTATTTATAAATCATTTTTAAAAATATATGAAAGGTTTTCATGAGATGTGTTGTGTCCCCATACTTTTGTTATTACAATTCGTTTATATGTCTGTATCTCTTATAAGGAGTTAGTTTAACCTCAGTTTGCTAGTAAAACTGAAATTACTGTGTCACGAAATGATGCATTTCGTCTAAAAAATGTGTCACCAACATGAAAAGTTTAGAAAGCTCTGTTCTAGAGGGATCTGTCCCAAGAGCTTACCCAGTCAGTACAAATGCCTGTTATTGACTCTTCTACATTCTCACCTGAATCTTGGTCATGTGAGGGAGCTCAGCTTTGCTTGAGATCCATGAATTCTTAATATGCTGAAGCAAAATCTCAGTTCTAGTGCCCCTCATCCCAGTATTTCAGATTCAGCTTAGTTCTAGGTGTAAGTTTTCATTTTATAATTGCAGAGATTTTTTAAAAATAGAGCTACAATTATTCACATCTTCTGGAAGTTTGATTCTATTTATTTGGATCTTCCTGTTTTTTACTGCATGAAGTAATTCACAGTCTGTTCTTATGAAGGCATTTTGCAGTTTTAGCCCTACCACTGGACCGATTGTGGTAACCAGCGCAGATACGTGATTTGGTGTGTCATGAAAGGGCAGGAAATCATTAGCATTTCAATTGATTATTGTTGTATTTTAAGTGACAAAGAAAGGAAGAATTGCTCACGTGTGATTTCCTGACTAAGTTTCCAAAGGAACCTGAACAGCTTTGAATACTGAAGCACTTTTTCTTGGGACAAGGTAACATTTGCTATCTCACTTGAGGAAGCAAAACCCCATTGTGCCAGCCCTGGTTGCAAACCGTATATTTAGTTAATTGCTGTACACCTAGCATAATGTTAAGTTCCAGTCCACATCTCCTGGGGCACTCTGCCTGCCTCCACCAGCACAGTAGAAGGCAAGTGTTCCCAAAGTCAATGAGAAAACTGTTATTTGCTTCAGTCAGGACTGCACTCTTAAGTGATTCAGAGCACTAGAGTGGATGAATTTGGAAAGTATGTGCTTGCATGGGTGTATATATTCACATAACATATAATCAAATATGTAATATAGTTAGCAGCAGTTGACTTGAGGCCCAAATACTATATGATGTAGAAAGTCCATGAGCTCCTGTGTTTTAGTTTTTGTTTTACTTTAAAAGAGTAGAGAAGGAGATTCCATTTTATTTGGATCAGTGGCAGTGGAAAAGTGCCTTATAACACAGTTTTTGTCAGCTTCTACTATCCAGTTTCTAGTGTTGTCAACCAACATGTGTTCTGCAGTTCTTTCATCTTTCACTCCATAGTGCTTAATGCATAGCCCTCCCACTGATAATATGAATGATGGGAAACGTCATGGAAAACTGTGGGAGGGGGACAGGTGGGAGATAATGTATTTTAAAACCCTTGTAAAATTGCATTTTTGTGACAGGGATGGCACAATAAAAGCTTTATCTGCAAGTCGCATCGGTCAGGCTGGAATTCTGCTTCTGTCTGTCTTCCTATTTTATGCATTTGTTAGAAACTGAATTAACTTCCAATAAATGGCAAGAAATAAGCATTGTCTAAGGAATTTACACATTTTTTCTCCACCCACTTCAATGGAAAGAATAACAATGATGACAAATAATGATTATGATTGCAAAAATTGTGATGAGAGATAGTTTAAACAATCATCTTGCTCCCAGTTTGCAGCATAAGTTCTGCACTAGAAATCCATTAAGCTCAACTAAGGAAAACAAAAGTTAAGCAGAAAAAAGGAAGAATGACCAGCAGAAGGATATAAAACTTTTGTACTAATATCCATATCTAAAATGTTATTGCAGTTGGGCTGGATGTAGCATCGTCAAATCAACTTATCATTCGCTAAATATGACTGGATTCAAACCATGGTGTATTTCTTCTCAGTACAAGAAACCCTATCCACCTTCTCATGCTATTTTGAAAAAGACTTTTTTGAATAAAAATAAAGGCACTTATCTGATTCCATGTCCAGAAAATAATAACAACCTAAAATCACACTCACCTCCTCCATGCATCTGACATAAGTAAGGAAACCGCCATACATTCCCCAGTCCTACTGCGTAAGAAATGCAGGCGAATACAAACTGGAAGGTGTTGTCCCATAGTGGCCTGGCTTTCTCTATTTCCATTCTTAGGTACTACTTCCACACAGCAGCGTGTGTGCTTTTGCCTTCACTTCTTCAGGTGCTCTTCAATCCCTGCTGGAATCACAGTGCCAACCCAACTCTAAGAGGCAACGCTTGGCAATTGCTATTCAAGCTTTTTAATTGCTAATCTTATTAACAGGCACTTTGCAAAGTGGGATTGCTGGTTAGACAAATAGAAGGGAAAGCAAGCTGTAAAATAAATTTTCCATTGAAATAATTGTTTAGATTTCAGAGTGTATTGCTGGGAAAGATTTGAAATTTGGCAATGTAGCATTGCCCCATACTGGCTTGATGTCAAAAACATTTGTTGTTGCACAAGATTCCACTGTGACAGACCCATGGGGCTTTGGGAACTATTTGCACCTGTCAGCATCTTGCTTAATTATTTGTGTGGGGGGAAATTTACCACACAGTATGGGTTTGGGTTCATACACTCTCCACCTTATAAACATTACATTTAATTGGTGAGGTGTCTTACTGAACACTGGGGAAAGCAGGGAGGCCTTTTTTCTGACATATCAACAACATGCTGACTAGGCTTTTGATCAAAAAGGAATTATGAAGGGGAAAAACAAAGCAAGCAATGGGGTATCATAGAAATATGTTTTATTTTTCAAGAATCACAGCTTTTAGGTTAGATCAGGTCATAAAAAGGACAAGCTTTGTCAAGATTAGCTCAGTTCTTAGAGGGGACCTGGGATAGAAGCAGGTTTGATTTTGTAAATCTGGAATGGTATGTGGATTGAATGTTTATAGAAGAGTGTGAAGAAATGATACACAGTTATTAGTGAATGGTCATAATTTATATCCTGTTTTTCATTGTGAAGGATCTTATATGATTATTATGTTTGTAGATCAATCTGTGGTATATACAGCTGGCTTTATCTATGTTGTTTTTTCTGTTACGCGTATACGCATATAAAGATTTCAGCCATTCACTCTCTAGCTTTATTTTAAATGACTGACCTCAAACCCATTGGTTTCAGTATGTCTATTTTAAGAACTACTAAATACAGATGGAAAAAGAAGTCATTTCTCAAAAAGACAAAAAATAAAAACACACACACAACATAACTTGTCAAATTCAGGAAGGCTGGTGATACCTAATTTTAAAAAAATATTATGATGCATTCCAGTTGCGACAATTACTTTACATTTTCAGGCAGGATACTTCAATTCAGCGGATAGAATTAGAGGCAGATAGTTATTAGGGGTATGGTGAGACCATGCTTTTTTCAAATTTAAATATTACCAAGCTAAACAAACTTACCAATCTCTTTTTAAAAAGTCATTTACTCACTAGACAAGAATAGGTGAAATTTGGCTCTAGAGCTCTCTCCTATCTGTCTGTTTCTTTGCTAGCCTAACCTTACATTTAAAGATAAAACATGGCAGTTCAGATATTGGAAGGACCATGGATTGTTCACTATTAGGGATTTATTTCACAGAAGAAGATGAATAGTTTTGGACTATTACTAAAAATAAAATACAAGATATCATTTATACCTGGTTACAGATATATCAAGTAATTTATTTTTTCAAATTTATATATATAAAGACTTCCCATATCTCTTATGCATTTTGAAGAACTATGTATAACAACAGATTCACAATCTAAGGGAGTTGTCCCAGGAATCTACAAAAATCTTATAGAAATGTCACATGACATGTGGTCAGGATTGAAAGTCTGGTAGGAAAATGACTTGGATATTAATATTTCTGAAATATAATGGACAAGGTTGTGGAATTTACCACTGTTTAAATCTGTGTCAGCATCATTTAGAAAACACTTTTATATGCTGTTACACAATTAGTACTTTACCCCGGTTAAACTCTCTAAAATGACACCTCCGGTTTCTCCACTATGGTGGAGGGGTTGTAAAGATAAGGGAACTATGATTCGTATGCAGTGACAATGTAATGAAGTTAA
Source organism: Iguana delicatissima (assembly GCA_948472985.1). Classification (NCBI taxonomy): domain Eukaryota; kingdom Metazoa; phylum Chordata; class Lepidosauria; order Squamata; family Iguanidae; genus Iguana; species Iguana delicatissima. The sequence continues at coordinate 213,283 of CAOKZL010002483.1, read as the reverse complement.
AAAAGAATTGGGCTGATATTCTAAAATTCCTGTCAGATATGCTGAATCAAAAAGTGCATTATTGTGAGGCTCATCTTCTTTCTGTCTTCAAAGGACCTAATTCATTCCTAAAAAATATAAAGACTTACTTTCAATTCTCTTTACAGCAGCACACCTAGACACAGTTAAGCACTGGAAACTCACAACTGAGATTTCTTTTTCTCCTTGGATAAAAAAGAGTGTGGTCCATTACTTTTGTGGAAAAAAGCATATCAGGTAAGAGCATCAAAAGGGCAAACTGAAGGGGGCAAATTTGCTTCAGTTTGGTATCAGTTGATTTGAAACCACATCATTTGAACCTCTGGGACAACACTTGAACTTTTGGATTAATCAATTTTAGCTACTTTACAACTAGAGAATAGATGTATAAACAATATACTTGTGATTGTGTACCCTTCAAGTCATTTCTGACTTACAGCAACCCTAAGGTGAACCTATCACAGGCTTTTCTGGGGCTGAGAATGTGTGATGTGCTCAAGGTCATCCAGTGGATTTCCATGGCTGATCAGGGAATCAAATCCTCATCTCCAGGGTCATAGTCTAATGCTCAAACCACTACACCACACTGGCTCTCAAATATTATACTTAGACATACTGGTATTAAGTTGACATATAAGCCTTGTGACTGAGTTGAATTCTGTATTGTTGGTTTGTTTTATGTTTTGTTTGTTTGCTTGTTTTCCTTCTATAGCTGAATTTAACCTGTTTTTTAAATTAAGCGAATGTAATTTTGTTAAAAGTTGAAATCAACATTTAAAAAGAATGACTAAGTCTGAATGTGACCTGCAGTGCAATTTTATTTCCATTTTTCTACCCATTAGAAGTCAGAGATGTTGCCTTTTATGTATTTGTGGGGAGGCACAATGTTTCCACAAATTGATTAAGTTTTTCTGTGTCTGTTGACATATTTATTTTACTAGGAATTTTTTAATGATCTGCAATAGTCCACAAACGATCAAACCAAACCTGGAATTCTTAATTCAAATGTTTTCCACTATTTTGATATTTCTAACCAGGTTGCCATAAAGAATATGCAATTCAGTTTTTGTGCTGTAATGGTTTGTTGACCCCCATAAAAAGAGAACAAATCAAGAGTTGGCCACAATGTGAAATTGGTTGATATCTTCTGAGATTTTAGAAGACTTTTGACCAGAATGAGGATTCCTTGGGACACTTGAACCTCAGATGTGTCAATGATCCATATTCACCACATTCTTTCCATCATTTAGGGGAGAGGCTGGGGTGGATTTTGGGTAGTCTGTCTGATGTCCAGTGCACAATTTTAAGGACTGTTCCTTTAATTTGTGTTGAGATAGATTTGAATGGGAAATGTGACCACATTTCATTTCAGAATAGAATCATTTTCATGAACTATGTGAACCAACTGGTTGCCATGAAAATCTTGGTGGTATTTAAGTAGCTTGGGAGACCTAGAGCTCCTTTGTTGGTTAGGGAGTACATGATTCTTCTACAGAAATGGAGTCTACCTGGGGCAAAGACTCCCCCACTCCCCAGTTTTAGTTGCCATTTAGTAAACCATGCAATAACAGTAGAAGTGGGAAGGACTTGGAATAAGTAAAGAAATCTGGGTAAACTAAAAATGCTGGTTAATGCTATTTGACCAAGAATCAATTAATGTATTTTGCTCCATTTTTAAAGTTTGGTAATAACCCACTTTTGCATTGGTTGGAAGTTTCTACATCTCAACTGGTTTAAATCTTTTGTTAATTGTATTCCCAAATATTTAAAAACTGGTGGACACAGAGTAGCCTCTGAAAGTTGTTGGGTTGACTGCTAGAGACTGGAAGCCATATTTAAACACAGATGGTCTGGACTGCTGTACTTTGTTTTGAATCCTGAGTGTTCCTGAAATGATTTTAATGTAGTTTTGAAAGTAGGGACCCACTCTGTGGAACTGGTAATGGAGAGTAAGACATCATCTGTGAACAGGCTGAACACCTGCTTGGTGTTCTTGACATGGCTTCCATGTATGAGAGAGTGTGACCTGATTTGTTCTACTAATAGTTCAATTGCAAATGCAAAAAGCAGAGGTGAGAGTGAGCATCTTTGTGTCATTCTCCTGCTCAGCACAAACATATCATTTGTATGTATCCTGGCCATTGAATCCCTATAGATCTTTTGTAACAGCTTAATAGAAAGGTTTCTAAAGTTTAATTTCTGAAGGACAAACAGGTATGGCCACTCAACTCAAACACCTAAAGGGTATAGACAAGTTTGAATTTGTAGCTAGTGCAGTGGTATTTTACCTTTAGCATCCTATGAAGATGGAAATGGGAAAGAAGGAGCAGGAAAGGACAGAAAGCAGAGTTTTTAGTAAAGAGAAATTAAAAGAGAAGAAAGAGAAAATAAAAAAAGAGGAGGGAAGAAAGCTTACTAACTGTAAGGAATAGGTACAAAGGTCAATACTGATAACTGAGAAAGAGGAGAGAATGGTTAAGAGAGGAGAAAAGAGGCAATAGGAAAGAAAGAAGAGGGGATATTGACAGTAAAAATAAGGAAAATGAGAGAAAAAAATTATGGAAAGGAATGAAAGGGTTAAAGTCTTTGCCAAAAGAAATCTATCATTCCATAATGGGTGTCTTGCCTATCTCAGTAAAAGCTGTAGCGAGTTGAGCTACGATTAGTACATCCATTGCTGTGTGGTTGGAGGCACTGGATTTATCTTGTGGTTTTTGTTTTTGGTTATCTGAACCCATTCCTCCTTCTGTTTTATACTGACTAATGGTCCATCTTCTGAAGAAGCTTTTTGTACTACAGGTAGGTCTAGGGCTCCACAGATTTCTGGTACTTCATCAGTGTTAATGGCTGTGAAGATTTTGCCTTTGTTCTGTATTGTGAACTTCAATTTGTAGCATCAGTGTTATTGTGTATTGTCAACTCTTAAAGTGGTAGTTTTTGGGTTAAGTTCTTCTCTTTTCTGGCACTAAGATTTGACTATTAGCTCCTTTTAGCTCAATTGAGTATAGCTTGTTTAATGTGGTTAAAACTCTTTTCTTCACCAAGTGAGAGAATTTAAGGACCTCTCAGTTTTAGCAGTCTGGAGCTTAGCACACTTGAATGTGTTCAGTGTCACTGGACAGTAAGAACAAATTGGGCAAAGCTCAGAGAGTGACTGAACAATAAACTGGGTAATATTAACACCATCCGTGGATTCAGAAATATTTTATAAGTGATGGTTATTCCTATCTGGAGTAAGGAAGGGAACAAGGACACAGACTCAGACTCAAATACAACTGGCAGGCCCTACAAGAAGGGTGTGAATGGATGCAGGCAATCAAATGACAGAGATTTTGAAAACAGAGATGAGAAAAGAAATGAAAGATACAAGGGCGGAAATGAAAGCAGATATATAGAAGGAATTAGACTGCATTGTGAAGAAAATGGATAATATGAAAAAAGACATTAAAACAATGAAAATGGACATTCAAGAGACACAAGAAAAAACAAAACAACTAGAATAGGACAGGGAGAATTTGAAGGAGACTCAAAGACAAGCAGACCTGAGATTAGCACAACAGGAGTTGAGATATTGGGATAAGTGTATCAAATTGAGAGGCATCGGGGAATCTTCAGGGGAAAGGATTGAAGAGAAAGTAATAATAGCACTGGTGAATTATATAGGTATGAAAGAAGAGGATATGGAGAAAGATATAGACCGTATATTCAGGGCAAATTCGAGAATAGCTAAGGAATGGAACTGGCCGAGAGACATTGTAGTGTGCTTCACGAGAACAAGGACTAAAGAAAAAATATTTCAAACAAATTACGAAAAACAGCTTGTGATTGAAGACAGAATAATAAAAATATTTAAAGACATACCATATGAAATTTTGAAAAAAAGACAAGAATACAAATTTCTAACTCAACTCTTGTAAAAACATAGAATCACATATAAATGGGAGAGACTGGAGGGATTGACGTATACGTATAAACAACGGAGACACAAAATTACCAATACAATAAGAGCAAAAGAAGTATACGATAGACTGAAAAGAGAACTTGAAGAACCAACAAACCAGGGCAATGGGAAAAGATGGGAGGAAGAACAGAGCACCCAGGAGGATATTTTAGAAGCAGGAAAGATGGAACAAAAGATTGGAGAAGAAAAGAGAGAGAACAATGAGGAACAAGAAAGTTACCCAGATTCAGAGACTGAAAGAGAAGAAATGGAGGACCCACAGAGACTAGAAATGGAGATTGAAGACCAATATGTCGAGGATGAAGACATATAAGGGTAAACTGATAGAGAAAGAGATGGCTATAAAAATACTTTCCTGGAACGTAAAAGGTCTGAACTCTAATTACAAGAGAAGGCAAGTTTTTCACTATATAGAGAAAATCAAAACAGACGTGATTTGCCTCCAAGAAACAAAAATTAGAGAGAAAGATAACAAATATCTCAGGAACCCTAAGTTGGGAAAAAGTCATATTGCGGCATCATTAAAGAAGAAGAAAGGGTCGTTTTGTATATTAATCAAAAATATCCCTCTGAAACAAAATTTCAAGATAAAAATGAACATTATTTGGGCGTAGAGGTGCAATTTCCAGAAATAAAAATTTTATTGATAGCAGTGTACTCCCCAACGGAAGAGAAAAGTAAATTTTACAAGAAATTGGGACAGGAGATCTTGAAGTACTCAGAAGAGACTGATCAAGGAAACTTTCTCATGTTGGGGGATATGAATGGGGTGCTAGACCCAAAAATAGATAGATCAGCATCCCCCTCACACAGAAAACAAAATCGTTCTTCAAACTAGTAGAAGTGATGGCTTTGCAAGACGTATGGAGAAGATTACATAAAGACTCGAAAGGATATACTTTTTACTCTGAGGCCCACAAAACGATGTCAAGGATAGACTTGTTTATGATTTCCAAAAACTTGCAACAGATGATAAAAGATATGCAGATATTACCGAAAACGATGTCTGGCCACAACCCTATTCAATTAGAATTAAAATCTATGAAAAAAAGAATAAGATGGAGGCTGAATGACAGTCTCTTCCAGAATGAACAATGCTTGGAAAGGATAAATGAGGTGGTAAAATATTACTTTGAAGAAAACATGTCAGATGAGGTAAAGATGAAAACAGTTTGGGACGCGAGTAAAGCGGTGGTACGCAGACATCTGATTAAATTAGGTTCGGAAATTAAGAAGAAAAAACAAGAAAAATACCAAGAATTAATGGAGAAAATAAAATTGCAAGAAGAAAAAATGAGAAAAAATCCAGCGGATGATAAAGTACAGCAAAAATTGAGAATTTTACAAGAACAGATTAATGTGGAAAATTGGTTAGAAATAAGTAGAAAAATACAATGGTTGAAGCTAAGGCATTTCAAACAAGCAGATAAAGCAGGGAGATGGTTGACTTATAAATTGAGAAAAGAGAGAGAAAGGAGACTAATTTTGGAAATAAACACAGGGAGGAAAATAACAACAAACCAAGAAGAAATAAAGAAAACCTTTTATAATTATTATAAAAAACTGTATAGTTCCCATAGCCCAGATAAGATGCGAATGAAAATAGAAGAATACCAGGGATTAAAAAATTCAACAAATTAAAGAAGAGTACAGGCAAATGATGGATGTGAAGATCACGGTAAAGGAAACTGGAGAAGCAATTAAGAAATTGGATATATCAAAGGAACCAGGACCGGATGGTTTTTCTGCAATATATTACAAGAAGCTACAGGAACTTTTGATAGAACCTGTGGAAAAAATATTTAATGACATAATAGAGAATGGAAAACCCAACTCCTGGAATGAAGCTAACATTACACTTATTCCAAAAGAAGGAAAAGACTTGAAAAATCCAGGAAATTATCAACCAATTTCACTTCTTAATAACAACTACAAAATATTTGTGAGTATCCTGGCGGAAAGATTGAAGAGGGTATTACAAGGAATCATCTGGAATGATCAGAACGGCTTCCTCCCTAACAGGCAGATCAGAAATAACATTAGAAGAACCCTGAATATTATCGAATACTATGAAAAGAACAATGAAAAGAAATTAGCAATGATCTTTATTGACGCAGAAAAAGCCTTTGACAACCTCAGATGGAACTTTTTGATAGAAGTGATGAAAAAAATGGAAATAGGTAAAAACTTTTTGGACTGGATTAGAGAAATTTATAAAGAGCAGAGAGTGGCTATAATCATAAATGGAGACAAAACAAAACAGTTTGAAATAGAAAAAGGGACGAGGCAGGGTTGCCCTTTATCGCTGTTTCTATTTATAACAACATTGGAAGTGTTAATGAACGCAATCAGGAATGACCCTGGCATATCAGGATGTAAAATAAAAGATCAAGAGTACAAAATAAGGGCATATTTGGACAATGTGATGATTATTCTGGAAAATCTGGAAACTAATATCGAATTATTGTTACAGAGGATGGACCAATTTGGAGAAGTTGCAGGATTGAAGATAAATAAAGAAAAAATGAAAATAATAACAAAGAATATGAGAAAAGAAGAGGAAGAAAAGCTGGCTCAAAAAATGGGATTTAAAGTAGAGAACAAGACAAAATACTTAGGAATATGGATCTATAAGAGAAATAATGAATTATACGAATAAAGCAACATGGAAGGAAATAAAAAAGTCATTAGAAACATGGAATTCTTTAAGATTATCATTACTGGGAAGAATATCGGCAATCAAAATGAACGTGCTGCCCAGGTTAAACTTTCTTTTCCAGAATCTACCCATCATCACAAATGACAAGCTGTTTAAAGAGTGGCAGAGGGACCTAACTAAGTTCATATGGAAACATAAAAGACCAAGAATAAAATGGAAGTTATTAACGGAAAGAAAGGAAAAAGGAGGCTTTGACCTGCCTGATTTGAAATTATATTACTATGCCAGTGGGCTTACTTGGATCAAAGACTGGATAATACTGCAGGATGAAAAATTATTAAATCTAGAAAGTGCGGGGAAGTGGATGGGATGGCATTCGTATATGTGGTATGAAAAATACAAAATAAACAGAGAGTTTCAGAACCACTACCTAAGAAGAGCACTTTTGATGATTTGGCTGAAATTTAAGAAAAAATATTACGTAAGAAAACCGCAATGGCTAAAGCACTATACGGAAGATGGAAAGACCCCCAGGACAAATGGATAAGATACAGTAATATATTAACAGAAAAGTGTAAGGAAAGCGTGTTAAAACCCAGAGAAGAAATAGAAGCAGCAGGATTCAAATGCCACTGGTTTTTATACAGGCAATTGAAGGAAAGATTTCTTATGGATAAAAACGCAGAGGGAATTGAATCAGAAACGAAAGAGGACCCATTTAGGAAAATAATATTCAAGTCACAGAAGCAAACAATATCGAAGTTGTATAAACTGCTGCTGGAAAGACAGCTGGAAACAGAACAAATAAAAGAGATAATGGTGAAATGGACTAAAAATATTGTATATGAGATTCAACTGGAACAATGGGAGAACAGTTGGCAGGATGTGAATAAATTCACGGCAGCCCAGAAGCTGAAAGAAAACTACCTAAAAATGCTATACAGATGGCATTTGGATCCTGTGAAATTAAATAAAATTTACAAAACAGAAGATAATAAATGTTAGAAGTGCAACAAGGATAATGGTACCTTTTTCCACCTGTGGTGGACCTGTGACAAAGTGAAAACTTTCTGGAAAAAAATTCATGGGAAGATGGCAACGATGTTACAAATTAACCTGCTGCTTATACCAGAACTATTCTTATTAAACATAATACACAGAATAGAAAAAGAAGTCAAAAGAAAACGTTGGAGAGTTATTCTTTATATGATTACAGCAGCAAGACTGATTTACGCACAGAAACGGAAAAATAATCATACACCCCAAATAGCCAAATGGTTGATAAAAGTGGCTGAGATGAAGAAAATGGATAGGTTAACTGGGATGATTCAAGGAAGAGTGCAGGGAAACCTTGATGAAAGCTGGAGAAAGATTGAGGAATATATGGAGACAGAAGACTGTACAGACGAATGAAAGGAGGAAAGGGAGCCCTATAACTTAAGAACAAAGATGGAGACAGAACAAGAGCATAAAAGTAGAAATAAGGGACGACAGGAGGATAAGACAGGAAATGACATATTTAAGCAAAGGTGATAAATAAAGAGTGCACCCTAGACAGGGTGGATAAGAAGAGAAACTTTGAAAAAATACGAGACGAATGGAGCCGGTGAGACCTAGGAAGTAGAAGTAGGAAAGTTTGTTTCTTAGAAAAAGAAAAGAAGTATAAGAAATGAAAGAAAGAAAGGAATGAGAGGAGAGATAGAAGTGAAGAGAAGAGAGTACGCAGATATGCAAGTTGAGTGATGAATGTATGATTTGTTATGGTTTGTATTTAATGTATAAAAATTACAGAGAAAAAATGCATAAAAGCGAATGAGGGGATGTGTGGGGGGGAGAATGTTTTTATTTGATTGTATTAAATAAAATGGAATAAAGATTAAAAAAAATAAGTGATGGTTATTCCTTAGCAATCTGTTTTCAAAGTCTTCAGTTTTAATTCATGAGGTGGATAGCTTGCAATTCTTGGACTTATTTCTTGAAGCTAGATGTAGCACACCATCAGGTGTGTTCATTACTACTTTTTTTTTTAATGGCAGTGAGCTTAAGAGTTGGAGTTAATGCTGCTGTGAGGGCATTGTTAAAATCTTACTGTATTTCAGCTCTCATTTGTTGCAGTAATATTTTTAATGAGCTTTCCTCATGCTTGTAAAAGTGCTTGCTTTTGGTCCTTAGCTCCATTGTGTGTGACAGGCACCATTTTTCCGCAGTTAATGCCTGCAGGCCTAGTAAGCTCGATCTGCAATAGGTTAAATAACGGTCTTTTAAACTGCAGTTTGTACACATTGAGCAGTATTTTCCAGTACGGCTTTTGCAAAACAAAGATTATTTCCTTGCCAGATTAAGGCTTGTTTACTATAAAGGACAGGTCTCAGAGCTACAAGATTAGGTGGTCATTTTGTTCAGCAGCCACTACCACCTCCCAGTGAGATCTTGTCTTCCTTCAAAGTGGCTTTTATGACCACACTGTGAATTGTTGTCTCAATGATTTTGGTAGCCAGGCTAGATACATGTCAAGAATTCACATGTGATAAGCTTCATCATTTCAAGGACCTTTTACATGTCTTTAGCATGCATCAGGGTTTTTAAAAAAATGACTGGAGGATCCAGCTATGCATCTAGGATGGAGCAAATGTGCTAAATTTTACTGTGTGGGTGATAAAGCACTTTCTGCATACTTGCTTAGAAGAGAGCTGGAATATTCATATTTCCATTTTCTTGCTGTGGAGGTTTAAAAGACTCTTAATGCAGGATATATTTTCATATGTGTACTTAAAATATTTTGAGTAATATCTGAACAGAGCAAACAGATCTTTGAAAACATGCATTGTTAAGGTAATAACTGAACAAAATGTGACAATAATAACATACAATTGCTTTCTCTTTATTAAATAGCCATAACACTTTATAATCTAGATTAGGACTGCAGAATGGAACAAATTTAATCTTTGATTTCACCATGGCCTCAGTCTAGAAATGCCTCCCACATCTGGGGAAAGCTCTGACCTCCCCCGAAACTAACAACTTCCAGACACATCATGGAGGGCAGTGCCTGAAGGATGTGACACTCATGAGATGTACTGAGATACATATACACAGAACATGTTGCAAATTCAGTAGAATATATGCACCTATCCCTCCCTGTAGAGAGGAAAATGTAATGGCTCGCTTGAGAGGACAATATAGGAAATTTCCTGTGAGTCTAATTGAGAAATATAGCAATATTTAATGAGGCCAGTATGAGTGTGTGATGCTTTGCTGATAACTCCACTTGGGATATAAACGGTTAGTCATTGGCACCTCTGTTAAAAATACGTAATGGTAATTGTGTACAACATGATCTTGAAAAGGCAAGTTAATAAATGATAAGACAATCTGTAAGATAAGAACACTGCTAGCTTGTGTACTGATGGACAAACTTCTGCCTGAATGGAACATCAGATAAAACACTGGAGAATCATTTAAGTTAAATATTTTCCTTAGCTTTTTATATCACCATGAAATTTAAAGCTGAAATCCTGTACTCATTTACCCAGGACAAAGTTCCATTGAACTCAAAAGAATTATTTCTCAGTAGACAGAGGTTTCCTGCTTCCTGAATGCATGTAAACATGCAGCAGTATAAAAAGACCACAGCTTGGTTACTGTTTTTTTTTTAGCAGCACAGAACCTAGAACCATCCAGATGTTTTGAATGATAACTCCCATCAACAACAGCATGGCTGATGGTTAGAGACTATAGGGCTATAGTAAATCTAATCTATCTATCTATCTATCTATCTATCTATCTATCTATCTATCTATCTATCTATCTATCTAGACAGAGAGAGAGAGAAGGTTGCCTCATCTTGGTCAGGCTGTTACCATGAGATGAAGATAAAAGGTCTTTCTAAACTCCATACATTGCTACAGATTTCTTTTAATTATATTTTAGTTCTATGCTTAAGTAAATGTTTAATCATTATTGTTACCATAAACCACAACCCCTCCTATGAGATATGTGACTTTCATAAATTGGACTTACTAATGACCAGAGAACATGGTTGGGGTCATGTTGACTGGAGACGTGTTCAGGGTCATGATGGTGGGAAAAATCCAGATAGGAGTACGCAAAAAAAAAACCAAAAAAAAAAAAAAACCAATATTGATGAGTTTGCACTAATTTCTTCACTGTTTCAGGCTCTTTGCATTTTTGCACACAAGGGAAGACAAACTGCCTAGATAAAGCAATCAGAGACCACCCCTTGATCCTCCTCTATGGAGATCTTTTTTACATATTCTACCTTTTACACATTAAGGGGTTGTCATGAATCCCATCAATGTTTTCCCACTTCGGAGTTAAAGCAATCAGACCATTCTAGACCCCATTGTCAGTCCTGTGAGAAAGCCATTACAGCTTTGTCAGTGTACCTCTTCAGGATATGAAACAGAGTATAAAAATCCTAGCTTTTGACCTCAGCCAACTATAGTACATAGAACATGTACCCAAGTTTGCCGTTCCTCCATGCCAGCGTCAGATGATGTCTGGGTTCTTCCGCTGCAACCTCCTTCTTCAAGACTGGTAACTGTCACCCTTTCCATCCCCAATCTCTCTCTATCCAGTCTTTTCTGCCTCACTTTCTGATTGCCTTGTATGGTTCTCAAAAGTATCTGATTTTTCATGTTTGTCAATTCAAATAAAATACTTTAACTGGAGTCCTCTCTACAGTTAGTACTGGTATACATAGGTAAAAAGATCCTGCCTTTACCCTCCCCTCACAGGCCTCCTTTGATCTATAATTCCCCCAAATTCTAAGGAGACACTGGCATTGCAGGTAGATCCCAGCATCCCCCACCTCTTAGGCTGACATTATGTCCCTTGCAAAGAAAGATTGTACTGTTTTGCAGTCCTCAGCTGCTATTAAGGCATAAAGTGAGTATATTTCATGGATTTGTCTTAATTCCCCCATTGTGATTACAACTGCAGTAAAAAAGAAGGAAGGAAGGAAGGAAGGAAGGAAGGAAGGAAGGAAGGAAGGAAGGAAGGAAGGAAAGGAAAGAAAGAAAGAAAGAAAGAAAGAAAGAAAGAAAGAAAGAAAGAAAGAAAGAAAGAAAGAAAGAAAGGCAGTAGCCCTTAAAAATAATGCTCACATTACACTTTGAAGTCCAGTTTAATTAAATATTATCATGGGTAATTAAAAAAATCCAAAATGTTGATATAAAACTTAAAAATACAGCTCTAAGTAAAAGGTGAAAAAATCTGATAAAATATACAAGAACATGCATTATTCTTGTCAGGCAGCACCATCAGTTAACCTATAATATGTGACTACCACTGTGCTAGAAATATTGGATGTATTAGTTTATTTGAAATATAAAGCATACCTTAGATAGAACTTGCATTTAAAAATCATGTCAACTTCCTGTCCTGCAATAATGACTATCACTTGTTATAGTATGTAGACAACTAAAGGGTGCTTTTGATGGCTTGCATGCAGTCTTTATAGGGCCGTTGTGGGGCAGTGGTTTAAGAGTCAGACTATGGTCATTTCCACACTAGACTGTTATAGTGCTATTGTTCCATGTTCAACATCCCATGGAATCCTGGGGTTTGCAGTTTAGGAAGGGGCCTGAGACCCCTCCCTGAACTGCAAACCCCAGGATTCCATAGGATGTTGAATGTGGAAAAATAGCACTATAACAGTCTAGTGTAGAAATGGCCTAAGACTCTGGAAACCAGGGCTCAAAGTGCCATTCTGCCATGGAAACCCACTAGGTGACCTAGGGTGAGTCATGCTCTCTCAGCCTCAGAAGAAGGCAAAGGCAAACACACTGAACAAATCTTGCTAAGAAAACCCTGTGACAGGGTCACCTTTGGGTTGCCTTAAGTTGGAAAAGACTTGAAGACACACAACAACACGATCTTCATAGTGCAACCCCAGACCAGTTTGTTTTTTCAGCTAAGGTGTACAGGAGTGGGAATCAGGCAGTCGTAGTTAGTATAGCCAATGGTAAGAAATACTGTGAATTGCAATCCAACATCTGGAGAATTGTCCAGTTGCCACGCTTGGTGTATTGGACTGCTCTCTAAGTTAGTTGCATGCCCCTGAGTCCAGTATGTCTTGCCACCCATGTTGGGCAAGGATGTCAAATGTTGAACAACCTTTGAAAAACAGAAAGAAAATAACAGCAGCAAGTTGCATGCACATGGTAGCTGGGACCCTGTTGGTAAATTATGATGGTTATTGCAGAGGTGGGAATTCACTACAGACTGTAATGATCAAAATCTCCCATGCAAATAACACACACATTTCAGTTGCAGCCCTCCAAACCCAGCCATTTCCTGGCTAGCGGAGAGTGGAGGGACCAGCTATTTTCCCTATATCTACTTTCCCAAGCAGTTGCTTTCCAGAGTTTCAGAGTGAATTTTTTTCTCACAGCCTTACCTATGCCAAGGATTGAATCTGGAGTCTTCTGCATGTACTGGATGTGTTCTTCTTGAGGATACTGAATATACAGACACCTGTTTGTTGTTGTGTGCCTTCAGGTCATTTTCAACTTACAGTGATCCTAAAACTGGAGTTTTTTGGCAAGATTTGTTCAGACGGAGTTTGCCTTTTCCTTCTTCTGAGGCTGAGGGAATGTGACTTGTCAAGGTTACCCAATGGGTTTCTTCCCTGGCCATGCAAAACCCTAGATTGGAGAGTCATAGCTCAATACTTAAACCACTACACTAGGCTGGCTCTCTCAGAAACCTGTTTACTATCCAATATATGGAATATATTGGACGGGCATTCTATCACATAGCGTATGTTATCTTAAGAGACAACCTGATCACTCATTTTCAGAATGTATTGAAACAGAGATCCATGTCTTTCTCTCATTTGTCTAATGTCTTTATCAGCAAATCTTGTGTCACAGAATGTATAAGCCACACTTGCAATGTATGAGGTTTCATTTTATAGCAATTATGCTAGCTTTGCCCTCTTTTATTAAAAACCTGAGAAATATTACTTCCATTCAACATAACTTATCAGTGCTTCATCAGATGTCATCATGCTACGTGCTGCTCACTACACACAAGTGTGCCTCAGAAATACGGCCTGGTCGCACTCTGGAGGTCTTCAGGACCTAAATTGAAAATGCAGAGATTTGATGTCTGGAACCGGTCTGGTTCAAAATAAGTATGAAGAGCACCGTTAGTTGCTGTGCTCTTAGTTTTGTACATCAAAATAAACACTGTGTTGGAAGACTGAATATCAATTTTAGCAGTTTTTAAACATGGTAAGTATAACCGTATCCTGTGTGCATGTCATCTGAATTAATGCTTCAGTGCTGGGTTTTTCCTAATCTAAATTATACCCCCTCCCCCAGACTATTTGAGCAAAGAGTAGAGATTGGATCCTGATTTATACCTCTGTAAACCCAGAGAACAAAATGGAACTTAAGACAGTACCTACATTGATTTCATTGGATTTACTGTAAATATGACTAAGTTAGAATCCATCACATAATGTAATGAAGCACCCAGAGGTCATTGGTATATTCTCAAGAAGACTGGCATATATAGAATTGTAGGAAAAGAAACATATTGACTAGTTAAAAGTGTTATTACCACCACCATCTACTTCCAAGTCAATCGCTGAATTCAGGTGGTATCCTGCTATTCTGGCTTTATCAGTTAACAAATGTAATGTGAATCAGTGTAAATTACTCTGGCAAAAAACATGCTTCTTGTTCATAAGTGCAAACATTCCTTTAAAGGAAAGAAAGTCCCTTCTTGATTGTATTAGCACAAAAATAAATGCATCCTTATGCCTTTGAGGTATATCAAGGGAATTAACTCTGCTGTACAATGGCCTCTCCACATTAGTGAACGTTCGGGGCACAGAACCGTCATGAAAGTGGAAAAACCACAAATAACTCCTCTCCGCAAGCCCCCCTCCCATTTCCCTCCAGAACTCTCTCCTCCCATCCCCTTGCCTCTGGCCCAGACATCCCTGCGGGGAAGAAAAAAGACAACATAAGGCTTACTGGTACTTTCCCTCCAGACAGACAAGAGTGGAGTGCTGAGTTCTGACTACTTACAGTCACCATCTTGAGAAAGGGTATTCTTCCCAGAGGGTGAGGGGTAGGAGTGAAGAGAGCACCTGACCAATCAATGACTATTACACAGCAGAATGTGCAGCCACATGGCAGAGAGAACACACCTTCAGCTGTGGGGGGCAGGTTTTGCTCACCCAAAGGAAAAAACACCTATTTTAAACACAGGCCTTGCAAGCCTGGGATGAGGAATGTAAGGGAATGGGAGAAAGAGGCTTGACTAGTTGGAAAGCAGGCGAAAGAAAACTGTAGGAAAGGGAGTGATTAATGACCCATGGATCTGGAATTTTCTGTTCTCCTGCCTGGCTGGATCAGCGTGAGGGAGTAAGCCAACAGTTCCGTGGATTGCTGCTTCAGCTTACCTGAGAATGGGAGGGGGAGGCAAGCGTGCACCTCACAAATAACCAAATTTGCGAAGGTCAAACCTGCGAATGTGGAGGGAGTACTGTATTTCATAACAATTCTAATACATGCTGGCCAATGCAGGAAGTTGTTCAATTTTATGTAAACTTGGTTTGTTTACATTGTCATTTCCATTCTTCTGTGCTTAACTCTGCACTCAAGAACACTTTGTTATCAAACTAGAGTTCTTTCTGTATTTTTGAACAAGCATGTATGAATGACACAACTTGTACAAATTCTGGATGGGACTGGATCAAGACTTAACCATACTTAGAACTGACCCATTATAATCAATGGGGCTAACTTAAGTCCTGTGAATTTCAATAAGGCTATTCTAAGTACAACTAAATCTGGATCAAACCCACCAGTTATATATTTCCTTATTGTGGGGAGGTGCTATGATTTGTCATTGGAATATTTCACATTCTTAAAGGGAATTTAACTAGAAAATTATTGAGGTTCGATCAAAAGATTCCATTTCTGTAACAGGAAGCATTTCTCCTTCTGAGGAAAGGAACTTTTAGAATCAACCCATAAAGGATGGTTTGTCAATGACTGTTAGCCAACCAACCATGATGGACCCTCCAGTTTCAGAAGCTGGAATATTAGCAACCAACAGTGGGCCTCTTAATGTAGATTTCTATCTGAGCTATTCTAAAGCATGTGGCAGAAAACAGATACCCAGACCGAACTGGCTGTTTGCAGGGCTCTTCTTGTCTCGTTCCTTGGCTTCCATTCTCTCCAACTGCTGCAACTTATAATGAATTTCAAAAAACTTACTATCAGCCCTTCTCAAACAGATTTTTAAAATTAAACAGAATGCAGATTTTTTAAATATATATGTAAGCCTCAGAGAAGTGAACAGGAATGAGGAGTAATGATTTGAAGCCACTTTTCAGAGAGAAACTATTTAACTGAATGTTAACACATTTTGTATTGCAGTTCAGTAATAATGGCTATTATCTCTGTGTCTCTCAGCTGGGTCAATATATTGTAGCATCTTAAACAATCAACGCTGTCTGTCAGTCTGCTTAACCATTCAGCAGATGGTACCACTCAATAATCAAATAAAATAATTTTAATTATCACATCCTAAAAGTGAAGAGAACAAAGATCCAGCTGGCAGTGCTCAGAAATATCTGCTTAATGTTGCTACTATAAAATGGAGTTCATGTGTCCTATCTTAATCTACGTTCCTTCCCATGCATTTTATTCCTTGGTTTCTTGTACAGAAATGGACAAGTAATCAAAACTAAAAGGCTCACAAGTGTCTTTAACACATTGACCCTGGCTTCAAAGAGAAATAATCCCCCCTGCTTCTTTTTATTTAGCCTACTTCTGACCTAGTGCAAAGTTGGAAGACTTAACAGTCTACTTCCCAGCCTTCTGTGCAGTTTTCACCTTCCTTCTCTCACAGAAACAACAGTTACAATGAAGAAAGAGTAGCAGCTACCAGGGCAAAAACAAACACTGCAGAACCTCCTCTTACTGGGACAAATGGCATGTGAAGATATAATTTCTTGCTGGATCACTGAAAAACCTTATGATACACTTCACGTATAATATCTTGCATCACTATAGGATTGACTAGAAGCCTCAGGAGCCAACAGAAAGTGATGCACAGAGCTGTTGTTCTCTTTCTACCCCAATGACTAGGTTGCTGCCACCCATTTACTTTCTTCCTTTCCAACGTGTTAAGAAAAGTTGGGCAACTGGAAGACAGACAAAGGAACAAAGAATTGAGTTGTTCAGGTTGAACAGTAAAGCATTACAGTGGGCCCTCAGCTGGTTCCAGCCTCCTCACATGGATACCAAAATCTGTGGATGCTCATGTACCATTATGTAAAATGGTGTAGTTAAATGGCATCCCTTATATAAAATGGCAGAATCAATGTTTGTTTTTTGCATTTCTGGGGGGTGGTATTTTCACGCCATGGTTGGTTGAATCTATGGATACAGAATCCATGAATATGGACAGCCCACTGTACTTCTCAAGAATAGCTTAACAAGTCAAGTGGATTGATAGCTAGACAGAGTAACCAGGTGGATCACTCATCACACACCTGTTCCCTATGATCATCATGACTCCTGTTTGTACAAGAAACTACCAGTGGATATTGTAACAAGGAGTTAGGATGGCATTTTCAGACCCCTTTATGTCAAAATATTTATATATTCTTGCCAGGTGAAGATTCCTTGCCCTCTTTATGCAACAAAGGATAGTACAACCTTGGGATCTGGGAGTAGTCTTCATTTATCTAGGAAAAGTTGATGCTTCGGTAAAAATGTTCATAAATTTTAATCAGATCTGAAAATATGACCATCATAAGAAGTGTGATTAATTAAGCTGTCATAAACTTCAGAGAGGTTGCCAGCCAATAGCTGATGCAAGCCTGACATAAGCCAGGAGGTCTTTCACGTATGAATAATATTCCCTAGACTGTCTGGAGAGCTTCAGCACCAACCTGGACTGTGGTAGTACTATGTGTATGTTAGCAAGAAGGTGGAATCTTTCTGTTGCCTGGTTTGAGCTCCCAGCTACTGAGGAGAAATGTAAGAGCAGCCTTGCTCCACAGATATTTTGTATTATTTTTTCTTGTGTACTAATGAAAACTTTGAACCTTCACTATTTGTTTCTGTAGCCTATGGATTGCTTGCCTTGGGTAAGACACTTGCACTACCATTTTGGATTTACCTAAAATGATATGAATTTTGCAAAAATCAAGATAGAGCTTTCTGTTAGTTGAGATACAAAAACAACTGTGTAAAGAGAACAGAAATGTGTTGTCCACTTATATTTCATGTAAATTAACCACAAATCCAAAGCATCAGTTTTCATTAAATGCCTTAAAATCTTGGTAACATGTTTCATAAAAACAGAGAACATATAATAATGGCCAATAGAAACATAAAGCTTAAAAGAACAAATACAGGAATTTTTTATAACTCGTTTGTAACTGAAACTGCTTAGAAAACATGAAGCACTCTCTCCACAGAAACATCTTCCACAGACCCAGTTAAAAAGTTATTTCAGGTAGTTTCACTTAGTCTGTTGTCAACAGATTTGCTGAAACAATTTCTTACCTTTAGTTGTGTGTAATTTATATTGCTGGGACATTATGGCCAACAATATAAATCACACTATACATAAACTGATTAATTTCAGTGTGTTCTGACCAGATTTTAAGCCAACTGCCAGAGAAATGAAATGGAAAGCGTACATGAGTGCACTTTGATGTCTGCTTTATATATGTAGTAACATTAAATACTTTCAAGTAAGACAGAAGAAATTCAGTTTGCATATGTTCACAAAGGAGGACCAACATTTCTGCTTCCTAAATACATGCCTTTTCCCTTGGTGATGAAATTATATTGGAAATTACTGAGCCAATGTTTTTTATTATCACTATAAAGAATTAGGGCTTTTTTCCCTGCTGCCACTACAATTGTTTGGGAAGCACATGAATTCCATGGAACAGACTCCTTCGGCTTGTATCTTATAGGACACAAGGAATGAAAATTTAACCTTCTAAAGTTTTGTTTAAAATAAGAATAAATTTTTCTACTACAGGTGCTCTGTGCTTAAAGTCTTCCAGGAAATGCACAAAGTAGCTATTCAAAAAAGGCATGAAACACAGAAGTAAGACTATGTCTTTTTCTTTGCTCTCAATTCTATTTCGACATTCTAACAGTAAAATATACTTCTCCCCTCAAAAAAGGAGAAAGAAGAAATTAGAAACAAACTTCTTGTCTTATCTTATTATTGAAAATTTCTAGTACTAATATAAATAGCAGTGGTGCCAAGGGGCGTCCCTGTCTAACACCTCTGCTTATATTTATAACTTGTGTTGTCTCACCATTCACTGGCCTTTTGATCATCATAAATAGCCGTTATCCACTCTATATAAGGGGAACCCAAATTTATAGCTTTTATTGTTTGTTCTAAGAAACTCCAATTTACCCTATCGAAAGCTTTTTCCGCGTCCAAAAAACACATTGCTAATTTCTTTTTGTTATGTCTATGAAAATATTCTATAATATTCAAAACTGTCCGTATATTATTTTTCAATAATCTTCCTGGCAAGAAACCATTTTGGTCTGTATGTATTATTACAGACATGACCTTCTTAACCTCTCAGTTAACACTGTGGCGAATATTTTATAATCTACATTTAACAGTGAGATAGGTCTATAGTTGCTTAGTTCCTTGGGATCCTTACCTTCTTTTTGAATCAGGGATATATTAGCTTCACCCCAAGAAGGTGGCCGTGTTTTTTTACCTACTCCATTCATTACTTCCAAAAACAGGTCTACTAACTGTTCATAAAAAGTTTTGTAATAGAGTGCGGTGAGACTATCTGGTCCTGGTGCCTTACCTAACTTTTGTTTCTGAATAGCTTGAATTACCTCTTCTCCGGTTATAGTCTGATTAAGTTGTTTCTTCTGTTCCTCTGTAATTTTAGGTAGCTCCCCTTCATTTAAATAACTCTCTATTTTATTTTGTTTTATCTGGATCATCTCTGGGCCTGTACAGAGGTTTCTGTAAAAATGTTCAAATGCCTTTTTTATGTCTTCTTGTTCAAACAAAATTCTCTTATTTTCATTTATCTGGAATATAAGCCGCTTCTCTCTTTCTTTTTTAATTTTATATGCCAGCCACTTATTTGTTTTATTTGCAAAAAAGATTTTTTTCTGCTTTATAAATTTTAATTTTCTTTCCATTTCTTGGGTATCTTGAATAGAAATTTGTTTCTGTAATGCCTTTATTTGATCTATTATCTTAATATTTCTAGGTGTAATCTTCAAATCATTTTCTAATTGCTGAATTTCTTTCATCAAAACCTGTTCTTTTTTCTTTTTTTCCCTTTCATAAATTATATCCTGTTGAATTAAGTAACCCCGCATTACGGCTTTACTAGCCTCCCAAACCATATGTATAGGTGTTCTCTTATCTAGATTTTCCAAAAAATATTTTTGTCCAATGCTATCTTACCCTTTTCGATTACTTTCTCATCCTTCAATAATGTCTCGTTTAACCTCCATCTATACTCCGTCTTTTGATCTTCGATTGTTACTAATAGTGGAGCATGGTCTGATCTAACCCTGGGCAAGATTTCCATTTTTTGGATCTGTCCCACGATTGTTTTAGTGCACCAGAGCATATCAATTCTTGACCATGTACTATGTATTTCTGAGAAATAAGTATTTTCCCGTCGCTTCCCATACAGACTTCTCCAAATATCCACTAAAGTTAAATTTGCAATCATATTATAAAAAGCCCCAGGTAATTTTCCATCATTTTTTGTTTCCTTTTTGTTATTGTTCTATCTAAATCTGGTTGTGTAACTCTGTTCTAATCTCCCATTATTATAATCTTTTGGTAATCAGTTTCCCTTATATTTTCAAAGAATTTGTGATAGAAATCATTTTTATTTTCCAATAGGGCATATAGTCCTACCAGTAATACTGATGCTTAGCATTTTAGCTTCCACTCCTACATATCTACCCTGGGCATCATTTATAACTTCTTTCACCTCAAATTTTGGATTCACATATAACGCAACTCCTCTTTTATCTATCCCTGATGAAAACACATTTCCTACCATTTTATTATTTAACACATAAGTTCCTTTTCTTGTTATGTGAGTTTCCTGAATACAGTAAATATTGCATTTTTGTTTTTCTAAATAATGGAATATCCTTTTCCTTTTTATTACTGAATTTAATCCTCTAATATTCCATGACAGAAGTTTAACCCTCATTTTCTAACTTTTGTGACTATAATTTTACTATTCTACTACTCTACTATTTCTGATTCGGATGATATCTCTTCAACAAGATCTTCTTGTTCTTCCTGCTGGACTTCTTCTTGTTCCTGTTCCTGGTCTGCTTCCTCTAATTCTTCTTCTCCTAATTCTCGTTGTTCTTGTTGAGGGTGTTCTCTTAATCAATCTTCCTTCTTCACATCTATCTTTGGACCTTCTTTTTCACTCCTTGGAGTTTTCCTTCTCTTCTCTTTCTTCTCATCTGCTTTGGGGGCCTTCTTGGGTCTTTTCTTTTCCTCTTCTTTTAATCTTCTTAAAAATTCTTCTGCCTTATAGATTGAAATGATCACCTGTCTTTTTTGATTATACATGAATATTACTCCCTTGAACTTCCCCCAGCGATAGGAAATTTCATTTCTTTTCAATTTCTGAGTTAGGAGGGCATAATATTTTCTCTTCTTTAGTATTTCCAATGGGACGTCCCTGAAAATCTTCAACTCTGTTCCTTCAGTTACCAACTTGTTCACATAACTTTATTGAATTATCAATCTTTAACTTTCTCTCAAACCAAGTACACAACAATGTCTCTTGGCACCTTTCTTTTGCGGGCAATCAGCTAATTTATCCTAAAGATCCCGTTAACTTCAATGTCCATTTGTTCCGTTGGCCAGTCAAGAAAACCAGCCAATGCTGGAACAATTCTGTTATAAGGATCTTCTTCTTCCAGTTCTTCAAGATCTCTAAATTTTAATACATTTTTCTCTGTGTTTTATTTCTGATAGTGTTCTGTCTTTCCGCATGTTCAATAGCCCCTTCAAGATCACCTGTTCTTTTCTCCAGCGCCTTCGTTCTTTCCTGTATCTCTTCAACGTTTTTGTTTATATGTCTAACATCCTTTGTAACATTTTCCAGTCTACCTGCAAGATTTTCCAGCTCCTTCTTCATTTCTTTAACCTCTCTTTTAACTTCCGTTGTAAGCTCTTTCATTTCCATTTGCATATCCAATCTGATCTTCTTGACTTCTTCCAAGAGGAGCTTATAGGGATCTATCTCTCCTGAAGCTCTTTTTTGCAGGAGCGTCTGGATCTGAGTTTGCACTACTCTTCTTCTTGTTGCCATCTTCTTAATCAATATTCTCTTGATTTGTTTTGATTTATATTACTTGTTATTTAATACACGTATATTAAATGAACCTACCCTATTTGAATCTAATAAATCTAAAGAGTTCTAGTAAGTTTAAATTTTTACCTGTTTTATCTAATTTTTACTCTAATAAGTGTCCCTTTATATACCTTTTCTATACTATATACTATATGCTATATATTTATGTACTATTTATAAATTGTTTTGTATGTTATTTATGCTTGTTATTAATATATTTGTATATTACTTATATGTTTGTATATTATTTGTGCTTGTTTCCTTGAGCTACTACAAGCTACTACATTATAAAAAACTAGTCACTACAAAAGGTTCTAATATCTATATCACCACTAGATGGTGCTACATCCTTATATATATGCTTGCTTTACCGTTGCTTTCTTACAGCTTTTTTCCCCTTAACTTTCTCAGCTGTGTCTCAACTTTCACAGCTGTGAAGACCAACGTGTTATGTAAACAGAAGCTTAATGTCTGCAAACTGCTGTCCTTGAGATCACCTCCTTCTTGGCATTATTCTTTTACCCTGTACCTTGTCTCTATCACACTCGCTCTGTTTTAGCCCTCTACAACAATCAAATTTTAGCTTAAAGCTTAATCCATAGGGAGATCTTTACCACAAAATCCACTCCATTCATAAATTAAACCAACCCTCGTACCAATCCCCCCTTTTAGATACAATACAGTACAGTGTAAATACAGTCCGATATAAGATTCATTCCAAGTATATCTTAAAGTTAAATGCAGTACTATGAATATAATTAACAAGAGCCAATTTTACTACAGTACAAATTTCCCCTCTCTCCCCGCTCCGTCTTGGCCCCTTCAGCTCTCCCCCGTCTTCTCAGCTGCGTTGCCTTCGAGTTTCTTGCTTTTGTTGTCCCATCACCAACTTACTGTCCGACCTCACGATTTCCTTTCTCTTCTTTCCCTTCTCCTTCTCTTTCAATGCTTTTCTCCTGTAAGGCTTTTCCTTCCAACTTTCTCCAATTTTCCTACTTTGTCCTCCTCCTTTTCTTCCAACTTTCCGGCTTCTTGTCCCACTCCAACCTTCTCTTTTCAATTCAGTCCCCTTTTCAGTTCAATTTAGTTTGTCTGCAGTTTCAATCCCTGTATTTAATTCAACAGTCACATCCGATCGTAAACAGTATTATTTATAATAAATTCATCCTTTTTAGTTACTTTGAAATCCTAGCATCACCAATCCACTCCGAGATTCCCCAAAACAAGTCCACACGTCTTTTATATTCTTCAATCTTGTTAATTCTTATTTAATCTTTCAAATTATATTTCAGTCTTTATTTCACTGAAGGTCGTATCTGTGTATGGTATTCGTTTCCACTGTGTCAACCAGTCCCAATATTATGTGCAGCAATTTCAAAAGATTTCAAAAGACACTTGTCAGGAATTTGCTTATTTTACAGTGTCCTTACGATATTCCCATTATACAATTACTCCAAGTATATAACGTTAATTACTCCCACCACCTTCTTCTAATTGTTCACTCTTATCTTCCTCTGGTGTTCTCAGCGAGAAGGGAGATTTCTATGTTCCTTTCAGTTTCAGCAAAGGGGAGACATTATGACTTACTTGTTAAATTTCCCTCTATTTGTTGTCATTTTATGGCATAGCCATTACCGCGACGTGGTGGCTGCTCAGGATCCAGTAGCTCCGCGACCCATTGGCTATCTTCTTGCCCCATTCCTTTTCAGAGTCTTCTTGGGGAGTAAGCACTGAGACCAGTCAAAAAAGAGCCCCTCGAATTCCCTTTCCCAAAGGTTTCGCAATTCCCCGTTTCTTTCTTGTCAGAACGGGCAAAAAGACCTCGAGCACCGGCCATCGATCTTGCAGCTGTGCAAGGCGACAGCCACTCACTACGCCATTTTTTCTGAATCCCCTTCTTACTTTTAATTGTGTGTAATTTATATTGCTGGGACATTATGGCCAACAATATAAATCACACTATACATAAACTGATTAATTTCAGTGTGTTCTGACCAGATTTTGAGCCAACTGCCAGAAAAATGAAATGGAAAGCGTACATGAGTGCATTTTGATGTCTGCTTTATATATGTAGTAACATTAAATACTTTCAAGTAAGACAGAAGAAATTCAGTTTGCATATGTTCACAAAGGAGGACCAACATTTCTGCTTCCTAAATACATGCCTTTTCCCTTGGTGATGAAATTATATTGGAAATTACTGAGCCAATGTTTTTTATTATTACTATAAAGAATTAGGGCTTTTTTTCCTGCTGCCACTACAATTGTTTGGGAAGTACATGAACTCCATGGAACAGACTCCTTCGGCTTGTATCTTATAGGACGCAAGGAATGAAAATTTAACCTTCTAAAGTTTTGTTTAAAATAAGAATAAATTTTTCTACTACAGGTGCTCTGTGCTTAAAGTCTTCCAGGAAATGCACAAGGTAGCTATTCAAAAAAGGCATGAAACACAGAAATAAGACTATGTCTTTTTCTTTGCTCTCAACTCTATTATGACATCCTAACAGTAAAATATACTTCTCCTCTCAAAAAAGGAGAAAAAAGAAATTAGAAACAAACTTCTTGAAAAGCATGACTTGCAACATACTCAAAACCAGGTATCTTATTTTAAAAACTTCTTATCCAATGTGGCAGTGCCTTGACAGAGCAAATGTTCTTCTGTTCTTAATCATCTGGTTCATATCTTAAAAAAAAGAAAGTTAGAAAAACAGATTAAAATATCATGGTAAAACAATCTGTTCCTTGAAATAAACAAGCAAAATGATAACCAAATGTTTTATTTTAAAAAACAAAAAATATTGCCACTTAGCTATATTATATGTTCTGGTAAGTAATCATTAGAATATCCAGCTACACTTATTCAATGCTTCAATACAGCCCAACTCAAGCAGAGCATTTTAAATCCTAATAATTTGAATATTTATTTATATCTATATGCCACCTTTCTTCCAGAGTGGAATTCCAAGGTGGCTTCCAAAAAAACTAAAAACATTAATAAAACATTTAAAAACTTTAGAAAATGTTTATCTGAGCTTTTTCACTTCCATTCTGCCCAGTGACATCAGCGAAACAGAACTGGAAAAGACTTGCACTCAAGCTATCCAGAAATCCTACTGGAGTTTATATAGCTTGTCAGGAATCTGACCTGACCTGACCCCAGAAAGCTGAAGCATGTACTGTCACAATTCACTTGAATTTAATGTATACATCTTTACCAATTCTAAATGCTACAGTTCTAGAAAGAATATTAAAATCTTGGGGATGGGATCTAAAAATCTAGTTCTGCGCACTCAAGGACGCTTTATACTTAGTTTCTAAAACTACAGCCACTTTTGGTAACTTCTTAACAACGCTTTTAAAATACCATGAAAATGTTGTCTGCAGCATAGGATGAGGTTCTGCTGTTAAAATAAAAAAAGAATAAAAGCATGTGCAAATTCTGAGACTCAAAAGATGTAGCTCACTGGGTCCCAGATTCATTTTCATTTACTAAGAACAAGTGGCTTGGCAAAATTACACGTTGTCATATGAACACTGAAGGATAAATGGAAGAGCACAAAACTTACTTTGAAAGCTTCTTTCTTAGCTCCTTTATCTGCTCATTCTTCTTGGACAGAATCTCTTTCATGTTGCGATAGGCAGCTGTTTGCTGGAACTTCTTTTCCAGTTCCTGTTTATTTAGAATCATTAATGTATTTACAATCCTTAGTTGTTTTTAAGAAGTTTAATGGAAACTTAAAATTCTTCAGTTTGGAAACTGTCAAAACACTAGCATTCAGTAGCAAGTGCATGGCACATGAATCAGCACAATGTTATATAGTGTGTAGTGCAAAACAATTTATGCAACAAATATGTGGGTAGCTAATATCTGTAATTATCTTACATGCACTTTAAACTATTACTGGGAATTTCTACCACAACTATCTAATGTGCTACAGTAGGATGATCAATGTATCTGAGAGAAATGAGATTTAGAGCAAAATTTTATAAGTTTCCTCAGAAGTAAGTCCCAGCATGCTCTGTATAGTTTATGGCAACAGAAACAGGTACAGCACTGCAGCCTTAACTCCCTTTTTTGCCTTCCCTTCCACTTAACAGAGCAATCTGGTCCATAATTTGTGATGTTATGGATTTTGTTTACTAGAAGTAAAATATGGTTATGGATGTCATGTATATTACAGTATAGTACAGTATAGTATATTTAAATATAGTATAAATATATACTTATATTAAATATAAGTACACTGTCAAGTGTACTCTTAGGAGAAGATGAAAGTATGGAAAGTTGAGAGTGACTGCCTGAATATTTGAAGAGATTTTAAAAAGATAGGTGGATGTCAGTTTTGAGAGAGAGAGAGATTGAGAGAGAAAGAGAGGGACAGGTGTTGGAATTTGGAATAGAAGTGAAAAATGTGAGAGTTAGTATCAATCAGGCTTCAGATATTTTAAACGAGTAATTTTTAAGTTAGTTTTAATAAATTATTTTTCTATTACACACTTGTGCCTTTGAGAACAGTACATAATGGTTACTAGAATGCTTGAATTCAGACACACAATGTCTGTCTTGGCAGCAGTTATTCAATGACAAGGGCGTTCAATGGTAGGATCAGACATGTGAAGGCTCACACAGGAATCAGAAGGGCATCTAGAAGTTCCCCACATTTGATGCTACAGGAGTGGGCAGGTGGTAGAAGTGGAGATAAATGGAAGCCCTCATATTTTTCTCCATTATATGATAGTGGATTTCTTGTTCTATGGTCTTTTTCTCCGCCACCCACACTTAAAGAAGGTTGACATCTGAATTACACAAACCTATGTACTATCATATGGGGAGTTTATAGTCTTTTCTTTTGTCTTCTCTTTTTTTCTTCTTTCTCTCTTTTTTCTCTCCGCTCTTTCTCTCTTCTTCTTTCTCTTCTTCTTTTCTAACTCCCTTTTTTTTCTTCCCCTCCTTTGTTCCAGTTCTTCCTATTATATACATCTGCTACCTTAACAGTCTGTGCTTACCAACTTGACCGACATAGGTAATAGCTTTTTTACCTTTGTTTTTGTCTAACTTCTAATGTCTTAGTTTGTATAATGTCTAAGTTTAGACTATGTTATCATTCTGTATTTGAATATGTAAATAGTAGTAAATACTTTGATTGATTTTTAATAAAAATATTTTTTAAAAAAATCAAATCTATATTTTAAGCTTTCTAAAGAAAAACTCTTTCCTTTGAAGAGCACTGTAGCTATTCTTTGATTTTTTTGGTATCAAAAAGACTAATATCTAAAATGAAAAAGATTAGGGATGGGACAAATCCAAAATTTCTCGAATCCTAATCCAGATCCAAATCCCTGGAAGGTTCTGGGAACCCACAAATCTCGCGAATCTCAAATCTTTCAAATCCTTTAAAAAAAAAAAAGTTTAAAAAGCAACTTTTTAAAACTTCTTTTAAAAAGAACTTTTTTTAAAAAAACTTATTTTTTGGTTGGTGGATTTGAAAGATTCGGTTTGCCTATTTTGGCACGGGGATTCGGATTCGGTTCGCCCATTCCTAAAAAGATATTTCAGTTTCTTCTGTACTGTAGGTTACATATGCTGTAACTATTTTTTTCTTTATTAAAGTATTATATCCTGCCCTATATCTAAAGATCTCAGTTCAGCATACAATAAAATCAAATCCACCAATTTAAACAACTTCCTATATTATTCTTCATACAGAGTTCATTCATTTTCCCCACTGTTGTCATCACAGTCACAGTCATAGTCATCATCATCATCAACATCATAATCATACCAGATTTAGAAGAAGTAGAAGGTGATGATAGCTATGCCTGTAGTAATGCAACAGAACAAAGACTAACCTTTTCAGCCATAGCCAGCTGGTCCTGAACCTTAAGAAGGTCATGCTTTGTTGAAACCAGATTTTCTTCCAGGGATTTTTGGCTTGCAGTACTAT
Organism: Iguana delicatissima; assembly: GCA_948472985.1. Classification (NCBI taxonomy): domain Eukaryota; kingdom Metazoa; phylum Chordata; class Lepidosauria; order Squamata; family Iguanidae; genus Iguana; species Iguana delicatissima. The sequence continues at coordinate 185,291 of CAOKZL010002483.1, read as the reverse complement.
CTTGCAAAGTCTTTTCTAACTGGTACTTCAAATCAGCCATACTGCTTTCTAGTTCACTAAGATCCTGTGTAGCGTTAAACTGAAAAAAAGAAAAGAAACAAATATGAACATGACTTTTAATGAAATTAAATAAGTATATTAATATGGGTTACTAAACAATAAACACCTGCAAACTCATTCACATCCTTTAAAAACCTGAAGATTCCAGATGTAAAAAATATACAATTTATCCCTCACAGAATGATCACATTGGTTCAAACTTATTTTATTAAGAACAAGGGATGGACAATAAATGCAATAGCTTTGTATCATCATCAGAAAATCTAAGAAAAAACTTTGAAAGCTAGTTGGTTAAACATATTAAAGTTCACTGTAATCTTTACTCTGAAAAGCAATGAAGAAAATCTTGGGATCCTTCATTTGTACTGTGTTTTTCTAAGACAGTTTCCATTTTCTTTCTGGCTATGAAGACTTTATGGCTTTAAATATACATAAAGTCATATTAACTATTCAGCAAAAATATTAAGTATACTGCAGCAAATTCAAAATTAACTGAACAAGCTTGAATAACAGCTTTTTGGGGAGCACAGGACACCTTGATACAAGAATGATATATTTGAAAGTCCTGGTTTATTTTAATAAACTAGATTAATTAGAGTGGAGAAATTTGTGAGCTACTGTTTCAGTTTAATATGGTTGACTGCTGAATCAGGAATTTAAAAATCAAGAGTTCCCTTTAATCAAGAGGTTGCAAAGTCATGAACTGTTGCTTTTCATTTATAGGAGACAAAAATCACCTTTTAGAAAAAAATAACCAGTAACTAAGGTAGGCAATCTTGTTAATTTCAAACACAGAAGCTTTAAAACTGACAGTAGTAGCCTCACTATATGCCAACATAGCTCTGTATAAGAAAAAGGATAACACTGAAACAAACTGGTGATGATTCAGAAACAGTAGCTTGACTGGTATAGCCAACATGGTATAGGGGTTTGAGTGGAGGACTATGACCATTGGGAGACCAGGCGTTGAATTCCTGCTCTGCTATGGAAACTCACTGGGTGATCCTGTGCATGTGACACTCCCTCAGACTCAGAGGAAGGCAAGTGTAAACCCCCTCTGACCAAATTATGCCAAGGAAGACCTATGATGGATTTGCTTTAGAGTTACTGCATAAGTCAGAATTAACTTGAAGATGCACAACAACAACTAACACATATAGTTTAAAATTATCTAGCATGATAAAGAATAGCTCTTGTAATTTCAGTACTGAAAATAATTTGTGTCTGAACAAAAGATGTCTTAACTGAACAACCCCTGTCAAATAAACAGACAAATTATAAACACTTCAATATTTTTGTAGTAAAGAATACATACCACAAATCATGTTGGAAAGCAAAAGCAAAAGAAATTTGAGTTAAAAAAGTATAAAATGTTTTATCTTGATATTTATTTTTGAACAAAGTTGATTTTTAAAATAACATTACATATAATTACCAAGTTTACAATTGTGCCTAGTAATTAAGTCCATTAGAAAACTTTTTCTAAGGAAAAAAAGCCCAACAACCTAAAATAACCTACCTGGAATAATTCAACAATATTTAACAGACATGATATGAAAATGTTAGTTAACTTCTCTCCTAGTCTAGTTGAGTTTTTGGAGTAAGGCCAATATTTTTACCTTTTGCTCTCCCTGAGCAATCTGAAGCTCTCGCAGAGCTTTCTCTAACTTTGATTTTTCATCCAATGCACTGGTAGCCTGCAAGAGATTTGAAAATTAAAATCAGTGTATATTTTAGAAAAGTAACATAATTTCTGCACTTTTGACATATGAAATTCTAAGCAAATTTACCTGCATTTCTATTGTCTTTAATCTACTCCTCAATTTTTCATTTTCTTCTTGGAGTCTTGCAATTTCCTGTAGATAATTAAGAGGTTAATTTGATTGTTCTGTTCTACAACTAAATATCTGATCTGCAGAAATATCTAGCATACAGATATTTTTTTCTGATCAGAACATTCAGTCAACTTTCCTTCCGTCTACAAATACCTATAGAGTAAGGAAGCAACAGGAATAACCAAAGAATACAGCAGAGGATTGTCAGTAGATCAGTTCTTCAACCTCACTTTTGAGAGGAAGAGCACATTCATGGAAACACACATATTCTCAAATATGTTGTCCACGGTGTACCCATGTTTTTCCACCAACAGCAACTTTATAATGGATTATTTTCTCCACGCCATTGTTTCTTAATTTACCTATACCATTCAACTATACTGTCCACATCCTCAGGCGTCATGAAGTGAAAAGTATCCAGTATATGCAGGGCCAAGTTACAATCATACAATCACTAGAACTGTATCAAGTACAGCATCCAAGACAGAGCAGATATGAGTGATTTTATCTGCAAAGTGTTGTGCAAATTCCTCGCACCAGGCTGTCGACTGGTCTGCGTTTTCCACTCAAAGACCAGCATGTGACAAGACTACTGACCACTCTAAAACAGCTCTGCTAGACTGCTCCTTGCAGATACAGTGGTGGCAGCAAAAAATAATTCCTCTGCTGCTCACAGCACCATGAAGCAGGCCTAACAGGCTCTAGCCCATGTTCAGTCAGACTCACTCCACGTCTTCTGTCAATGTCCCTCTAGTCTTTACCTCACTTGCTTCATTGCTGCCAACTCCTTGGAAAACCAGGGGGCTAGTTTGGCTCCACTCCGTAACAGGCGATGCTCAGAAGCAATTGTGTCCAGTGCCCTGGCCATTTCCCCATTCCAGAAATCAGCCAGAACTTTGACAAGGTGACAGGAAAATCCCCAAGAGCCATAAGAAATCCCTCTGGATCCATCGGCCTCCTGGAGTGGACCATCCTAATTTTACATCACTCCTACAGAGGTTCCATATTTAACTAGGAGTAAGTCCCAATAAAGAATGTAAGACATGAGTAAATGTGCACAATGTTATAATGTAAAGAAACCAAAATAAAGCAGCTATTTTCAAATTACGTACACACATTTCTGGAATCCTAATATCCTAGCAGGTAAGAATGCAGAAAAAATGCATCAAATGATTTTTAAAATCATGGTACTGACTTATATTAATGTCTGAGATAACGTTCAAATGCAACGTATTAAGTTTAATCAACAGCAAGAAACTACAACTATCACAAGAACAACATATACCTTCTGTAGGAGTTCTGATCCTCCATCATGCAGTGGAGTAAGTTTAGGCTTAACTAGTTCTGGGTTGGGCTGAAAATTAAAAAAAAAAGGGCATTAAAAGTTTACAAGAACATGATCAAACATTTTCTTTCCAAGAAATATAGCACAATCTTCCAAGTTTCACTTGGAAGTAAAGCTCACTGAGTTCAGTGGAACTTACTCCCAGGTAATTGGATATATGATTGAAAGCATAATATAATGGCAATTATTCCTAAGCTTTCCCATACTCTGGAAGAGAGACTGTTCATTTGCAACTAGAATTTAAAGCAATGTTCTCATAATCTGTGAATGCCACTGAGAGCCTTCCTATCACTTATCTTCTGAGCAAGCCAAAGTAAGAAGAGGAGGGTTTCCGGACCAGGAGGGAATGATCTACATTTCAGAATAGCAACTCTAAAGGTATCAGATGGAAGGAAATGGGTTTATAAGCACAAAGCTTCTTCATCCTCTCCAGGCTCCTTTCAGTTCAAAAAAGGACCCTGAGGATCTTCTTCCCCAGTTAACTGCCCCAGCCTCTTTCAACTACAGCCTCCAAGGCACCTATGTCTCCTTACTTATAGCCTCCATCCTGCACGACATAATGAAGGCTATAAGGCTCTTTCCATTATAAGCAGAACCATCTCTCGCTATACTACCCTTTTCTCACAGACTTCCTGATTTCCAGCAGACCAGATTTCCAGTCATGAAACAAATCACTCTGGCCTATTTACATGTGAGCTGCTTTCTTCATAGTTCTAGATCTCTGAATGAGTGAAACAGCCTGTCTGTCCAGAGGGCAGATTGTCACACTGATAGCAGGTCTCTCCAAGTATGGGAACAGGCCAAAGCAACATGTTTATAAGCTATTGTATAAGCTATTTTGGCTAAAAAAACAAAAAACAGGATAAAAATATTTAAATAAACTAATGAACAAAATTCTTTTTAATTAAGCAAAAGGTTATTGCTTAGAAACAGTAGAATGGAATATAGTTACATTTCCTCATAAATTCAGAACCATTAAAAAACAGCATGTTTTTCATAAGCAATTTGATTACTAAAGCAAAAAAAGATACATACTTTCTTATCTGAAGATGTAAATTCTGATTTTTCAAACTCTGCAACCTGCTCCAATAAGTCTCTTAAAAAAGAGCAGAAAATATTTCACTTACTTAATTCTTCTGAACACCAAGCTGTATTCTATATTCTACAGAGCAGTGAAAGCAATGAAGATGGAAGAATTCATCTTGTGCTTGTATATAGAAAAATAGTACCAAGGCAGAAGCTTTATAAGGACAGATCTCTTTATAAATACAGATATAATTACACTTCTAGATAATAGACTACTTGGGAAAGCAAGGATGCAACCCTAAACACACTTACTTGGAGTAACTTTCATTGAATTTGGTGGAACTGACTTCTGAGTAAAAATGTTTAGAACTACTGTACAAATCAACATTTACGAAACTAGTTTAAAAGCACCCCTGATGCACACTGAAAAATCCTTATTAATAACAATGCATTTCGATATCTTACCTATTTTCCAGCTCAGAAATGTCAGTCTGCAGTTTAAGATACCACTTCTCTGCCTGGGAAAATATTTGGCGTAGAAGCAGTACATTGGTGTATGCTGTGTTAATAAGTTCTGATTCCACCTCACAGTGTACCACAGTCTGTAAGCCATCCAGTATATCTGTAACTTCATCAATAGTGAATGTGTCTTCCACCAACCTTCACAAAAAATACACATAATTATTAAAGCATCCATAACAGTAAACCAAACTATCCATAATAGGATAGTTAAAAACAATAAATCATAACAGTAAACCAAACTATCCATATTAGGATAGTTAAAAATCCTTTAATATTACTCTTCTTTTTAAGTGAAGATAATTGGCAACTGATATTTTTACTGTAACTATTTAAATACATGGTCCAGAATCCACAGAATCCCATGGATGGCAAACAAGCGCTTTTATGTAAATGCTGGATGATGGCAGCAATATCTACTTCTGTGGGTGGGTCCTCTTGTCTTCCAAATAGCATTCCAGAGCAACCCCTCCCTGCAACTTTAAAAGGTGATGAAGCTGCTGCTGGGAAGGGAATGTGAAAAACACATTGTGCACAACATGCTGAACTCCAGAAATGGTTCTAAAGTTACAGTTCTATACTTGAGCTGTTAGTACAAATTGCACTACATTCTTACTTTCTAAAAAGAAAGAAATTGGGGCTTAAGCCTGCCTAAAAGTTCTACAAAGTGACAAAGCAATCCACCACCTTTCTTCCACGTACATGAGAAGACACTGCAGTTATTTAAAAATATTAGTGTGTAATTTGTACATGATCAAACAAACTTTCTATTATAACATTGCATTATTTCAGATATGGCTGCCTACAACTTGGCACTGAAAGGCAGCTTCACATGTGAGCACAATGAGGGCTACCACTGAGGCCATTTCCGCACTAGACTGTTATAATGCTATTATTCCACTTTCAACATCCTATGAAATCCTGGGGTTTGCAGTTTAGGGAGGGGCCTTTGAGGCCTGTGAAGGTATTTCCGAATCAACAAGTGTTACATCTAGCTTGACTCTACTTTTGCAGAAACAAAATAAATAATTATGATGATTTGAGAGTGTGCCATTCTTCCTTAAGAATGATTAATACTATCAGCTCCTTTGCATTTGTCTTTATATTATTTTATCATCACAATACCTGCTGTCCTTAAGGTCCTGAAAACAGGAGTCTACTGTTTTGAGACGCAAGCCACGCTTGGAACGTGCAAATCGCATGTAATTGATCACTTCATTCTGATGATGATCATTAAGTCCCAGCTCCGCCTAGGTAAAAAAACAAAAACATCCAACAGTGTTTATGTAAATGATGTATTTTACAGTTAAGACTTTAAGTCATCTGCTAACTTACTGAATATTATGAATTACAATCAGAAAATGCTACAACCATCTTACATTAGTAGATTTTTTTAAAAAGTCAAGTTGTATTAATAACTAATAAACTTTATTTTAAACACACTTAAGTGTTAAACACTTATTTTAAACATTTACACTTATTTTAAACACTTACACACAACCTGCCTTTTTGGACCATATCATACAACTGCAATGTCCAACTTACTAACTAAACTTTCAGTCTGGATTATTGTGTGTACTCAGTCATAGGCCATTTCTGCACTACAGTGTTAAAGTGCTGCTATTCCACTTTCAACATCCTGTGGAATCCTGGGGTTCGTAGTTTGGGGAAGAGCACACTGAATTCTCAGCCAGAGAGCTCTTTGGCCTCAATAAAATACAAACCCCAGAATTCCATAGGGTGTTGAAAGTGGAATTGCAGCACTTTAACACTATAGTGCAGAAATGGCCATAGTTTCAAGTGCTTTTGAGAATGAAGCAATTCTGCACTATACTCTTATAGTGCTATTATTCCACTTTCAACGTCCTATGGAATCCTGGGGTTTGCAGTTTAGGGAGGGGCATTTAGCATTCTCAGCCAGAGAGCTCTTTGGCCTCAGTAAACTACAAACCTCAGAATTCCACAGGATGTTGAAAGTGGAATAATAGCACTGTAACAGTGTAGTGTGGAAATGGACAACAATTCATTCTTGGTCATTTACTCCAAGATTCTCACATAGGATGCTCAGTAATTAAAAAAAACAAAACCCTGGATTTTAAAGATATACAGTAAATACAAAGAAAGGGAGGCAGAAGAAAGAGAAAAAGGGGAGTACATATTATATGCATGTCGGTTAGGCATATACATTAATACAGGGTAACCACATGCCCCAATATTTTTGGTGCTGACATCTGTAAATTAAAATTCATGCACAGTTGACACAGTTAAACTCTTCTGCCAACCGAATGATGAATGTTCATCTTTGGAGAGCTAAAATTTCAATCCTAGGAGAATGTGCTGAAAATAACTCTGCAGGGTTAGCTTCCCATCAGGTGAAAGACCGACTCCTCGCCCATGACCTTTCCTCTCTCACTGGAGAGACGTGGCACCAAAAGAAGATAGACACGAAGAGTGCCCAATCCCCAAATGATGCTAAAATCGCCGGCGGACCGAGGGACACCGTTCTGCGAGGAACAAGGGTGTCTGGAGGCCGAGTCCTACGTGGAAGGGGGCGGGGTGAGAAGGGGAGACCGGCTGTAATCCTCAGTCACCGTTGCCTGTGCCACGGAGACGTCTCCGTCTTGATTTCTAGTTCAGGAATAGGCGGCGTGTGGCCCCTCAGAAGTCGCAAGGCTGAACCTGCCGTGATCCCTCAGCATCGGCCATGCTAACTAAGGATGATGGGAGTTGTGGTCCAACCGCGAGTGGAGCGCCACCGAGTCCCCTAACCCTTCAGCGGGGCGGGGGCGTTTAGGGGGACGGGCATAAACGCCCAAAGCAGTTAGGCCCTTTCCAGAAGGTGAAAGAGCCAGCCCTGGAATCGGGTAACGCCGCACCACTCCTACGGCGGGAAGCCTGTGGCGCCAAGATTCATAGAAGGAGGCTCTGCGGATACTAATAGAAAGATTAGTGAAAGGGAGACAAGTGAGGTAACGCGGCATCTCCTCACCATGACGAACCGTCGGCGGTCCGGGGCGAAAAGCGGATGGTTTTCACAAGACGCCGGTTGCCATGGTGAGGAAACAGAAGCCTCGCGAGCGCCCCGCTTGAAGCCCCATTGGTTAAGCGGAGCGTTTGCCTGACGCGAAACAAGACAGTAGCGGTCGGATGCGATAGGCGCTAACCGACCACGGCTGTAAGAGCTGCGCGCGGCCAAGAGAGTGCAGAGTTTCAAAAGGCGAAAGGCTAAGAGTTCGGAATGATCTTTCTAGCGTCTTGACATTCCACTTCCTGGTTGTTTTCGACGCTGCGCTTTTTTCCCCTCTGATTCTCCAAGCAGGATGAAAGACTGATCAAGCTTCCCTGAGAAAAGGAGAAAATCCAGGGCTTTAGTATAGGCGTGATGTGATTGGGTAATGACTGCCGTGCTCCGCCTCTCTCTTTGGCCAAAGAAGATGAGAGGAAAACTGGAGACGAACTAGGGTTTCATTTGGTGTAACCTTGTGTGTGTGTGTGTGGGGGGGGGGAGAGTGAGTGTTTAAGGGAAGAGCAGGGTGGTCAGTCGGTTTGAGCGTTGACGTACGACTATGTGAGGCCACGCTTTGAGTGCCTACTCGGCTGTGGAAACCCACTGGGTGGCCTTGGACAAGTCACATTCTCTCAGCCTCAGAGAGGGCAAACCGTCTGAACAAATTTTGCCAAGAACCCCAGTGATAGGTTTGCTATAATTCGGAAATAACGCACAGGACAAAGTCAATAAATGTGTGGGCAGTTGGAGGATGTTGACAAAAAATTGCCCTACGGTACAAATGCAAATGCAAAAAAAAAAACAATTAGTTACAAACACTGTTTACAGAATTATTTTATAACCGGTGCTGGCCATTTTTCGTGGCTCATTGTTAACATCCTCACAATAAAGGCATTTCCGAACTAAACTGTTATAGCGCTATTATTCCACTTTCAACATTCCTATGGAATTCTCAAAGGCGCCTCCCTAAACTGAAATCCCAAGATTCCATAGGATGTTGGAAGTGGAATAATAGCGCTATAACAGTCTAGTGTGGAAATGGCCAGAGTCTCAGGGCCAGTCACCTGCTACTTGATTCTTTGTGAAATAAAAGGTTTGAACAATCCATTACTGCAGAATGTTGCTTCAGGGCAACTTTTCCCAGAAAGTAGAAACAACACCAGCACCCTGCTCACGCTTTGTGCGGTCTTTGTAAATGCAAACCATTGAAACTGTTATAACCAACAATAAAGATATCATTGTTGAATAAATTATTCTAGTGTACAGTGCAACAATGACTCTACAAGATTTGATACAGTTCTGGAGTTTTGTTCCTAGGAAAGTTCAGCAGGTCTCTGCGCTGGTTTTTAGATTGATATTTGGGTTTTTTGGTTGTTTTTTGTGGGACAGCCTGCTGTTCTATTCGGTTTTTCCTTTTTCTTGTTTTAACAATGCCAAAAGTATTTAATTTATCTGACTTTAATGTTATATTTTAGGGGTTTTTTTTAAAAAAATTGAGGCACATATTCAAAAAACATTTTTGTAAAAAATTTTTTTTAAAAGTCATATAAAACATTACAAAGTAACAGAGATAGCTTTACAATTATAAACATAATTACACTCCTATATCTCCTTTTAGAAGATACTTTTTCTTACCCATTTCCACAGACATCATTAACACAGGCTAATCCAACCCCCCCTTATCCACCTTTCACCTTACTGCTTAACTCTGTTTTGTTGATCCACAGTTTATCTGTCTACCCTTTCTTGTAATCTTCATATTTGTTTACATACATTTATCTCAAATTTTATATGATACGAAGGTACATTCGTCCTGTGCTGGGATAGAAAATCACGTATCGTATGTAAGCATTTCCTCATTGTCAAGGAGTAACTAATAGTATAAATGCTACCAGCAAGGGAAAACAAGAAATAAATAAAACATTTTACACTACATCATTGGCTTATACATCCCCATCTCTTGCATATAAGGTTTATAACTGGGTTTTAACAATGTACACATCATAAATCTCTTTCAAACTGCCACAAATTGTGAAAAAAAAAGAGCCTTATATACCTGTCTTAAATGATTACAGTGGTCACTCTGGAAGCTTGTGCCATGATAAATTTCTTAGTATTTAAAGTGACACAAGATTCTTTATGGTTTGTGCCACCTTTCTGAAAAAATGAATTAAATTTGTTAACAGTACTGAAAGTTTCAGTAATGTTATCATTATTAAGCACAATACTCAGTGTAACTTCAGAGAAAATTACCTACATGGAGTCCATGTCTACTAATATTTATTATCTTTACCTTCTTTCGCCATAATATGCTAAAATACAAGATAATTATATATTTATTTAACCTTCTATTTAATGTACTAATATTACATTTTTGTATTTCATAAACTACATATTTTAAAAAGTGTTGAAGAAAAAAAATCAAAGTCCACATAATGCCATTCAAACAATAAAGATCCTTGAAAACACCATTGTTCAAGTTCCTTGCACTAATCAGAAATAGTTCTTGAAAAATCAGTAGCTTTTGTTCATAAAGTTTCATCTATTTCTGCCTGAACTTTGCAGAACTGAAATTTGCACAGATTGAAACAATCCCTGCACAATTGCATATTAGTTAGTCTCTTGATTTAATGCCTGTATTTCCAAACATAATTCATTTTCTTTCATCTAATGTAGAAGAGAGGGATCTGAAACAGGAAAGAAGATTTTGAACAATGCATATTTCTACAACATAACAGACTTCTAATTACCTGATTGTAGTGATTAGAAAGCACAAATGCAACCTTCACAAAATGTTACTCTGAGAAATGCTCCTATTCAAGATCCCAATTAGCCTTCTATACTATCTTTCAGGGTTGTCATTCTTGTGTCTGCATGGGTTTTCCTCTCCTCTCAACAATCCACCAGCATTGTATGGCCACTGAATATGCTAATTTAATCTTCGCTGGAGTTTTGTGGGGTAGGCTTCCCCATTTTATTTTCTTCTGAAATTTTCTTTGTATTTCTGTCAATCTTGGAGGTTTCTCAAGCCTGCTGGTGCCTCTCTTGGGTAATGGTATCATTCTGGCAACAGAAACATTGGGTTCACTATTCTTACATAAGAATTTAAATACAAAGGGGCAGCAAAAATAACATTTCAGAACCTTGTCTTCATATGCCTTTTGTTCATCACTGTAAAGGGTAAATAGTTTGTAAGCATTTGCCCCTGTTTAACTCCCCTCGAACCTCTCCTTTTTCTTGTTTTCGTGTTTCTGCCTTGCTTTGATGAGTTGAAATTTAAAGGGATGGGAGGGGCAAGGGTTTTTTCTCCCCTTTGTTTTTCTTGACTGTATAAGGCCGGGTATACCATAAAACAACAACAGCTGCAACAGTTGATGTTTCCCCCTTCTTCTCATTTCTGCCACACCCTGACCACACTCAAATTTTCTCTTATTTTAGCTCATCTTTAGAAATTACCGTAATGTAGTGATTAAGAACAGAGAAGTCACATATCCTTTTTAAAACACTTTATTGATTATTCTGAAATCTTCTTCCACTTCATTGCCACCGTCTAGCCACAAATTATGCTTTTCCACATTTGGATGTCAACTGCCTGATATCCAGGTAATCACGCGGGAACTGCACTCTGAATTTACCTGTATCAGATAGTAAGTTACATGGTTTTACAACTCAGCTCAGACACAATCCCATCTTGAAGTATTTGTGGTCAGGCAGATGATGTGCAGCCCCTCCTCTGCAATACATATACATATGAACTGCCTGGTATCAGTTCATTCACCACCATTTCTTTCCCATTTGTAGTAAAATTTACAAGGTAAGGCAAAAATCCCCTCCAGTTCTGATTAAATTGGCAATGTGCGTGTGGGGAGAAGGTTTTAAAAGTTTGCCAAAGCGGTTTTCAAATGATAGTGCATCTATGTACCAGAGGTGACACACCTGCTTAAATTAATATTTCAATTTTATAGCAAAGTATACAGGAATATAGTGCTTTTCTGAAAAAAGAAACCTGAAAAAATAAAATGACAAATTGCCCTTCTCTGTTACTGTCCATTTTTACTGGAGGCAGGGCATGGTGGTGGTGAACAAAATCAGCACATAACAGATACACATGGTCATGGAAAAGGAGGAACATATCCTTTAACATTTAACAGAGGAAAACCAGGACATATGTGGCCAAGTGACATCAGAGTGCGGTCAAAATCGCAAAAGTTATTAATGAGGAAGAACACACAAGCTAGGAGAAAGCACAGCAGTCTGCTTTTTCCTGGGCCTACTGAGAAAGGCAAGACTCTGGCCCTTCCTCTGTCCTTGATGAATAAATTGAGTCTAAATTATTTTTCTATTTTAACTCAGTTTGCACCAATGGAAGCAGGAAGGAAAGCGGGAGGACAGAGAAACTTTGATATTTGAAAAGCAGCTGAAAAAGTGGGATGACAGAGGATGGTCCCTGCTGAATTGGGATTGTTGGAGGGTATACCTGTTAATAGTAACCAGAGAGATACTTCTTCATAGGTAGGAGAATTTGTAGGTGAAAATCTAGAACTACAATCAGTCTGACCTGTCAGTTTGATAAACTGACTTTAAACTGGCATTAATTAATTGAGCAGCATGTGTTTTAGGTTTTTTTTTAAATGGGTGGTTATAAAAGTAGCTATGCTCCTTTGTCATAAACAAGAAGTTGATGTCTGCTACTGATGTATTCATCACCCAAAATAAATTATGCTGCTTCTCGCTTCAGAAATATTGTTTCCTATGTCTCCAGAATTCTTCCTACTTAACATGACTTTTATATTTGAAAAAAACTTTGTGCAGAAAAATAGTCGGATACTGTTATATTTGGTTACAGCTGCGAGAATAAACTTTGCAAAATTTTGGAAAAAAACAAATATACCAGACATAGAACAATGGTTATCAAAAATAATAGAACTGAAAGAATATGACCAACTCAACCACTATATAAAAGGGGAAAAAATCAGTTAGAAAAAAATTGGGAACCTGTGACAACATATGTAAACAAAAGATGGGGTGTCAAAATATAAGATACAAGATGGGGGGAAAATAATATAACAAATGTATATTTTATAAGTACACCTTAATTTTATGTATATAGACATTGAATCTAGAAGATGGACAAAGGTATTAAGTATGGAAAACTGAAAGATAAACTGAATTGAATTGAAATTAGCATTTCTTTACACTTAAAAGGGAAAAAATATTGTTAAATAACCAGGATTTGTTATGTAAAGAAATACAAAAGAAAGTGTGCACTCAAACTAGAGAATATACTTAGAATGAACAAGTAGGGAGTTTCATATGTATATATAAACAGCACTAAAAGATGGCTCCAGACAGACAGCAAAAGGAAATAGAAAAACCAATTTATTATAAATTCTCTTTTTTTAAACTATCAATTCAACATGTAGATATGACTGTTTTTTTGTATTGATGCATATGCCGAATGTTGAATACAATCTCTAATTTTGTGTGTTTTTATAGAATTATATGAATGTTTTAATAAAAAATTTTTAAAAAAGAAAGAAAGAAATACTGTTTCTCCCAGAGCTTTGAAGTTAGGAGTTATGAGTAACATTGTTATCTGCAGTCAGTAACTGGTTTTGGTGGCAACAAAATTACATTTCAAAATTAACATAATAGGGGAGCTTATTAAGTTCATTCACGTAACAGCCAACATGTTCTAGAGGCCTTTGCTTTTTAAACTCATATGAAGATATTTTTTAGGGGCATTTGGACAGGAATAGTTCAGATTTCATGTCATTTTTATATCAGGGCTAAGTTGTTTTTAAAGTCATGAAGAGCAACACAAAAGGAGCAAGCAGTGCAGTGAACAATATAACAAGTAACTAGAACGGAACACTACTAAGGAGTAACGGGCATGAATTCTGTAACTCTCCAAGCTTTGTTGATTTTTTTGTGTGTCAAATGCAACTTAATAAGCTTAACTGATCGATTTACTGAAAGCTAACAAATTAAAACTTCCATGGTTCTGAACCACTGAGGGAGAAAAGTCATTCCATGATGCAGCAGAGAGGCAATCATGTAGCATGTCTGGTATTGCTGAACTTGAATTCCCAGCACCCTTTGACAGCATAGCCAGATATGAGGAAGGCTGGGATTTGCAACTGAAGAACATTTTAGGGCAGCATGATTCCCACCCTAGGTGATATTGTGGTTAAAAATGTGATTTAAAAATTATGCATCTGTTTAATCATGATACAAAACAGAACTGTTGAAATGCTGTTGTAAATCCACCATCCTCTGTGATCAAACCGCTGATCTAAAATCTTCATGCAAACTGAAATATTATGAAAATTCTTGCGCATCCCCACAAACAATGAGAAAAGGCTCATAAACGTATTAAACATATTAAACAATCCAATCCAAAGTGCAATAAAACTTTTTAAAGTTTTAAGTAAACTCATGAAAAAAACATATTAAACAAGTGAAATTGGTTTAAGAGTTCAGTCATAATACACTTATATGGGATTAAATCTCACTGCATTTGCTTTGAATATTGCTTTGAATGAATGCATAGGGTTATACTGTAAGACAGTGGTTTTCAACTCATGATCCCCCAGATATTTTGGAATTTGAACTTTCAGAATCCTTGATCATTGTCCATGCTGGGTGGAACTTTGAAGGTTGAAATTCAAAATATCTGGAGGATGTGAGTCTAAGAGACTGATCTGTGAATCAGAAACTCCTAGGTTAATCCATTAGAAAAAAAATGTAAACTGTAAAATGATGATTCAATACTGATTACAAATGGCTTCTGTGAAATAGGTGGGCATGGGAGCAACCAGGAATTCTTTCAATTTTTTATTAATTTAATTTTGTTCAAACAGTCTTGTTTGGGGTACTGAATTTATTAAAGATGGAAATGTTTAGCCAGTAATTCTGAAAAGAGCAGAACCCTGTCTTTCACTACAATTCTTTTAATTTATCATGTTTTTGTAATGTATTGCATTTTATTGTTGGTCAAAAGTGATGTTAGGAGCTCAGAGAGGGATGCAAACAATTGAAAAATGGAGTGCATTTTTTTCAATAAATAAATAAATAAATAAATAGGTTTGTTTATGCGATACGTAACTATTTTTTTAGGTGTTTTAGGAAGGAGCAACTTTGTGTTTTCATCTGGAACAAATGAACTATGCTGACACATGACCTTTCCTTGTTTAAGCAGAAATCAAGAAATATATTCAAGGGATGTGATTAACAAAGGTGTATTCTTGTTCTCTGCTTGCCATCAGTTGATTCAATGGACTCAGTGCTTGCATTTGGCTCCTGTTCATGTATTTGGCTTCTGTGGCCACCCATATACAGAGGGCTCCAGATATATATTGGCTGAAGAATATCAAGGGGTCTTTCCATTGACATGCTTCATCATAGGAAATTGTTGTTGCACAATGGAATTTGTGTTAATCAAGTATCTCTAAAGATTTGGATGGGATTATATTTACCCAAACATGGAAGAGTGATCATGCTGGCCAAAAGATCTTAGGAGACTGTAGTCCAGAAAGTGACATCTACAAGTTTTGCATCTAATCACAGGTGCATTTGACTTCTGTCCTTCCTGGCTAGTAGATTTTGTCAGAGCTGGATTGGCTGAGTAGGTATCAAGAATAGGGAATGACTCTCTTTTAAGAAAGTTGGATTCCAACAGACTTAAAACAGACTTGGGCAAAATGTTTGTGTATATTTGTACCTCTCATATCTTAATTCTCTGCATGAGCAGAACTCTCAATATCAAGGGTGGGGAATTTGTGGTCCTCCAAATGATGCTGAACTTTTAATGTCCCCAGCTCCAACCATCATGGCTAATGGGCAGTAATCTGTAGACTAACACTAAGAGAGCCCAGTGTTTCCCACATTTGCTGTACATCTACTATATAAAAATCTAAATTTGTAAGTTTGTCTGCATTAGGCAGGCAAAGACCTCATATGATTGGTTGTGTGAGGTGAGAAGAGCTCATATGATTGGCTGCCTGTGAAGATTCTATGGAATCCTGGGGTTGGCAGTTTGGGGAAGGGCCTTTAGAATTCTCAGCCACAGAGAGCTCTTGGGCCTGGCTGGTTGCTATGGAAATGAGGCCTAGCAGCAAGGAGGAGGAGGCCAGTGTATTTTCTCAGGAAACCATTCTCTGTGTGTTAACTACTCTGAATACAGATGGGAAACATGGGGGAAAGTTACAGGTACAAGATAGTTTAGGGAATTAGAGACACAGGATCTCAAATCTCTGTATTTCAACGGCATCTAACTCCTAAGGTAAGGTAAGATAATTCCTAAGGCATTTCTAACAAGTATTACCTATGAGAAAATAAAATCCTGGGCAACACTGGGTATATATGCTAGCTTATAAAAATGATGTTCATGAATCCCAATTTTAGTATATGTGCTGCCGAAGTGAGCATGAATCCCAACCAGACTTCCTGGTGTGTTACTTCTCCAGGAGGGGTCCCTTTTGAGCTGGGCAGTCTGCGTGGTAGCCACCATACTCTTATCCATTAGTGGAACTATGCCTTGTTCTCTAGTTCTGATCCAGGCATTCCCACTTCTTGGGATGTAGAATCATGTGTCCTTGTCCTCAAAGGTCCAGAGGAGTGGCTGGTTCCTTGAGATTTCCCAGCTTGGATGGAGATGAGACTCAAGCTTGCTAGAGAATTAAAACAACAGCATTACAAATAGCTTAATTGGCACCTTATTTTGGCAGCTGCCTTAGGCAGCAGACTTATAATTACTGGGTTGGATTGGATCCAGACTTAATCATACTTACAATAAACCTATTGATTTCAATGGATTTGCCTCATCTGTCTGTAAATCTGGATCCAACCCATTGTGTGATAACTGGCTTGAAAGAGAAGGTATGATTATGGAATCTTCTCTCTCAAGTGTCAAAATAACTTGAAGTCCAAACTTGAAAGGCACTATCCAAAGTGCTGCATCTTTTCACCCAAAGTAGTTTCAGCACCTTGGATAGTTCTTTTAAAGTTCGGCTCAAACCTGAGTGGTCTCTCCTCCAAAAGTGGATTCTCTCCTCCAAAAGTGGATTCCACACTGAGAGAAAGGACGTATCCTATGCTGCCTAGGATGCCCTCCCATGGGATATAGAAATACCATTTCAGATAATTATGGGTACCCTGACAAGGCAGTCCTACCTAATTGCCATGCAGGTCTTGGAAACCCTGGAACTTCCCTTCACACCAGAGATTTTAATCTCTGGAAGCATTGAAGGATGCCTTCTCCATTGAGACTAGTCACTGCAAATTACTGCTACATGTTCCCTGGTTTTATATAGCTATGACATAGAAATGACTGCAAGTGTTTTCAGATTTGGTGAAAAGGCTTTCTAAAGACTCTAAACTGTAATGAGGAATGTGTGGCCCTCCAAATGCTACTGCACTACAACTCCTATTACCCATCATTGTGGAGTATGTTGGCTGTGGCTGATAGGAATTGCAGTCCATCAAAATCTGGAAGGCTAGATGCTGCCCACCCGAGCCAGTCTTCCCAAGAGGTCTGCACTGACAGTTAATGATATATTTATTACTAGAAGGCTCATAATTAATATTTATTCAATCAGCTTTTGAGAATAGAAGGTTGCTAAAGTAAGGGCTGTTAGGAGGGTGCAGCACTGTTTTTACTGTTCTTATAAAAATACATTTTTATCATTTTTGACTGTATGTTTTAAATTGTTTTAAAGTGTTGCTGGCTGTTTACTTCCATTTTATTTTTATTTTTTTGTATGTTTTAACTTTTTTGGGTCTTAATGTGTAAGCTTCCTTGAGTTCCAGTTTTGGGAAAAAAGCTGGGGGATAAATAAAGTTTAGCAGCAGCAGCAGCAACAACAACAACAATGAAAGCTTTACAGGTGTACCACAGTTCCAGTGTGAAATGAAATCAACAGTATTGGGGCACTCCTACCAAATGAAGAAGAGAGCAGGAACTTGTGAGGTGTGGTTTACCACACTGCTCAGATTGTTACCCACCCAAGCAAGTGATAAAAGGACTTGCTGCAGGCTTACCTATATTTCAGGGTTGCTGAAGAACAACTGGACACTATATACTTTTACTGCACTCTTCACCAAAGCAGTGTATAAAAGACTAGCCTGGTAAAGACCAGCCACAGGTGAGTATTTTCTACCACTTCATAGCCTTGTCTTTATACGGATTTGACTTTCCTTACTCTTTTTTCCATCTCTGTTTTAAGACAGGATCCTTTAGGAAAAATTTCTACGTGGTGAATCCAACCATTAGTCTTGCCTAGAACTGAACTACTGGACTCATTATTCCCGTACATCCAGTAGACCCACTCTAACTGGGACAAACAATTGGATTTAGCCTTGTGTAATAAACACAGTGGAATATGTGTTCCTATCCCATTGTGGCAACATCTCTGTTTCTAAAAGAACATTTTGGATAAAACGTGTAATTGTATGTATGCTTGTTCAATAGCACTGTGTTCAGTGGGCTTTACTCTTAAGCAAGTATGTGCAGCTCTGAAACCAGAAATGTTTAAGTCATTTAAAACTACTCATAATTCAGAATGTCAGAATTTTACCTAGATAAAATATGGACATCCAAGCCTGCTTCATGTTCTTCTTTCAAATTGGCATTAGTGTGACTGAGACAATGCTTTTCTGTCCTAGAATCTGTGGAGGAATTACAGCAGCTCATCAAATTCTTAAAAATAAATATGTTTTCATCAAAGCCTTTGGAATCTTAATTTCATCCCATATACATGAAGCAAAGTTGTAATCTGGTTTGATGGGCAGGATGAGGGTACTATTGACAATACACTTTAAAGCAAATGTTCTTTTTCAAGTATGTGACAAAGATATCATGGAACGTCCCAATCAGGAAAGCCTTCTGTGTTCTGGATTGAAATAGTTGTCACTGGGTTGAGTCTGTCCAAAGAGCAGGTGAAAACTTCTGTAAATCAAGTATAATTGACAGTCTGTGTAAAAATGTGATTGGTGTGTAATGCTTATTCCAAATTATAAATATGTATGTCAGAAACAATGTGAAGGCATACAACAACAAACAGTGGCTTAATAATGCTACTGACAGGAATGGCACTAAGTCAAGGGGAATACAAATATAACAGCTCAAGTGGTTTTAGGGTCACAGCCAGGCAACCTGAAGTAAAGGAATATAAGATTTCAGACTTAAAGAGCATCAGCTTGTTAAGAACAGATGACACTGACCACAAAGTATGAAAAACAGACCAGTAACGAGGTTACTGCGTGCACCACAATGGTACTTTTGACTAATGTAGGAGACAAAGACTTTGTATTGCTGTTATGGGAAGCTAGTATAGAAACCATTTTTCACTTTCTGTTGTGTAAGTTCTTAATAAATCGACTAAAATATAGAGTTGCTGGAGATTGCTTGTAAAATAGCTATTTGTATATACTAATTCTGTGCTTACTGGAATCAGATTATTATCATACGCAAAATTATTTTTAATAACTCAGAGTGTAATTCTATACATATCAGAACTTACTCTCAAGTAAGTGAATGTAGCCTTATGTAACTTTAAAAATGTTTCCTGGCTTAAGGACCACACACAGATTGCTTGACATTGCATATATATTCAAAACCAAGCCATTGTTTGCAGAAATAAGCAGAACTGTATGGCACCTTTAAGACTGACAAATTTGTTATGGTATAATCTTCAGATGCATGAAATATTATCCATAATGTTAGGTATATATATAGTATACACATGTGGAGTTGAGATAGTAGATTTTCATCAGACTGAGCCTGGAAAAGTAATTTTGCCAAGCTCTGGATCAGAAGGAAAACTGAACACAGACAATATAATGATAACAACACATACATTACTAGCACAGGCCATTGACAAAACTGTTGCTTGCATAATAGTACAAAACAAGCCAATTAATACAGCGTGATAAGAAACTGTTGTCCTAATCTAAATGATTGGAACTTCCCAATGAATTAACATCCAGCAGTCAGTCTTATTATGTACATCACACTGCATGATTTATGGTGTGGATCAGCCACTGATGTATGTTTTGCTGCATAACTGAACAGTGGTATGTGGAACTAAGGAGAAAAATCACATGCTAGCATAACTAACTAACTAATGAAATAAATAAACCTAAGAAGCTTGTGGTATAAAGTTCACTGTAGAACAACCACCACTTAGATTCAAGGTCAAACAGCCTCCACTGAGTATAGATTTCATTAGAATTAAGCCTCCTCAGACGGAGATCCTGGGTTGTGTTTACTTTTAGAAGAAGAATCAGGGAAAATTCAGGATCTCTTGAGAGAGCAACAATTGTTGTTGTCCAGTGTGCTATGTTAATATGAAGGGTTTTGGAACAGGGAAAGGTGGTGTAAGCTGATGAAAAGCTGGAAATTCTGCTTTGGCTTGGATTTTAATTTGCAATAGACAAGAATTGGGGGTATATAATGTCATTCTAAAGTGAGGTTTATGTGCCTCTGAAATTATTTTCCAAGGCCAGCTTAGATGAATCTTGCTAGTATTTCTTATTTTGCTCTCAAGTCAGTCTTTTTGTGATGGACTCACCATTTCAATAGAACATTGTGCAGTCTTTTAATGAAACTGCAGATCCCAGGGTTTAGCCCATAGAAACTAGAAATACTACATTTTTTAAAAAAAATACTGTAGAGATACAACTAGCAAAATTTCTGACCACTGTCTGCACTGGCTAGGCAGTTCTAGTTAAAAAAGAAAAAATCTGGAGGAGCACATGATTGCCATCTTCACTGTACATAAATGGAAGTACACTGGTAGGCAGTAGTGTGAAATCCAAGCCACTGCTTGATTTGAAAACTGTATATGAAAATCATAACTCATTTTGTTCTTGCAGAAAAGTTGCAGGGCGTTCATCACAACTGACAAAAGATTTTGGTCGAAGGATGTTGACTATCACGGTGAGTATAAATATATAGATCCTGCTCATTGGTTAGTCTTAGCTTCTGGGCCAATATCTGGAGGATATCCAGGTATACAGACATTAAATGCCCCAAATCTACAAAAACAGTACATATACCACCCTCATTTGTGAAACAGATTGCATAGTTTGGTCACACAATTTTCATGGCAATGGGAGTCAAATGAGACATTGTTTAAATGATGTAGGCAGCAGTTGTGCCTTATTATAAATAAGGTTAGGAGAGTGAAAGGACTAACTGTTCTGAGAAGGGATAAACAGCTTGTTTTGGATGAAACTACAACTTCACATGAAAAACATCTTCATAGCTTGGGGTGGGGTGCTCCACCCAGATGTCTGGGTTGTCTTATATCAGAGGCAAGGAGGAGCCTTTGATCAGTTTTAGCCAGCTACATTTGTCTTTTGAGAGCCTGGACCTTGCCAGAATCATTCATGCCTTAGTCTAGCCTCTCTCAATCCTTCAGGTGTATACATTTCATTGCAACAAACATCATGACAATGGGAGTTGTAGTCCAACCCATTTGGGGCATAACATTTTGAGAAGGATGCCTAGTCACTTCACTTGAATGTTCTGCCTTGGGAGATGGGTTGGAAATGGCCGGATATGGCTGCCAGGGTGTTAGAAGTAATAGGAACATGAACAAAACTACAAAATGCTTCTGCTTTTATTTCTGGATTTAACAGGAAAGATTTTTTAAAAGTATGTCTGTGTCTGGTGTTCGTGTTTGTGCTTGTGTGTGTGTGTGACCTAAATGATTTGCTGGAATCAGAGCTTAGAATCAACTACAGCAGGGGTGGGCATCTGGTTGCCCTTCTGAAATCTTTGGATTCTGTTTCCCAGCATGCCAAGCCAGTGTCGTAAATGGCGAAAGGATAATTTTTCTACAATATGTAGAAGTGGCCTACACCTGATCTTCATCCATTGGCCCTTCCCTGAAGATCTTTTGTGGTGGTCTTCTGACAGATTCCCTTGCCACCTGAATCATAGCAAGTGGAGCTGAAGGATTGCCACACTTTGTTGAAATTCTAGAACATCCTCCAGAAGGAAGCACACTTGGCCCTGTTACTTAATGAGTAATTAACAGCAGGCAATCAACACATATCTTTTTATGTACCTCATTTATTTATTTTTTTAAATGGGATCCTGATTATGGCTGAGTGAATTTTAAAGGCAATTTTTGATTTTTAGTGGCATTTTTTGCTTCATAATTTGAGGTGATTGCTTTTAATTTATGTATAGTGGTTTGCCATCTTGAATATCTGCATAGAAGGATGGGATCAGCATGGCAGAAGAAAAGCAAACAGATACTAATGTATGGAGGGGTACTCTTAGTTTGGTTATTTATTATAAGTGGTCTTATGAGACCATGAAGACATGACAAAGATTTTGTGTTGCATAATCATTGCTAGTGTTTTTATTCTGTTATTTTCATGGGTTGTAGTAAGTTACCAGATTGTTATGACATATCAGTCTGAGCAATTCATATTACTATGCTGTGGTGATTCTCACAGTACAGTGTGTAAAAGCTGTAAGTTTTGTGAGAGTGCAGGGATCTTAGCACTGTCTGAAAATAACAGCAACAGAATTCTCAGGAACAATGTACACCTCTGTGAGATTAAACTAGGATTTAAAAAATATCTTGGTTTGTGAAAAGTTAAGGTGCTAACACTTTTAACATAATCCAAACTACCAAAAAAGAAGAAAAAATGGAGGCGAAAGTGGAAATACTTCTTGAAAGTGCAGTGAGTGGAAAGATGAGGGAGCAAACCCTTCAGGATAAACCATTTAAACCACTGTACTATAACTTAGCCATTTTTCACAATTTTCTGCAATTAAATAAGATTAGATAGATGGCTATAAGAGTTTTGGTCATTGGTATTTGGATTAACTTCTTGTTTTGCTGTGATGATGGAAAGGATGCTAATTGATAATTATGTTATTTCATTGTGTTTTTGTAATATATGTGTACATAACAGAAAGGAAGATAGTATACAGCATATATTATGCTCTTATTTAGTACTCTTATTGATGCTGATACTTTTGGGAAGGGGTGACAATCCTTTTGCTATTTTCTGTCTGTTATCTCAGTTGAGAGTGATAACATAAAAAGAGAATGGAATAAGATGTTTTAAAAGTTAATATCTTACTTTATCTTCTTTTGTCTTTTCTGGTGTTTGATATTTATTAGCTGTAACTTCATCATGTAGTAAGCCTATTTTTGTTAAATGTTTAGATGATAATTGATTAGATGTTTTGTGTTTGTATTTGTTGTATGTACTTAATTTTGATAAAAATATTTATTAAAAATAAGATTAGGTAGATGGCAAGATAATTAATCAATGAGGTAAGATTCTCCATGTGTATTAAAAATGTTTGCATTAATGGAACTACTTCCAGCGTCAAGGTAGGAGGTTGCCTAATTCTTCTAGTTCCAGCCTTCACAAGTGTGTCATGTTTATGAAAGACAGAATCTGTTCATTTTGCAAATATTTCTAGAATGTAATCTGGATCTGATGGTGTTTTGCAGATGATTCAGAGCACCTGGCCTCGAACAAACGCTTCGCTCTCAGAAAACAATGCCTTTAACCGATCAAACCTCTTCTGTGACAAAAGTCATATCACGCTGCTTGCAAAAACTTTCTTGCCAGCATTTTTCTGGTGTGTGTTCTTTGTGGGAACTATAGGTAATGCCTTGGTCATCCTTGTCTACTGGAAATACAAGGGCAAGAAGAACCTGACTGATAGATACCTGATTCATCTGACAATTGCTGACCTTCTCTTCCTCTTCACTCTTCCCTTCTGGGCAACAGCAGCTCAGGATGGATGGTATTTTAGTACTTTAATGTGTAAAATTTTAAACAGCATGTATAAGATCAACTTGTACAGCTGCATGTTGTTCCTAATGTTCATCAGTTTTGACAGATACACTGTGATAGTCCGACCAATGAGAGCTCAGTATTCAAAACAAAAAAGGCTTATTTACCACAAATTAATTTGCTTTGGAGTGTGGCTCATGGCAGTTGTTATGTGCATCCCAGAAATAATCTACAGTCAAACTGAACAGTCTAGTAATATCACTGTTTGCAGAATGATTTATCCTCCAGATGTTACCAGAAGTATCAAAGTCACCAACCTGTCTTTGAAAATTGCTATAGGATTTCTTCTTCCATTTCTGGTGATAACTGTCTGTTACTCTTGTATAGCCCATACTCTCATTAGAGGCAAAAGAACTTCCAAGTATAAACCATTCAAGATTATTACCATTATTATTTTAGTTTTTCTTCTCTCTCAGGTCCCTTACAATAGCATTTTGCTGGTGAAAACCATGGCTCTGTACGCTCCAGTCATAAAGGACTGCAGAATGTTGGATCGCATGGAGATTGGATTCCAGCTAACACAGACCATAGCTTTTCTTCACAGCTGTCTGAACCCCTTTCTCTATGTTTTTGCTGGGCAGAGGTTCCGCAAAACCCTTTTCCAAATGCTGAAATGTGGGACTCAAGGGCATGTTAAGAAGGTTGAACAATGCACAGATAGCCTGGGACAGGACTCTCAATGGTCTAGCAGTGCATTGTTTGCAGAATCAAAAATTAAAAACTCTTATGTTACGAACTCATCTTAAAATTCTTCATTCTGACCAAACATACATTGGAGACACATTTGCTTATCCACAGGACACATTGATTTTGGTAGTCTTTTCTTTGTCTCATTTTAAGACTTTTTTAAAAAGACTTTTGTTTTCTCTTACAGTCCCCCCATTTTGCTTTTATTCCAGTTTTTAGATTAGTTACAGGCTTATTAACTTCACAATCCTCTGTGTGTCTACTCTGAAATAGGTCCCATAGAGTTTAGTAATATTTACTCTTAGGTCAGTGTGTCAGAAATGACGTTTAATTCTTTCCTCTTGTTTTATTTCCCCCCAGTTTGTACAAAATTTCTCACTTTCCTCTCCTTTTGTTCTTTAAATGTGTGTGAGTCTTTGTGTAGAGTTGTATGGATGCGTACGTGTACAGTGCCTAAAACATATGGAATGCTTTATAGATAAGGACTGATGATGGTTGGAGGGGATGGCTGCGCTAGCCTGTTCTAGCAAACCCAACAAAGAGTAGAAAGTTTTATTTGGTAAAAGCTTTGACAGATGTCAGCCAAATTCATCTGGGCTGTGGTGGAATATAGTCTATGAAAACTTATTGTAAATAAAACTCCCTGCCACAAGGCTGCTTGCTGGATCATGATTATAGTTACAGTGTAATCCTATGCATGCAGAAATAAGTCCCTGGTGAGTTCGGTGGGGCTTATTTGGAGGTGAATGGGCACAGGATTGCTACTCCAGTTTCTCTGAAATCTAAGCTGAATATATTTCACTTTTTTTCTGTGTGCGGCTTTGAGAATTTATAATTTAGCTGTGAAGAGACTAAGAAATACCGTATTTGCCGGCGTATAAGACGCACGAGGATATAAGATGCACCCATTTATACACCGGCAAATATATGCATTGGCATATAAGATGCACCCTGTTTTCGAACAGTATTTTTCAGGAAAAAATGTGAGTCTTGTACACCAGCAAATAGGGTACATAAAATAAAGGAGCAATGTTTCAGTCACAAAATTTTTATGCGGAACAAATAAAGCTGCTATGATATATTTCATATTTATCTATCTTAGATATAAATATGTATGCACACACACACACCCCCTAAATGAAGAAGTTTAGCATGAGCTATAGAAAGAGAATGATGCTAAAAATATGATGTATCTTCACATGCTCTTAATCCTGCGCAAGTTCTAGTCACCTGGCAGTGATGTAGGTATATAACAATCTTAAAACACACGGGTAAGGTTTCTGTCAGCTATAACTGATCATCCTCTTGTACCATCTCAAATTTACCTCCCCTTTCTCACAGCTGCCATTGCATCCTCATATGTGAGTCCAACCCTCCAAAAAACATTTGCCAGCACCAATTTCAAAAAGGAGGAAATGCTCTGAGTTTGTTCAGTTTTAAATTTGTAACGAATTTAAATCACACTACCAATGCAATACCAGGAATAAAATGGAGTTTGCTTCTGCGGCTCTGATACTGTAATACATTTATTTGGGGGGAAAAACAGAATTTTGTTGGAAAAAAGGATAAGATAAGAAGTCAGAATAATGGAATTGGCAGTCACAAGACGTGCCTGGCTGGCTGGCCCAGACAAGTGATATGGTTTTAAAAATAAGAATAGTATTAACCATTTTGATTCTCCGGCATGCCTATGTTTATACTGCCACATTGGTGCCCCGGCTGTGCAGCCCCCCCCCAGGCTTCAACCCCAAGATTGAGTTCTAGTTGCTCCACTTGCTGTTGGTGTTATGGATTTTTTGATAAATGAAGAAAGGCAGTATATATTATAGTTAATGGGTGGCTGAATTTTCATCTAATTTTTTATCAGTGTCTAGCTGGTATAAGTGGTTGTCTTCCCATCTGGCTTGCCCCAAATTTAGTTTCCCAAATATCTGCAAAGCAGGAGCTGAAAGTTCCATTTCAAATAAGGTACTAAAAAGATGGTCCCATTGTCTCATCAGTTGCTGTTAGTCTTAGCCACAATTTTGTAACATTTTTCTTATTTTTGCTCTGCATGATTTTGAAATAGTTTTTGTAAATAATAAAAGTTCAAAATTATAAGTTACCTCTGGACTCATTCTGAACTGAAAAACAACTCAAAAATAATGTCATAAATAAACATTTCATTTTCCCATCAAATGCCTATTAATGCACTTGAAGGGAACCAGCACAATCACTGCCAACAATGGGTACAATCATATTAAGAGGGAACTGCATGGTTCTGATTGTTTCATATAAAATATTTAGTTGGACCTAGATTTAGTCATGTTTCGACTAGATCCATTGGTCTTGATGAGACTCCAGTTACCCATGATTAACCTGAATTCCATTGTTTTTGGTGGGTCTGTTTTAAATGTGGCTAAGTCTATTCTATTCTAGTTATTACAGATATACAGATAACAGATGTACAGATATACAGATAACTGTTTTATTGTGTTTCGCTATGTTAGGAAGTCTCTTAAAGTTTTTACTTCTTTTTATTTCTTCAGTACTCGCTTTACTTTTTTCTTTTTCTTTTTTCCTTTCTCTCTTGTCTAGTTCAATGGTAGGAGATATACTATGTTATTTCTATGTAACCTGTTTTGTTGAAATTTAATAAACAATTAAATACAAAAAAATAAATATGGCTAAGTTTGGATTCAGCCCATAATGTATGAATTGGACAGACACCTGCCTGGGGAAAAGTGGTACACTCTTAAGCGTAGGTACACTCTTAAGAGAGAAGGAATTACAGTAGTTGGCTATATCTCACTTGATGGCAAATTTAGTTACGTCACCAGATAATATATGGAATGTTTGTAAATTTCACTGAACTCAGCCGACCTAAAATATAGCGGTAAGTTTGTACATATATCTGCTCAAAAGAAAGTCCTAGTTGGTTCTATGGGACTTAAAGTCAGGTTAGTGTTAAAGGATTAGAGCCATACAATAAAAACCTATACATGTCTAGACAGAAATAAATTCCATTGAAGTCAGTGGTGCTTACTCACAGGTAAATGGACATAAGATTGCAGTCTTAATTGCTTAAAATCAGGCTCAGATTATGCCAGCTAGCTAAAACAGATTACTGATCCAGTTCCACCATTCAATCTATCCAACTCACCTTTCACGAAGAACACTTCTTCTATATCTCTTTATACTGCACAGCTGTCTTTTGAGAAGTCATAAGGTACATGCCTCAAGGATATCCAGATGTGATGCTGCATTGTCCCTTGGAGACAGGAGTCTAATTTTCTCTACTGCATTCAGTATGCTCAAAATTCAGGCCAAACAGTAATAATAATAATAATAATAATAATAAAAAAATATTCACATGAAATTGAAAGGCCATCCTCAGGCCATGAACTCTTCTTCAACTCTGGGGAAAACTTTTGAGCCTTATTATGGTTCTTTATGTGACAGTTTTCGTGGGAAAAAACTTGAAACAAGCTTCAAAAATACCCTGACTTCTGTAAACCACTTTCATTATTACTGCTTCACCTCCAGATCTGTGAGTTCTAGAGACATAACAAGATACTTTGGCTTCTTGAGGGTTCTGAGGGTAGTGAACATTTCCTTAGAGATCAGTTAGAATTCTTGTATCGCTGGTGGATGAGTCACTTTTAAAAAATTCTCACTACTAGGTGTGATTGGGGTGAACTAGTAGAAGGTTCTGCAAACCTGAACAGTGCATGATGTCTACAGGACAGATTGGGCAAGGGTAGGTGGGAACTCATTGAAAGGTATGAGCTATGCTCCTGAACTATCCTTCCTGAAAAGCTTTTAGCAGTAGAAGGATGTGCAGGAAGGGGAGGTCTCAATTTCAGTGCAAGCAGTGACATCCAGCAAAACTACATCATTGAATGTGCATTTTAAACAACCTATATAGCATTATTAACATCTCATACATATGTGAGATGGTGGCTGAGATCCTGCATCGAGACGTGTTGTAATTTTGAACTCATGAAGTTATTCCCTCAGTTACATTGCCTCTCACTGTGAAATGGCAACATTGCACAATCAAATTTTTATTGTGCATGTGTGTGTATATATATATATGTACATAATTTTAAATCAACCATCATCCATTAAGATCAAATTACAGGAAATTGCAAAAGTCACTTTATTTGGATCATAATTCTCAGAACTGCTCAACGAACATGAAGTAGCAGTCCAAAGAAGTAACTTTTCCAGTCTTTGCAATTGATACTATCCTATTAACACTCTAAATCAGGGGAAAATCGGGAAAAAAGGTATTGGAGGTATTAAAATTTCATTTTGGCAATGAAGAAGCAAAAAGGTGTTGGGGGAAGAGAGGAATTCAGCAGCACTTTTAAGACTGATTCATTTTCTCATGAACTTTGTTGTTCTTATTGTTGTGTGCCTTCAAGTTATTTCTGATTTATGGTGACCCTAAAGCAACCTTATCACAAGGGTTTCTGGGGCTGAGAGTGAGTGATGCACCCAGTGGATGTCCATGGCCAAGTGGGGAATCAAGCCCTGGTCTCTAGTGTCGTAGTCCAATGTTCAAACAACTATACCATGCTGGCATGAACTTTACTGGTTATCAATCCACTTCTTCAGATGCACTCATAGACTTTCTATCCCATCCCCACAACTGTGTAACTATGGTTAAAACTCTGTAACTTTACTATCATACTATTCATGCATCTGAAGATCTTAGACTGAAATAAATCAGTCTTAAATGTGCTGCTAGATTCTTCTCCCCCTTCTCCTTTTCCCTTTTTTATGCTGTGACAGACTAACAAGGCTCTTTGAAAGTTTTGGTAGTGAGAATTTTGACTATATTACTCAGCTACATGATGCTGAAATAGTTCAGTTTCATAAAATCCTGCTGTTAAGTATTAAGATGTATTCTTGGGATAAAAAACAGACTTACTGGGAGTTCCCCTTTGCCAGGTACAGTAGAACAGTGGAAAATGGCCACCAGCTTCAGCACCCACTGGTGTATATACCTTGTATGGAACTCACACCTTGTGCAGCTTCCCTGCAAGCAGACAGAACGGCCAGCCAATCAGCAGCCCAGATGGCTGGCAGAGGTAGAGCACCCCAGCAGAGAAGCTAGAAGCAGAAGTTTCTCTTCTGGTCTACCTGGGGTGCATATAAGGGCTACCCAGCTAAGACAGAGCCCAGTCTTTCTTTGGCAGTCTTCCCCATCTTGACTTGAGCTGTACAAAGAGGTTCTAGAGTACAGTCCTCCCTCCACATTCACTAGGTTTCGGGACACAGGACCCCTGTGAATGTGGAAAAAACATGAATAACTCTAGGCCCTCCTAAACCATATTTAACACACAAAAAAGTATGATCGCCATATTCAACCTACCATGGATTCCTTTGAAGTATCAGGGTTCCTTTGCACAGCAGAAGTGGCTGGCTGGTGGGGCTTACTGCCACCTCCAATGCTGCCCCACACCATTTTTAATAGGGACTTACAAGCCTCATTCACAGCTTCTCACAGTCTCATGAGGCTTGCAGTCCCTATTAAAAGTAGCACAGGGAGGCAGCAGAGGTGACAGCAAATAATCCGTGAATAATCAAATCTGCAAAGGTGAAACCCACAAATGTGGAGGGCTGACTGTATATAGAAATGGGATGGTGATTTTGTTAGGTAAATGTTTTATACTTGTCACAGCGTTTAGGGTGGAGGCTCAGGCCTTGTGGGAAAGCAAAGCCTGCCTCCTGTTTCTCTACTTTTGGGATCCTATTGAAGAATCTTGTGGGTTGAGGTATTCTCAGCTGGCCCAGGTGAAGGCCTATCATCTCTGCCTACTGTAGGTGGCAGTGAGAAACACATGGTGACTTCCGCTCTAGTTACATCCCTCCCACAGACTTTCTCCATACCAGGCAGATAGGGGATGGGTGTCATTGCTAACAGGTGGATCGTCTGTTGCCTGGATCCATGCCCTTTGCTCCACCAAGGCTCTAGCAGCTGTAGCCAATAATGTTGTGGCCATTCCAACTCCACCATTGTCTCCTGTGTTTATGGGGCTCCTGTCATCCGAATCCTTCTCCTCACTGCTAGACAGAAGTGGCTAAGGCTACAAATTCTCACCCTTCAAGGATTATAGCTCATTTGTTGGGATATTCAAGGGAAATAGTAAAATCTTAGAATTAAGGGTGCAGGTTAATTTTACTTGGCTTGAGTGGTTTGTTGCACTTGCTTAGCCACTGGGATGCCCCTCTATTGGGCTCCAATCTGAGGCATCAGGTGCTATCCCATTCTTCCACTGACCGGCATGTTTTATCCTCTGGCCCAACAAGCACCTCTAACCTTTGTTCCATCTCAGCAGGTTCCACCCCTTAGCTTCTAGGCTCCACCCCTGCAACTCAATGTCCAAACCTCAGGAGATCTAACAATCTTACAATTCAATCACTCTAACAATTAATAAAACCAAAACCAAAATCAGTCAGTCACTTTAAATGAGAGAGATTTTTAATTAGTTCCTGAGTATAAAAGCATCCAGAAATACTCCAGTACAAAAGCCATCTGCATTCATATAAATGTACACACTTAACATGTACACAAGTGATTATTTCCTCTGCATTAGATTAGGTGGAGTTTGGTGTCTTTCTGCCACGTAATATATTTTGACAGCTACATGATTTCTAACAAATTTTTATGATTGAAGACAACTCAAACCACACTGGGATCCAACTGAAAAACAAAAGTTCAACTGCAAATTTCATTGCTGGTTAGCTTTGCTTCTTTACAAAGCCCCTCACTGTTACTTTTGCAAAACATCTTTCTTCAGGCTAGTAAACCAACTTTCAGTAACAAGTACTGCAAAAAGATTTTATCCATTTTGGGAAACAGGACAAAACCTCAGCAGTGTCCTGACTTATTCTTTGTGCAGGTAAATTTGCCTTTGCAAAGCTAGAATTCTGTATGCCTGTGTGGAAGTCCCCGTTATTCAGATAAAGCCATATCTGAAAGGGTGAAAAATATCTAGTGCGATCCTATTATGTCCAATGGGACTTACTTCTTGGTAGGTTGCATGGGATTGTGTCTTTATTTCTAGTAACATACTTGAAAAAAATATGTGAATAGTTGAGGCATGACTCATTATTAGTAGTACTTCGAAACCGAAGGACAGAGATCAGAATGTAAGGCCATCTAGATATCCTTGGACTGAGTTCCCTCTATGTAGCCAATTGAGAAAGATGATGGGAGTTGTAGTCTAGCAATGTCTGGAGGGCAATACCTTCATCCCTGCAGTAGGATGAGCACTGTTCTTACTGTGTGCACTAGCAAGTAACAGTTGTAAAATATTGCTAAGGCTTTACACTGAGTTGAAGCATCTGATAAATGGGCCAACTGGCTACTCATCACTGATTATCTCAGGCCAGTGAAAGGAACTATGCTGGACCGTCAGCATTATGTCAGCTTTGAAATCCAGCAGTCTTCAGTTTCATAGTCAGTAATTTTCGGTTCTGTATACTTAGCTGGCATGGTGTAGAGGTTTGAACGCTGGACTACAGTTCTGGAGACCAGGGTTCAAATCCCAGCTTGGCCATGTAAACTCACTGGGGGACCTTAGGCAAACCTCTTCCATACAAAGGCAAACCTCTTCCGTACAAATCTTGCCAAGAAGACATCACGATAGGTCCACCTGTGGGTCTCCATAAGTCAGAAGTGACTTGAGAGCACATAACAATAGCAACACGGAGAACTCACTGATTATCATTCTTGAGGGACAACCTTTCTGTGTAGTTATAGTTACACCATTTAGTTTCTGCTTTGTTTGGTTTGGACAGAGCCTGGAAAAGTTACTTTTGTACCTTAACTCTATGAATCCTTCAGCCAGCATGGTTTTGGCTGTGCTGCCAGGAGGATCTTGGGATCAGTAATCCAAAAAGGTAACTTGTCAAAGCTCTGTCTTTGGATATGTTCAAGCTAGGAATGAAGAGAACTAAAAGCTCAATTTTAAAAAAGGTAAGATGAAGTAGTTAATGACTCCATTGTTCTCTTCCAAAACTCTGGAGTGGATTGCAGCATTCCAAATGGGCTTCTAAGGACTCCAATACCAATACCTGTTTGATGTTCCAGTTGGTCTGTAGTAGGCCTCAATTTGGCTTTTTTGAGGCCTAGAGTGATACTGTCACCCACTCACAGAGCAGCAGACGCCTCACAGTTTTTTGAGAAGAGCTCTAACAAAGCCTAAAATACTTCCTTAAGTTGTACTAAGGCTTTTTTATTGTTGTGTATGGCCTCACACATGTCAAAAGAATGGTGGCATCCCTACACCTCTGATGCACTCAAGGCTTCCAGTCTTATGAGAAAACGCTTAACAATGTCCCAGGCCATATGTTACCCACTTCTCATGTATTTCTGGAACAGGACTGAAAGAAGTCCTGTGGCTGCTTCAGAAATACATTTGTTATAACATTTCCCAGACTCTATTACAATAGTGCAGACCAGCATTCTTTCCAAATAACCTGTTGCTAATAATAAAGGTGAACATCTTACTTAGGCCATTTCCACACCAGACTGTTATAGTGCTATTATTCCACTTTCAACATCCTATGGAATCCTGGGGTTTGCACTTTAGGGAGGGACTTCAAAGACTGTAACTGTCTAGTGCAGAAATGCCCCTAGTGATCTTTCATTGATAGATGCTGTTTCCATTTCCTGTTATCAAAATGAAGATTAATAATGGTATAAGCCTTATACAAATATAATTCTAAAGCAATAGAAAATTCACTCTTGAAAAACATAAGATGAATGCTGTACTGCTGAGGGCAAAATGAAATAAAATGCAAGAAGTAGTGTGGGTGCAGAAACACTGTGACGTGAGACCAAAACTGCTACACTATCTTTCTGAAAATAAGGCTTTTTAGTAAGTGTTTTTGTTTAACGCTGGTTTTGCTTTCAAAGAGCCTCTGCCTCAGTTCTTTGCATTGGACCAACAGAAGCATCTCGCATTATACACTCTCCTTCTCTGGATCCAACTCTATGTGTTTTTTTAGTAAATAATCTGAAATCAAAGCTTTAAGATAAAATACATATAAACAAAAATACCCAGGCATCTTGTTCTCCCATCCAACTATGTATATTTAAAATCATTTATTGGAATTGATAAAATTGGACAGTACCCCTTTTATATCAATCTGAATTGTGAAACAAACACACTTTTGCAAAATTAGCAATCCATTCTCAAACCACAGCAAAGTTGACTGGAAAGCCAGAACCCTAATGTGATGAAGATTTCAATCCAAAATCCATTAGATATTGCACAGTCCATGGAAAACTCCATTTCAGCTTATAACATTGAAATTCTTATTGCTGTTCAGTTCAAAATAAAAGACACACCTGGCACTTCAATAACAACACCATTAAATAATTCAGTGGCAAATGCATAATTTGGATGCTATGATTTATGTATTTCTACTTTGTCTTTTATAGTATCCTCTTAATTGTATCAGGCACCCTGTACATCTCAGTAGGACTACACCAGCATTGTAGAAAGGAGTTTGTACATTACAGGGGCATTGTGCTGGTATAGTCACTGCCGAAAATCTGCATAGGTGTCACATGGCAATGTCATGCAAATAACTAAACCCCAACCCTATGTCAAAAAGCTTTGATTTAGAAGTACAGAATAGGGACTGTAGAGGTGTGAAGCAGAAACTTCAGGGTACTGGATGTTCTGTCTGTGAAAAGTGTTATCCTGAATGGTAAAACGTGAGTTATAGTTCTGTCAAAGAGTAATTTCTGCTCCCCATATAAAGTAGCACCTTTTTACCAAAGGAACTGGAGGATCTTCCTTTATCATGAATCAGTCTCCTTAATGAGAATATTTGCAGTTGAAAATCCCCTTTTAAAAATGGCTTCTCTTGCAATGTAACAATTCTAAAGAGTAAAACAGCTCAAGTCTTTTTCATGCTGGATTAAAATATGTAAGGGAAAGACAAACACACATTTGATGCATATCTTTAAAATTCAGTGCGTGGTCCGTTAATGTAATTGTTAACAAATCATGATATGAATGAGGAGTGGGTAATACACTCAACTTGTTCATTCCCCTTTGCTCCTCTCTTCATCTCAGCGAGTAAACAAACCAGAAAAGACTGTGCTGTATTATGTCTGAATCTGATAATAAGATTAAGTGTGCCAAACAAGTTAGGACTGAAACTGGCTTTATGAACTCGTTTCGGTGCACCTCCTGACTTGTTTCAATGCACTTAATTTAATCCCAGGTTTGCCTGTAGGCTTTCTATTTTTTATTTGTTTACCAGTTTTTGCAAAGGGAAGAGTAAACAGGTTGCACGTACCAACTTACTGTCCATTCACCTCATCATTTATTAAACTAGGGTTCTTGACTAAAGGTGACGTGTGAAAACAGCCGACAATTTACCAGTTCTGAG
The DNA here is from genome assembly GCA_948472985.1 of Iguana delicatissima. Lineage (NCBI taxonomy): Eukaryota > Metazoa > Chordata > Lepidosauria > Squamata > Iguanidae > Iguana > Iguana delicatissima. Next base: position 150,571 of record CAOKZL010002483.1, on the reverse strand, counting down.
GCTAGTGAAATTCAGGCCTTATTCTTAACAGCATTTAAGAGCAAAAAAATTGTCACCATTCTAAAAACAAATACTATGAGATTATTTTGCTAATATTACCAGGGCCAATTGATGCACCACTATTGGATAAAGTTTGCTATATTATGAAAAGATAAAATAAAATTAGAACAAAAAAGCCTACATTCATATTATGTAGCTTTAAATTAAATGTAGTTTTAAATTAGGGGTTTTGTTTTACTCATTTTCCAGTTGGCTCTGTGGTACCACCATCTTGATTTTAATCAAAACCCAGGACATTTGTTTTTATTAAACAATAGCTCCCGGAATGTTCCAGCTTCCTGGAAGCTGCAGTCCTCAAAAGTAACTCTTCCACATATTAGTTCCATATACTTCCTATGGAAACAAATCCCACTGAAATGAATGAACTTTCTGTCCACATATAACATTTAGGTTTCACTTGCCAATCCAGGTGTGAAATATGCTTTGCCTCAAAGGATTGGGACTGATGGGCATGGTTTCTCATTAAGGAACAAATCAGTGATAGCATATTTTTATAAAAGTTCCAAGCCACTTGAACAGTTAGCTGGCCCAGAGCCACTTTCACGCAATGTTTGGTTGTGATTACACGGCAATAAACTGTGTTTTGAGGAACAGAAAGGCATAAAGAATCACTCTGCAAAAATCTTGTGCGATGACCATCCATAAATTAACTGCCATCTTCTTGCATGTGGAGCATGTCCTAGACTGAACCCTTCCCTGTTAAAAAAAAAATCCTTCTGATTTTGCAGAGCTGGACTTGAATTCCATCCCTTTTGCAGCATTTAATAGAAAATAACTAGCAGCAGAAGCACCACTACTTTAACACCTTTATATACAACTTCCAACCCAGCAAATCAAAAGCACATTTCATATTTCTTAGCCCTTTGAAAAGGTATATCTGGATTGTGCACCATTTTTGTATCAAATGTAGCAATGCATAGTTTTTTCGTTTACTTAAATAAACAAAATGGCTTGTGAACGATTGGCACACAGCCCAGAATCATTTAGTGTTCCTATGAAAGTTAGACTCCCTTATGTAGATGCCTACATATTAAGTGGTTTTAAAAATTATTGCATAACCCTAAGAGGGCTTCAGACATATCTATAATTTTAGTGCTCTCATGTATATATAAATAATAGTGTTTTTTAAAAATATAATTTGGAAAAATACAGTATATAAATATTACACATATTCAAGGCTATGGAAAATCACTTCCATCATAGATTATTGGGCGTTGAACAGCTAAGTGAAAAAATACTTTCTTTGAGATAAACCTGTAAGAAAAAAAAGAAGAGAGAGAGAGAGAGAGAGAGAGAAGAAACAATACTTGAGTTGAAACTGTAAGATCAAACTCATCCTGAAAAAAATAAACTGCATATAAGTCCCACTGAAACAAAAAAATATTAAATCACTTCTCTGTAGGATTCAGTTTTGATGGTTTAAATCAGAATTTAAATCACTATCCAGGAAGATTCTATATGCTCATCATTTTTAGTAGAAGCAGACTATAGTTCAATATAGCCTAAGCACAGTCAGAGATTTATGTTTCATAAGAAGGTACATGTTATAAGCTATCACTATGTGGATGACACTCGACTCTGTTACGTCTTTCCACCCTAGTCCAAGGAAGCTGTTTCACTTTTAAACCAGTGATTGTCATCAGTAATGGACTGGATGAGGATGAACAGATTGAAACTTAATCCAGACAAAACAGAGGTGCTTCTGGTCAGAGAACAGAGATTCAGCCTGTGCTGGATGGGATTACACTCCCCCTGAAGATGCAGATCTGCAGCTTCTGTGTACTTCTAGGTTCAGCCCCGAGCCTGGAAGTGCAGATTTCAGCAGTGGCCAAGAGTGCCTTTGCACAGTTAAGGCTTGCACACCAGTTGCTACGGATGTCAGATCTGACTATTGTGACACATTTTTTAGTTATATCCCATTTGGATTACTTGAATGCTCTACAATCAACCCTCCATATTCATTAGGGTTGGGGTGCACAACCCCTGCAAAAGTGGGGAAATAGCAAATATGTAAATATGTATGTCTTGACCTCAGTAAGGCCTTTGACAAAGTTCCCCATGACATTCTTGCAAAGAAGCTAGTAACATGTGGGCTGGACGGGGCTACTGTTAGGTGAAGTTGTAATTGGTTGACCGACCGAACCCAAAGGGTGGTCACCAGTAGCTGCTTTTCATCCTGGAGAGAAGTGACTAGTGGGGTTGTGCAGGGTTCTGTCCTGGGCCCAGTGCTATTCAACATCTTCATCAACGACTTGGATGAAGAAGTGGAGGGCATGCTGATCAAATTTGCAGATGATACCAAATTGGGAGGGGTTGTTAATACACCAGAGGACAGGATCAAATTTCAAAAAGAGCTTGAGAGATTGGAGAGCTGGGCCAAAGCTAACAAAATGAATTTCAACAGAGAGAAATGTAAGGTCCTGGACTTAGGCAGAAAAAATGGAATGCACAAATATAGGACGGGGGATGCGTGGCTGAATAGCAATACGTGTGAAAGGGATCTAGGAGTCTTGGTAGATCACAAACTGAACATGAGCCAGCAGTGTGATACAGCAGCCAAGAAAGCCAACGTGATTCTTGGTTGCATCAACAGGAGTATGGTGTCTAGATCGAGGGAGGTAATGGTACCACTCTATTCTGCATTGGTTAGGACTCATTTGGAATACTGTGTCCAATTCTGGGCACCTCAGTTCAAGAAGGATATCAACAAGCTGGAACGTGTCCAGAGAAGGACGACCAAAATGGTGAAGGGTCTTGGAAGCCATGCCCTATGAGGAACAGCTTAGGAAGCTGGGTATGTTTAGTCTGCAGAAGAGAAGGTTAAGAGGGGACATGATAGCCATGTTTAAATATTTGAAGGGATGTCATATCGAGGAGGGAGCGGGCTTGTTTTCCGCTGCTCCAGAGACTAGGACAAGGAGCAATGGATTCAAGCTGCAGGAAAGGAGATTCCACCTGAACCTCAGGAAGAACTTCCTGACGGTCAGAGCTGTCCGGTAGTGGAATGTGCTGCCTTGGAGTGTGGTGGAGTCTCCTTCTTTGGAGGTTTTTAAGCAGAGGCTGGATGACCATCTGTTGGGAATGCTTTGATGTGTGTTCTTGCATAGCAGGGGGTCGGAGTGGATGGCCCCTGGGGTCTCTTCCAACTCTATGATTCTATAATTATAACTGAATTGTTCTATTACTTTTCACTGTCTGTCTTTTAGGAGCATAGTCATCCCTCCACATTTGCTAGGGTTAGGGGCACAGAACCCCTGTGAAAGTGAAAAAAAACGTGAATAACTCTAGGTCCTCCCAAACCATATTTAACACACACAAAAAGTATGATCATCATATTCAACCCCCTGTGGATTCCTTGGAGGCATCAGTGTTCCTTCACAAGGCAGAAGTGGATGGGGTTTACTGGCACATCCACTGCCGCTCCACACCACTTTTAATAGTGACTTACAAGCCTCATTTGCAGTTTCTCAGTCTCATGAAGTCCCTATTAAAAATGGCACAGAGAGGCAGCAGAGGTGACAGCAAATAATCTCTGAATAATCAAATCTGCAAAAGTGAAACCCGCAAATGCGGGGGGCTGACGGTGTAAGTATTGGAACAATACCATCTGCATGCTTAGAAATAGATCTCATTGACTTCAAAACGAATGCATTTCCATGCATGAGTGTATTTACTTAGTTACTTGATATATCTAATAACATTTAGGGTACAATCAGAGCTTGGAAATGTTTTTATGCTATCATTCACAGAATCTGCCAATGGTCATGTTGGCTGGAGGATACTGGGAGCCATAGTTGAAACATAACTATTCCAAGCTCTGGATACAATTGTTCAATCAAACTGACGTATGAGATTTCATAAAGCATCATCATCATGATGCAATTAAAATAATATCCCAACTCCTTTAAAATTGAACAGTCGCTGTTAAAACATCATGAGTAATTAACAAAAATCTAAATATTCTGAAGGCACTAGAATCTGCCTGATGTTGGAAGTTAAGTAGGGTCATACCTTGTTAGTACTTAGAAGGGAAGCCAGTGCTTGGAAGGGAATACCCAGTGTTGTAGCAATATTCAGGGAAAGGCAATGGTAAACATTGCCAAAAAACAAACAAACAAGCAAGCAAAAACAACAACAAAAAACCCCCCACTACAATAAGTTGGAATTAACTTGAAGATTCATAACAATAACAACAAAATGTGCTTAGGATTGCCACCTAAGAGAGCAAAATGCTTCACTTTTAAAACAAAAATGTTCATTCCTATCTAGACTATGTCGGTTGGGTTAAAACTTTAATGTTGGATCTTTTTGTGAGAGAAAAAGCTAAACCTGGACCAAATTTCTGAATGCAAAGCTTCAGAAAGAATAGGCTTTAAATATCTGTTTAGACATGACAGCATATGTGATATGCTACAAGGGACAACTTTTTATTTATTTTGCTTTATACTAAAGTGACCAAGTGTAAAGCTGGAAATTTTGATAAAGCTAGTTCCATCAGCCTGCTGTCTTTTGTATCTGCACATCTTTCTCCACCCACACCAGATACACCAACCTTGAGAAAGTGTTGTCAAATATCAGGATGTATATCCCAGCATTTCTGACTTTCACCTTCCCACGTATGGTTTCCTTATGAGAGTTGCAGCGAGTCATAGGAATGAGAACCTGCAAAACATACAGCAGAGCAAAATGTGAATAAATTTCTTCCTGTCAGAACACTGTCACTATCTGATGAACCAAACTGGCCACTTTTTAACCCAGCAAGGAGCAACATGTGACCCTTTAAATGTTGGTGGGCTGCACCTCCTATCAGTCTTAATCAACATAGCCAGTGGTGTGGGATGATGTGCACTGTACTTCCACAATAGCTGAAGTGCCCCCAGTTGCCCAAATCCGTTTTAACCAATTTGTTCATTAATTAAATGATTGTATGCATACATTACAACAGCTTGGCAAACTCTGATCCAGCAGAGCTAAGTTTCCCAAATTACCATTGTAGTTAGAAACTTTGGGAAGGGGAAGAACAATATAGCAGCAAAAGGAGAATCAGTAAGGATAGAAATGTTTATGCTACAGTCACTCTTGACTAATATCATGTGTGTTAATCCTGAGAGCATACATGGACAAACAGAGCCCCCTTGAGGTACAGCAAAGGAACCTCTGAACCTCCAGAAATCGTTCAACACCAGTTGCCCCCTCCCCAACCTATTCTCAGCCTAGCCCATGGCAAGGGATGATGCCAATAGTTCATCAACATCTGCAGGGCCCTAGGTTCTTCAGATCTTCCTCCAGGCTTGCTTAATTCTGGATGCTGAGCTCTGGTATGGACTTAATTGGAGGAAGCACCAGCGAACACAGCGGAACTTTGTGAATTAAGTATGTGTAAGATTGCACTGGCAATCAATAACAGGGAGTAACAGACAAACCCAGGATCCAGCGAGCTGCTTCAAGTATTTCCAAGAACTGGGACACACCTAGTGGTTTCACTTTTTACCTCTGAATACCACTTGACCTGTCATTTAATTTATTAAGATCCCTATCCAGTCCTTCCCTTACATGCAGTGGCAGGTGTTCACCAGCAGAGGTCTCCTGAATACAGTTTCATGCAACACGGGGAGATTGGATAGCACTGGGTAATGGATTATTTCCCTGGATAATTAGGTGAAGCTGAAATATTGCTCTTAAGAAAATGTGTCTTTTAAAAATTAAACATTATCAGCTTATTATACAAAGCATGACTACCTCGCACCATCATTAGCTGGGACCTTTTGAATAAACTGGGTTGCAAAAAGTGCAGTGGATGCAGTAACAAGAAAAGCAGCTCATGAGCTCCAATGAGCTCAGACAGACATACACAGGTCTCTTCTTTTCCACTTTACCTTGAAACTACAGCCCTCTGAGGTAGGCTAGGCTGAATGAGAGTAATGACCTCAATGAAGTTTTGTGGCTCAATGGTAACCTGAACCTGAGTCTCTCAAGCTCCAGTTCAGCACTCTAACCAGCACATAATACAGGAGTTCTAATATCCCTTTCTACTAAGAGCTTCTGGGACTTAGCCAGCCAAGAAAAGTTTGTTCTTATCTGAATGAATTTTGTTTCCTACATAACTAAGGGCAAGGCCAAAGTTAGTTCACCAGAAAAAACAAAACAGCGACCCAGTTGTCTTACTTTACATTGATCCAACGGTGCATCTTCTGATTCTTGGTACACCACGCTGAATGAAATGCTCTTTGGTTCTGATGAAAACACCCAGCTTATTGTAAGGCCAGTTTCTACTGCAGTGACAGGAATAGTGCTGTAAGTGTTTGATTTAATGAACAGTTCTCTGTTAGCTTCTCCAAACTTAAAAATGTCCTCCACAGTGAGTGGCAGCTTCAGCCTGGGGGAAATACACAGAATGTGTGAGAGTGCATGAGAGAGCGTGGCAGTGCCATATTTGACTGACAATGCATGCAAGAATATGAAACAAGAAAACAACTCATTACCAAACCAATTAGTGTTTCTAAGAGGTTCCTGGGAATGTGGGACTCTGCCTGGTAACTAATGAAGCAGGAAGGGTCATGCTTTGCTGTTGCAAAGGAACAATCTTGCTTTTTCAGGAAATCAATTTTTTTTGGTCTTTTTGCAATGGTGGTGGAGGGATGGAGAGCTTTGGGGACAGCGGTTAAGGTCACATGTGGGGCCCAGTGGATTCAGGGAGGCAATCTGCCTCTTACTCAGTCCTACTTTATTCACGTTGAAATCAAAGGGACAAATTTGTTGTAACTTATGTCTTGTACCTGCTCACAATATGAAATGGCAGTGGCCCACGGCCAAGAACAGTAGATATTCAAGTTGCTCTTCTGAGGTGTTATGGCAAAGAGATTTCCATTCTTACATCGTTCATTGATGTCCCACACTTTCTTCAAGGGGTTTAAAGTGAGGTAATCCCAACTCTAGTATTCCCTGTCCTCACAACTACAACTCTGTAAGGCAGTTCAGATGGCAAGATGCTCATTAGCCCAAGATGGTTTATGGGCTTGAGCAGGTATAGGAATGAAAGTTAGCTCAGTTTAACACTCTGGTTATCATTAAAGTTTCCTCACTCCTCCTCCTTAGGAGCTTGGAAAAGGTAGTATCTTTTTTTTTTTAACTGCAACTCCCATGAATTCCCAGCATGCTGGCCAGGGAAGGCGTGCAGGGTATTCTAATTTTTTTTCCTTAGCTCTGCTTTTATTTAATCTGCATCAATGGATGGATTCATCTTGAATGAGGTCATGACATCCTCTTTTCCTATACAGAAAGTACTTTCTTGGTATGGTGCAAGGATTTTCCAAATGCTTATAATATGGAGGTGCAAAAACAAAAATAACTTGTATCTAAACAATTGCTTCTACATATAGATACAAATTTGACACAGATAATTCTGGAAGTGGTGTTTTTGGTCTTTTGGTAACCCTAAACCATTCCAGTGTGTTGCCTCAAAGTCAATGAGATTACACCAACAAAAAGGACCTCTGAGGTTTCAATCCTATTCCCACAACTGGAAATAAGACCCACTGAACTCACCGGGAGCTGACCTCTGAGCAAACAAGCACAGAATTGCACAGTTAATCACATTGCAACATGGAATCCATTGTTACCTACTCAGAAGTAAATCCAATTGATGTCAATGAGGCTTACTCTCTAATAAGTGGTAACTCTACTATTATACACTCTCACCTGAGAGGAGACCCCATTGAAAGCAAATAGGTTTCCTTCTATTGCAGAAATTTACAACATCATGCTGTAAAAAGTCATGTCGTCTTTTGCCTTGAAACAGTCAGTCTGGTGAACTGGTTTAATTCTTCTGTATTAATGGTTAGACTTACAGTTCCTCTTGACACTGATTAAGCAAACCAGTTGAACTTTCCAATCAAAGAAGACAACAACAAAAATTTTTTTAATAAGCTCAGAAGCAGGGTGCTTTTAATCTTATTGCATAGCCTTACTCTTTAGCAAGTAGGCAAAAGGGCAAGTTAAATTTTGATCTCCCAGTACCAAGCACTGCAACATTTTGAAAATGAAGATAACATGGTAAATGAATCTCTTATTAGCTAATACTTGATTTCCAGCTTGGCTTTGGGTTCATTTTTTCATCAATTGCTCACAAGCAACAACTTAAAAAATCCAGTGGAGTCCAGTTCAAATGTGCAGGTCACAAATGCAGGTAATCACATATAGATGCTCCTAGGAATAAGTGCCAATAAATTCAAACGCCACTGGAAATTGCTTCCGAATGGATATGACTATGTTGTTAATCTATAAAAAATGACAACCTAAATAATAAGTTTTGCTTACATCAATTCTCCTGACTTCAGCAAGCATATTTCTGCATCTTGTGTCATTTGCAAGTCATCAGACTCATCAAATGTTGAGGAATTATATGTGCTGTTTCTGGGACAGAAAGAAAAGAAGATTACCATCCATTTTCCCAAATGTTACCTGGAATACCCACTGATAATTTTTTTTTTAAAAAAGAAATAGTTATACCTTGCCCAATACATGTAAAAGAAATCTTAAGATACCTTCCAATAACTATTTTAAAAATCATCTGAATCTAACATGGATGCAAGAGTGTATGGAGTTGCTTCCCCCTATATTCATCTTTTTTTTTAAAATCAAGTTATTTCCATTCTGTATATGAAGAGATTTTGGCAAATTCTTGGTAGAGTCTTTAAAATAAAATCAAAACAAAATTCTCCCCTTCTGCCAAATTCAATACACATTGAATGAAAAAAATCATGCTGCCACACAGATGTTAAAAATGTAGAACTTGTCAGAAAAAAAGGGGCTTCCAGCTTTAGTTCATCACCAACATAATTGAAAACACAGTGAAAAAGTAAGACTTCCGAGTCCTGGATCTGGATAGACAAATTGGTCAGTTTTGGTTTCTCTCATATTAATTTAAAAACATAAATAAATCTCAAGCTCTTTCAGTCCTGAATAGATATTTGAAAATTTGGGCAATTTTTTTTTTAAATTACAACATTCTCAGCCATACCCAGGGGAATAACTACAGGGTGGGAGGGAGGCGGAGACAAAATGAAGACATTGCCCCCACAAATATGAACTCTGCCCCCCAATAAAATTTTCCACTTCTAAATGCAGTAGCCTGTCACATTAGAAATACAATTTAGGCATCCAAGGAAAAGGAGCAGGCACAGTTAACAAGGCATTAGGGATGATGGTTAGTTATATGCTGGGTATGCTATCATGATATGGTGTGTATAACTTTTTATTTTGTAAGATATTTTATATTAATAAACTCACATATAAAATAAAATACAAAAAGGCGTTAGAGATGGGAAGAATCCAGAATTTTCCGGATCCAAATACCTGGAAGGTTCTGAGAACCCACGAATATCACAAATCTCGAATCTTTCAAATCCTTTTTTTAAAAATGGGTTTGAAAAGGAAGGGAAAGAAAGTACTTCTATTGAAAAGTGTTCTTGAAGCAGAATTTGACATCTTTGTTTAATGAAAACAAATTAAATTATAGTTTTCAGTTCAGGAAAACATACCTAAACTTCTTATTAAGAAGATATAAGTGCAATTGACATGTTCATCTACTACATGAAGTACATAACTCTCAAGTCAAAAGAACAGAGATTATTACCTTGCAGAAGGAGGCAGCTGCGGACCCAGGCAGCCCAAGCAGGCACAGGCAGCCCAAGTGGGCACAAGCAGCCTCCCACACATGGCTTTATGATGCAATTTTCAAATGCCCAGGGGCCCGCCAGCCAAACAGGCCTTTGGCGCCAATTTCTAAAAACCCCAACACCTTCTCCCACCTGCCCTGGACAGGGACAGGCCAGTGGCGGGTGGGAGAAGAGTAGGAAGAACAAAGTTGTGCTCCCTGCGACCGCCTGCCCCAGGCATGATCAGGCTGCCAGCGGGCTGAAGCCACCTTCTGCCCAAGGCAGAATTCAAAAGATTCGGTTCACCTGTTTTGGTGGGGGGATTCGGATCCCTGAATCCTGAATCCTTGCCTAGGATTCGAGGATTCGGTTGGCACATACCTACAAGGCATACAAACATAGGAAATACTAAGAGTTTTAATTGTGAATAATTTTCACTGTTCAGGTCATTTCTGCACTATACTGTTATAGTGCTGTATTCCACTTTCACCACCCTATGGCATCCTGGAGTTTGCAGTTTAGGGAGGGGCCTTTAGAATTCTCAGCCAGAGAGCTCTTTGGCCTCACTAAACTACAAATCCCAGAATTCCACAGGATGTTGAAAGTGGAATAATAGCACTGTAACAGGCTTCACTCTCTGGAATGATAGGAATTTGGGGGCTGGTGGAGAATTTCACTGAGGAGACTAAATTCTTATTTGAGGGCAATGTTTTCACACCCATCCACCATAGTTACACCTCAGCCCATCTTTATCTATATATTCCAAGAACAAAGCTAAAAAATAAACAAACCTGATGAAATAAACTTAAGTCTATGAAAGTTTTTGCACCAACTTTTCCCATCATTTAGTTTCCTAGGTGTTACAAAATCCCTTTGCATAATAAAAAAATTAACAAGTAAATGACAGCATCCTGACATATTAGCAACAAGGCCCTGAAAGTCTTTTGCAAAAAGTCTTGCATAAGAGCCCACATCTCTCTCATCCAAAACAAAAGGTCTGCCATGGTGGAGTCAAGCTGGTCCTCTCTAGGGAAAGCCTTCCACAGCAAGGGTTATCTCTGTTTTCTGTTCATATTATGATTCTAACATACATCAACCTATTATAGTGGTAGCAAGTATTCTTAGTGATTTAAGTTAATTTTATGAATTACAGTATCTGAACTGAACTGGCCACAATTTTGTTTAACATGCTTACAATGTAGTCCTATATAGGCCTACAGAAAAGTAGTAAGGTTAGTGAGGCATGGTTCCAGGTCAGTGAATACAGGTCTGCAGCCTTAAAGATAGGCTTTTAAAAAAGTGTGTATTAGGCGTGGTAAGTAACTGACTTCTTATTTCTGTTTGTGTGTGTGTGTTTTTTCTTTTTTCAAGAATATTGTTTGACCATGCAAAAGAAATACAGCTGGTTCCCCGTGTTTGCAGCTTTCCCTATCACAGATCTGATTATCTGTGGATTTCTCCAACCCCTGTCCCCCAACTCAAGTACTTCTTTTCTGGGGAACATTCCCTTTTGGTGGCTGTGATCTAGGCTGCACAGCCCCTTAAAAATCTGCCTCTGGTCCTCTTTCTCCTCCACTAGCTGCTGCTTGGCCAGCTAAGGACAGCTCACAGCTTGATTTCTCAGCCCTGCAAACTCTCTTCCAGTGCTCCCCACATACTCAAGGAAGGAGATGGGTAAGAGAAAGGAAGTATAGGGCTACCATGCTGACCCACCTCCTTTCCCTCTCCTTCTCCTGACCTGGAACATTTCCGCACGACACTCTTATAGCACGATGATTCCACTTTCAACCTCCTATGGAATCCTGGGGTTTGCAGTTCTGGGAGGGGCCAGCCGGCCCCTCCCAAAACTGCAAACCCCAGGATTCCATAGGAGGTTGAAAGTGGAATCATCGCACTATAAGAGTGTCATGTGGAAATGGCCCTGGTTTTGATTCTGGGTGCCCACTCTCCCCCTCTTCCCACATACACACACATTTTAATATTTGTGCTTTTTCCACTTTTCCAGGGTTCCTGTGCCCCTAACTGTAGCGAATGTGGCAGGTCGACTGTATTGTAAAGGGAAAGAAAAGCTGTAATTAAAACCATGCACCACTAGGGGGAACAGAAATAGTCACAAGGGCAATGGAGATAAACCATTCAAAGGGCAATTATAGGGCATTCATCAGTACTTTTCCCAGGCTGAACAAGAGCAAGTGAACAATTTAAAGCACAGGAATGTTCAAAGACCTAAATACTGATTTGCCTGTCCCATGGAAAGGTGGTGATATGATCCATTTTATCACACACACACACACATCACAAATCATGTCTGGGAAAAACAGGGTAGGATTATTTGGAAAACACTGGAACACAATGGATTAACAACACAAATTTATGTGAGCAAAGCACAGCAATTTCAGAGAAAGGAGACAGTGTGCATCAAAGTGCTGACACAGGCTCCACTATACTAGCTTATCTGATTGTTTAAAATGTTTGTATGCTCTTAAGGTGGTGACAGAATCTTTCAGAAAGCTTCCAAGTTTGTAGTGACATAAACGACCTCAGTTAATTTTTGTTGCTAATCTTATTTTGAGAACCAGTGTTGCATAGTGGTTTGAGTGTTGGACTAGGACAACGAGAGCCCACAGCTGAAAGCCCTGGTTGGCCATGGAAACCCACTGGGTGACTTTGAGGAAGCCACATTCTCTCAGCCTCAGAAGAAAGCAAAGGAACCCCTCTCTGAACAAACCTCGCAAAGAAAACCCTGTGAGAGGTCCCCCTTGCTGCTGTGCCTTCAAGTTGTTTCTGATTTATGGCGACTGTAAGATGGACCAATCACAGGTTTTTCTGGGGCTGAGTGTGTGTGATGCGCCCAAGGTCACCCAGTGGGTTTCCATGGCTGAGCAGAGAACTGAACCCTGGTCTCCTGGGTTGTAGTCCAAAGCTCAAACCACTACACCGTGCTGGCTGTCAGGCCCCCCTTAGAGTCATCGTAAGTCAGAAACAACTTGAAGGCATACAATAATTTTATTTTAGAAAGAATTAGGGCTAGATGACACTAGATGGCAGTAGATCACTGAGGTATTACTCAGCTCTGAAAAGTCTGAGTTTGAATTTCTATATGTTCAACCGTGCATGCAGGGCTGAATTAAGATTGCTCCTTCTGTTGCTGCTGCTGCTTCTTGCAAGGGCATGCTTCCCATCATTAACAGATACACGGAAGGCAAATGCAGCACAGTCTACTCCTTGTGGTAAGCCAGTGTGGTATAGCAGTTAGAATGCCGATCTGGGACTTGGGAGCTCTGAATTCTACTCCCCACTAAGCCAAGAAATTCTCTGGATGCCTTTGGGTTGATCATCCTCTCAGCCTGGCCTACCTGAAAATGCTGTTCTGAGGGTAACGTGGAGAGGAAGAGTGCCATGTACTTCTCCGTGAACTCATTGGAGGAAACATGGCTTACAAACATAACATAAAATGCTGTGGAAAACTGTACCTACACTGCTATTAAAACGGGGCTAGAATCAAGTCATGAGTTTTAAACTGTACAATTTCATTTTCAAACAAATTCAACAGTTCTATGTGCTTGCAAAGGCTTTCAGGTTTTAACATGAAATGTATTTTTGATATATGATGTTTAGTATCACTATTATGATTGAATCAGCATTTTATAATGGTTGTATTTATAGTATGCACTGTACATCTTGAAACTGCAAAGGCTATTGGCTTGATGCAAATTGTACTGAAACAATTTGGCTGGGCATGACTAGAGGAACAGTGAGTTTCATTCATTTTTGGTAATAGTTGCAAATTTCTTCATAAACAGGATTGAAAAAAATGTGAGTGTGAGAAATGAGAGCACTTATTTTCAAACATGCTGCAGAAGCAACTGAGAAACTCCAAACAAGCTTGACTCTCTACCAAGACCCCACTGTGTATCTCTGAGAATCTGGGAATGTCCATTACCATTTAACATGTTTAGTATAGCAAACACCAGCCAAATCTCCACAGAAAGCATCTGCCCAAACAGGGCAGCACAACTCATTAATTTTGTCTGTGTGCAAAATATACCTTCATTCAAATAACATATAAAGAAATATAATGAGGAAAAACTGAGCAGCCAATTTTTCTGTGTTCTTCAAGAGATGCAAGACTTGAATCTTGCTCCACTAGCAACAACAATAACAATCACATTTATGGAACACTTTAAAGAATTCAAAGTGCTTCACATGCATTATTTAATTATAATCCTTAAAACAACTCTATAAAATGAATATTATGACTTAGTTTTCTAGCTGGTACCCAATCTTCATTCACATGACAATATAATCCAATATGACAATATAATCCAACCAACAGCTACCGCTAGAAGTATGGTGAATGGAGAATGGGTACCAGCTGGGAAGCCAGCACCATCAAAGCACAGTTTTGTTTATATTTATTCTGGTTCTCCCAACTTTGGGGCCCACTGGATGGAGGCAGTGGTGTCTTTCAGCAAAGTGAAGCTCACCAACAAGCTGAATGGCAGGGGACACATCATTCTGAATTCCCTACACAAATATGACCCACAAGTTTATATTGCTCAAGTAGGTTGCCCACACAGGATGGTAATGAATTGTTCCTTTCTTGAGACTCAGCTCATTGCTATGACTACTTACCAAAATGAAGAGATAATGGCTCTCAAAATTCAATACAACCCATTTGTCAAAGCCTTTCTGGATGCTAACAAATAGACAAACACACATACACACAAACAAAAAACCACCCCAAGGATGCTCCTGATATTATCTCTGAAAGTCACCATATGACATATTCTCACTTGGACCATTGGTTAATTTCCAGTCCAACACAAGTTCCAGCTATTAGTATAATGAGACATTTTCTCTGTCTGTTCCCCATTCTCATCATGGCTGTGAACACTATCCAGCCCTTCAAGGACACAGAGCTGTTCCCTATCCTCCTTCATATATGCACAGAAAACCATCTCCATCAGCTGGTAAGAGGCCCGTCCTCCATTCCAATTCTCATTGCTCTGGCCTCTGAGGCAGTCAGGCACAGTTCCATTGTGTCTCGAACCAGCAGGATGGTCATAGTCCTTTCTTTCACATTCCAAGTGCCATTATTCTGCCCTCTGAGGGGGAGAAGAGCAACCAGCGCGTGCTGGACTTAATCCCTACCCACACTACCATTTCTTTTCCCTTTGTGTCATGTTTTACCTAGATGGTAAGCCCGAGGGGAGGGAACTGTCAAATTAATGATTTGTAAGCTGCTCTTGGAGCTGTTTTTAGCTGAAGGGCCAGATATAAATAAGTAAGTAAGTAAATGTTATTGTTGCTCGCTTTGCAAATGGGTAGACAAAAGACTGAGAAGGAGTGGTTGGCTTTAAGCTTCTCAGTATCAGTTGCTAGAAAACACAGCCAGTAAAATGCTGTTGCACTCATGTTCTGCTTCCCATAGCCATCTAGTTGAGGACTGCGGGAACAGAAGGATGGAGCAATTGATTTCTGGATCACTTTCTGTTGTTAAAAAAAAAAAGTATTTTCTTGCCCCCAAACTGGTGGAAATACTTCCCACATCCTCTAGAGAGCATCTGGGGGCAACTTTTTGATTTTTTTTCCTGAAGGGCAACAGCAGGGGATACAGTTTCCCCACGTTCTCCTAGCGGGGCATTAGCCCCTCAGCTGCCCATCCCTCTTATAGAGAAGAGTGGACACTGGGGCTATTTCTGCACTACTTTGTTGTAGTGCTATTATTCCACTTTCAACATCCTGTGGAATTCTGGGGTTTGTAGTTTACTGAGGCCAAAGAGCTTGATGACTGAGAATTTTAAATGCCCTTCCTTAAACTACAACCCCAGATTCCATAGGATGTTGCAAGTGGAATATTAGTGCTGTAACAGTCCAGTGCGGAAATGGCCTCAGTGTCACATTAAAAGTGCATTTCCATTTGTGTAGCAGAGTCAGATGTACATTTAGGCAGACTGAGGCATTCATGTGAGGTAACAGATTCGGGAGCAGAAGTAACACAGGCAGCCCTCAGCCATTTCTCTATAGCCTCTCCCCAGTTATTCCCCTGTGTTAGAGGACACAGCTGTGTTTACCACCTAAAATGCAGGGTGAAGGTCTCAAGCCCCTGCTAAGACTGGACTGGGGGCGCTAATACCCATCCTCCATGATCTGGCAACACTGAACATATGGAGGGCACTTCTACGTACACATTGTGCTTGTAAGATCTTTAAGCAAGATGGAATGATAAGGGATGGGAAATTTGCCGTCATGCAAGTACTTTGGAAGTATTTTGCCAGCCCTGGTTAGTGTCTGGATGGGAGATCCCCTACAAGCACCAGGTGCTCTAGCCTATATTTCAGAAGAAGGAACTAATAAAACCACCTCTGAGTATTCCTTACCTCAGAAAACCCTATGAAGTTCATGGGGTTGGCATAAGCCAACAGATGACTTGAAGGCACATACGCACACACCAGGGCCAGCCTTACTATTAGACAGTATGAGACAACTACCTCCAGCAGCAGATTTGAGGTGCCATAAAAGGGTAGCAAATTATTTACTTTGGTATATTTGGATTTTTAATGCCAAGCATGGGGAGAGGTGCTTTGGGGGCGGGGGTTCTCTCCCAACTACTATAATAACTTGGTTGATTTGTGATGCTATGCACCTTGACTAGAGCAGGTGGAGAAAGTCATTCGCTGGTCCCAAGAAGCCCCCTGCCAAAGATCAGCTAGAGTTCTGAGGAAGCAAGTGAAGAAATTGCCCTTTAAGCTAGGCTAATTCTGTGGCTTCTCAGAGGTGAAGTCCAAAACATCCCTAAAATTTAAGGACCACAGGCTTAATCAAAGGGGCAAAATATTTAACAAACTGGAGAAGTCTTATCATATTTTATACTTTCCACTGCTGCCACTAACAGGGGCACCTTCCTGCTGTCACCTGGAAACACTACGGAATGCCTTATGCTATTTAAAAAACACCATGCAGCTGGGCTGATCCTTTTTTCTTAATGAAAGTTCAACATGTACAAGTTTTTTTTTCATCCAGATGAGGGCAGCATTGCAATAATATGGAGGAAGAACAAAACAGCTCCAGTCCTTTTCCTCAAGAACGCAGATAAGTTTCCAGTGTGGATTGGTGGAATGTCTCCCCTATTGCTTTTCAAGCAGGAAGAATTATGCAAACCAGAACTATTACAACTGGACACTTCTGAGGAAAGCTGGGCTCAAAACAGAAGCATGATTGTAGGGATGTGATTGGTTATTCCTCCTCCATGTTGGGTCATTAAAGAGATACCCAGCTAGATATATAACTAAACCAAAAGGTCAGAATTTTAAAGCAATTGGTAAAGTTCCCACTCCCTTTTTCTGAAAAAAAGAGTCTCTAAATATTCTACAGATGGAGAATATTTTCTGGATGAATGAATATCCAGAAAATACTGGATTCTCAACATCTACATTTGGATGTAGTGGTTAGAATGTTAGACTGGGATTTGGAATTCCAGGTTCAAGTCACCAGACCCAAAGGATGAATCTGGATGATTTGGTTTCTTGCAACCTGATCCACCTTATATCGTTGTTATGAGATTTAAGGGGGAGTTTTGTATACCATATTGAGTTCGCTACGGGAAAACTAGGATATAAATGTAACAAAGAGAAAAACACTGCTGTAGCCATTTTGCTCTTTGTTGGTCTCAAAGTTGCTACAAGACAACTTTGCATTACTGTAGCTGTCATGTATTGACAGTATCTCTTAGTTTATGGAGGATCTAATATTTGTCATTATCAACATTTGACATACAAAGACTGTTGTCTCCATATATCAGCCTGTCCAAACCTTAAGATCTTTGAGGGGAGCTTTCACTCTGTCCTGCTACTATCCCATGCACAGTTGGTGAGTACAATGGAGAAACCTATCTTGGTGGTTACTCCCAGACTGCAGAACTCCCACCCACAGGAGGCTCCTTCTGTGATCTTTTTGCAGTAGCAGGCACATACCCTTTTCATCAAAATGATCTTTCACATCATCACTGGTCTTTAACTGGGTGCAGCAGAGGGGTTTTCAGTGGGGTGTGATTTATCTTTATCTTATGTTTTACATGTATTTAGAACTGTTTTAAATATTTTGAAAAAAATTTAATGTTTCTGCATTTTTGTACGATATATTGATTTAACTGTATTATAAAAAATCTTACAATGTAAGCCATCTTGGGTTCCATGTTTGAAGAAAGACGGGATATCAATCAAAGAAATAAAAACACAGTTAGAAAACATGTGACAGCTGGAATGTAGCTGGAATTAATACTGGAATATTTGCCACCTTTCCCCCATTAACCCAGTCCTCCTCAGTGACTGAGGAAGCACTTGTAATTTTCTTCCAAACAAAGCTTTTGGGAAATGAAAACTGAAAAAGAGATCCTAGACGCCTAAACACATTTCTGTCATTCTGAAACATTTTGCGCATACGCTTGCTAAAACCAGCTGAAGTTGCAAATGTTAGGACTAATCATTTGAGAGCAGTAGGTAACAATCCTTTGTGGGGGTGTGCGTAGTTTTTTAAAAAAACCAAAACCTCAACATATCTCATCATAAGAAAGATCTGTGTATCTGGCATTTAAAAAAAAAAGTAGCTCACTAAGAAAAGTAGGTCAACACTGTATCTGAAGCCTAATTGTCATTGAAGTGGTAAACCTATGTCTGGACTGTATTGCTTCAGATTTTCCAAGGGGCTTGAATAATTACATGCATAAATCATAGGCAAGAACTCTTCTCCCCAACATACTGCTTTTCTGCCTCTTGGGAAAATTTACTGTGTGAAGGAGCATTCAGCCATTCAAATTCCCACCTGGACATGGAAGTGGTACAATCCAGACAGGGGATTACCACTGCAGGGGAATTAAGAATTGACAGTACTGACGCATGAGATGAATCATTAATCTTTCTAAACAGAAGAATCTGGTTACTCCATTCTGCAACTGGGGACAGGAACTGTCAAACTTCTTGAACTCTTGAGACAGAAAGGCTCCTAATGTGAACATTGCATGAACAACGGGACCAAATAAAAATGAAAATAATAAAAAGATATTGGAGAGTTATAGGCAGCTTTCTGAGGATACTGCTGGATGTGCATTTACCTCACACTACATAATGAGAAAGTTTCCTTAACAATATATTTTCATATTCCCCGATGGTGTAGTTCCCCATAAACAATGCCATCCCTCAGAGGAAAAGCAGGACCATATTGATGGTTCAGGGACTGAATGCTGCAGTAGCAACACGACACCTATAGGCTGTATATGACCCCCTGCCTGCATTTAGAAGGTTCAGCTACCTAGGCCATTTCTGCACTGCACTGTTATAGTGCTATTATTCCACTTTCAATATCCTGTGGAATTCTGGGGTTTGTAGTTTACTGAGGCCCAAGAGCTCTCTGGCTGGGAATTCTATATGCCCCTCCGTAAACTGCAAACCCTAGTAATCCATAGGATATTGAAAGTGGAATAATAGCACTATAACAATGCAGTACAGACATGGCCCTAGTCTCAGTTGATGTTGTTAAAGGTACTGCAGCACTGGCAAAAAGCTACAATTCTACCCTGAAATGGTGTACATGCAGAACCTTGAATGGTGCTCCTCAAACCCAAAACCATGATTTAGCTTGAAATGAAGATGCATGTTACCTATGCACCTTGCTCCCAGTTAAAGTTGTGGTTGTTATCAACTCTGTAGCAGCAAATCCAGAAGTGGGGTGGGTTCAGGGGGAAAACGCAGTTCCTTAACCCACAGAAGTTGCTCAGTCTTAGTTGAGTGGGACTCAGGAAGCCCTTCAGCTACCTGAAGGTAAAAAGTAGGCCTTCCCCCTCTTGGTGCAACACAACATGACATTCTAGGTTCTTTACAATCACTCTGTGCACATTTAGAGACAAAGCTTCCAAAGCACTACTTAGACACCCTCTCAAAACCCACCCTCTTGGTTAGCCTTGTTGTTGCTGCTACCTTGCTACAGATGGATAAAAGGTAGGCTTTCCCCACCCCTTGGTCAATTGAAAAGGGCCCTCTAGGTCCACCCGGTCCACCATACATGTGTGCAGATATGAGTGGGAAGAACAGGAAGAAAACATTTCTATTAGATCATGTGTAACTAAAGGTACATAAAAAGGGAATGTGTGGTGTTCTTCATCTTTTCAAACCTTCCATTGAGCTTTCATTCCTACAGACCCACCATTACATCTGTTCTTTATATATCTTAATGGTTTCTTTTTGCATCCATGCCATTTATAAGGTATGCAGGGTGTGTTTTTAAGTTGGAATTCTAATTAAGACTACAATCCTATACTGAGTTACTTAAGCATAAGTCTCATTGACTTGTAGGGTTTATTTCTGTGAACCTAGGTGAACCTAATTCAGGCCTTAGAATCACAGAGTTGAAAGAGATCACAAGGGCCATCCAGCCCAATCCCCTGCCATGCTGGAATACACAATCAAAGCACTATCAACAGATGGCTATTCAGCCTCTGTTTAAAAATTGCTAAAGAAAGAGATTCTACCACACTCCAAGACACTGTTGAACAACTCTTACGGTCAGGAAGTTCTTCAAATTTTTTAGGTGGACTCTCTTTTCCTGTAATTTGAAGCCATTGCTCCATGTCCTGGTCTCTGCAGCAGCATAAAACAAGCTTGCTCCATCTTCAATACAACATCCTTTCAAATATTTAAACCATGGCTACCATGCCACCCCCTAACCTTATCTTCTCCAGCCTGAACATATCCAGCTCCCTAAGCAGCTCCTCACAGAGAATGATTTCCAGACCTTTTACCTTTTGGTTGCCCTTCTCTGGACACGTTCCAGCTTGTCAATATCCTTCTTGAATTTTGGTCCCCAGAACTGGACACGGTATTCCAGATGAGGTCTAACTAAAGCAGAATAAAGTGGCACTATTACTTCCCTTGATCTAGACACCATATTTCCATTGATGCAGCAAAGAATCATGTTGGCTTTCTTGGCTGCCGCATCACACTGCTGACTCATGTTCAGCTTGTGATCTACCAAGACTCCTAGATCCCTTTCACACATACTGTTATCCAGCCATGTGTCCCCCATCCTATATTTGTGCATTCCACTTTTTTCTGCCTAAGTGTAGGACCTTACATTTCTCTCTGTTGAAATTCATTTTGTTGGCTTTGGCCCAGCTTTCTAATCTGTCAAGGTCATTTTAAATTTTGATGCTATCCTCTGGGGTATTAGCAACCCCTCCCAATTTGGTATCATCTGCAAATTTGATCAGCATGCCCTCTACTCCTTCATCCAAGTCATTGATGAAGATGTTGAATAGCACTGGACCCAGGATAGAACCCTGTGGCACCCCACTAGTCACTTCTCTCCAGGATGAAAAGCAGCCATTGGTGAGCACCCTTTGAGTTTGGTTGGTCAACCAATTACAAATCCACCTAGCCTTGTCCAGCCCACATGTTACTAGCTTCTTTGCAAGAATGTCATGGGGAACTTTATCAAAGTCCTTACTGAAATCAAGATATGCTACGTCCACAGCATTCCCTTAATCTGTCAAGCTTGTAACTCATATCATAAAAAGAGACAAGATTAGTCTGGCATGACTTATTTCTGAGAAATCCATGTTGACTTTTTAGTGATTATGGCATTGCTTTTTAAATAATTACAAACTGACTTTTTAATGATCTGCTCTAGGATCTTTCCTGGTATTGATGTCAGGCCGACCAGGCAATAATTATTTGGGTCCTCTTTTTCCCTTCTCGAAGATGGGGACAACATTTGGCCTCCTCCAGTCTGCTGGGACTTCTCCTGTTCTTCAAGAGTTCTCAAAGATTATTGTGAGTGGTTCTGAAATGACTTTTGCCAGTTCTTTTAATATCCTTGGATGTAATTCATCTGGCCCCGGAGACTTGAATTCATCTAGTTTAGCCAGGTATTCCTGTGCTACTGCTCTCCTATTCTGTGTTGCATTCCCCCCGCCTTCCTCACCTGCTCCCCACTCCCCAGGTTGAGTACTTCTATCCTTTTGGGGGGAAAATGAGGCAAAGAAGGTGTTGAGTAGTTCTGCCTTTTTTCTTCCCCATGTTCGTAATTGGCCATTTTCTCTGTGCAGCAACCCTATCATTTCCTTGTTTTTCCTTTATGCTGCGGACATATTTAAAAAAGCCCTTGTTTTTAATGTCTCTGGCAAGCCTGAGTTCATTCTGTGCTTTAGCTTTTCTGACCTTCTCTCTACATATCCTAGCTATTTGCTTGAATTCCTCTTTGGTGGTTTCACCATTCTTTCATTTCTTCTACATGTTTCCTTTAACTCTTAACTCAGCTGAGAGTTCTTTCATCAACCATTCTGGTTTGTTTAGACACCTGCCATTTTTCCTCCTTATTGAAACAGTTTTAAATTGTGCCTTCAGTATCTCACTTTTAAGAAACTCTCATCCATCATGAACTCCATTCTCTTTCAGTATTCTTGACCATGGAATTTCAGCAAGTAATTCTCTAAGTTTATAAAAATCAGCTTTTTTCCTGTTTCCCTCCCCAGCTGAACTCAGTTTAAAGACCTCCTGATCCGCTTTGCAATACTATTAGCAAAAACATACCTCCCAACGATTGTGAGGTGCAGTCCATCCATTGCCAAAGGACCATTTTTGTGGAAATGGAGACCGTGATCCAAAAACCCAAATTGCTCTTGGTGGTGTTGGCTTCAAATATACATGAGGGATGTTAGAGGATCCTCAATTGCCTTCTCATTAGTATAATTAACAAGAATAATGATTAACTCTTCTATTGACAAATTATATGAATAACTTCTGTACTGTCAACTTCTGTACGAAACTATGATTGCTGAAATTGGGAGTACATTTCTTACATCAGTGATAGACTTGTTTGTGAACATTATGATAGTTACACACTGCTCTGTTCTTCCAGACAGCTGATAGAAGAGTTAAATGAGAAATAACAAGTAGTCCGTCTTAAGTGAAATACTGATCTTGCTGATGTTTTATTCTGCTTTCCTAATTGAGAAAATACTATAAAAATGGGAAGCTTGAAGAATAAAGTTTTCCTTCTTGGATCATTACTGCTAGTAGGTCGGACTGAACACAATTCTGATTATCAGTGGGATTCTTTGACCAAAGAAAACTCTTTTCTATGTTTTATTGTATTGCATACTTTGCATTCTGTGTTGCTGCCTCACTTCCTACCCAGTTTCAGAGCTCATCCCAGCTCCGTGTCCAATCCGTTTGGATACGGTGGGTACAAGATTTCGACCTGCTCGCAGTGGCACCATCTGTGGATCCAGTTGTTGACTTCCACTATTCTTCTCTCCCTCCGTGGGCCATGTCCTTCCACAGGGAGGAGAAATGAAATGACAACCTGCACACCAAGGTCCTTCAGCTTCCTACCCATAACCTCATAATCCTTTGTGATGCAGTGAAAGCTGCGCCTTGCAGTATTGTTGGTTCCCACCTGACCCAAAAGGAGGGGTTACAGTCAGTGGGCTTGACTAGTTTCATTAGCCTCTCCATTATGTCGTTGCTTTTGACCGCAGGGAGATAGCACACCTCACGATTCATCCTGTCCAGGTTGCAAATTGTTGATTCTGTTCCTCTCAGCAAGGAGTCCCAACCACCAGAACTCGTCTCCCCTGAGGCTTGTCTGGGGTTACTGGATGAGCAGACTCTTCCACACCCGCCTGGACATTCTGTTCAGGCTGTGACTGTTGGTCCTGCTGTTGTTGGATTTCGTCTTGCTGGTGAGGGAGTTCCTGTTGCTGATGTTCGATTTCTTCTTGGTGACATTCCGTTACCTCATCATGCTGTTCCATTACCTCTTCCCACTGTTCCACTTCGTCATTAATACAGTTGAGAACTTGGAAGCGATTCTGTAGCTCGAGAGAATCTGTGTGATTTCTTGAATGCAGTCTCCATTCTGACCAATGACTGACCAAGGCATGGAAAATCTTGAACTATTTCTGTGTTTTCATTGTCTGCTTTAAGATTATGTTAATAATCTGTGATCATTATTTTTGTTTTCTTGATGTTCAATTGTAAAAATGCTTTTGCACTTTGTCTCAACTTTCTTCAATAATTGTTGCAAGTCTTTGCTGTATCACCTGCATATCTTAAATAACTGTTGGTGTCTGTTCCTCTGATTTTCACACCTCCTTCCTCTGAGTCTAATCTTGCTTTATGTATTATATGTTCGGTATACAAGTATAGGGAGATAAAATGCAGCCTTGCCTGACACTCTTGCCAATCAGAAACCATTCAATTTCTCCGTATTCTGTCCTAATACTAGCTTTTTGTCCTGCATACAGGTTAAGCATCAGGACAATCAAATGTTGTGGCACACTTATTTCTTTAAGAGCAATCTACAGTTTCTCATGATCTATAAAATCAAAGGCTTTGCTATAATCTATGAAAGGGATAACCTTCCTAATTTGGTGGCATCTGCAAATTTGATAGGCATGACCTCTATTCTACCATACAAGTCATTTATAAAGATGTTGAATAGCACTGGGTTCTGTGGCACCCCACTAGTCACTTCTCTCCACGAAGAAGGGGAGCTATTGGTGAATATCTTTTGGGTTTGTTTAGTCAACTGATTATAAATCCATCTAACACTAGCATTGTCTAGCCCCACTGTACTAATTCATTTGCAAGAATATCATGGGGGTCTTATTAAAGGCCTTACTAAAATCAAGATGTTATATCCACCGTTTTTCCTTCATCCACAAAACCTATAACTCTATCAGAAAAGAAGATTAGTTTGGCATAGCTTGTTTTTGAGAAACCCATGTTGACTTTTAGTGATCAGAGCTTCCCCTTCTAAGTGCTTACAGACTATCTGTTTAATAATCTGCTCTAGAATCTTTCCTGGTATTGATGTTAGGTTGACTGGGCAGTAATTGCTTGAGTCCTCTTTTTTTCCTTTTTCAAGATGGGGACAACATTTGCTGTCTTCTAGTCTGCTAGGAGTTCTTCTGTTCTCCAGGAATTCTCAAAGATTATTTCCAGGGGTTATGAGATTACTTCTGCCAATTCTTTTAATACCCTTGGTTCATCCGACCTTGTAGACCTGAATTCATTTAGAGCAGCCAGATATTCTATACTACCTCTTTGCCTATTTTATGCTGCATTTTCCCTACTGCATCATCTCCTCCATTTTCCCCAGGCTGAGCATAGCTTTCTTTTCGGGAGAAGACCGAGGCAAAGAAGGTGTTGAGTAATTCTGCCTTTTCTCTGTCCCCTCATTAGTATTTTGCTATTGTTTCCATGGCAGTAGCCCTAAGATTTCCTTATCCTTCCTTTGGTTAAGACATAACAAAAAAGCTCATTTTATTGTTTTTAACCTCTCTAGCACAACTGAGTTCATTCGGCACTTTAGCTTTTCTGACTTTCTCCCTGCATATGTTGGCTATTTGTTTGAACTCCTATTGGTGATTTCTCCCTTTTTTTCCATTTCTTGTACATGTCACTTTTAAATCTTAGCTCAGTTGACAGTTTTTTGGACATCCATCTTGGTTTCTTTAGACATCTCCCATTTTAATTCCTCAATGGAACTGTTTGAAGTTGTACCATCAATATCTCACTTTAAAGAAACTCGCATCCATGATGAACTCCCTTCTCTTTCAGTATCCCCAACCATGGGATCACACTCATTATTCCCCTAAGTTTACTGAAATCAGCTTTCTTAAATTCTAGCATGTGTGCCTGCCTATGCTTTCCTTTTCCACTGTATAAAAAACTCCAGGATAACATGTTCACTCCCACCTAAGGATCCCACCATTTCTACCCCATTAGCCAGGTTATCACTGTTGGTTATGATCAGATCTAAAATAGCTGATCCTCTTGTTGCCTCTTCTACCTTGTGGACAATGCAATTTCTGCAAGGACAATTTGTCTCATAGCATGTTTAATGTCTCCCTCTTTTTAAAGACAAAGACAGAAACAAAACAAAAAAATTACAGAATAACCTGCTGACAGAAAAATGCACAACGTGTTTAGTTAGGCCTAGGCGCCACTGAAACAGATGTGTCAGGATGCATGACACATCTGCCATATCTATCTGCTGGATGTGTATTAGTATATGCAAGGTAGTCAGCGTAGCGAAATGCTACAGTTAGTGTATACCTATGTATGTCTACAGAGAGCCAGTGTGGTATAGTGGTTTGAGCTCTCGACTATGATCCTGGAGAGCACAGTTTGATTCCCTAGTGGGCCATGGAAACCCACTGGATGATCTTGGGTGTGTCATACACACTTAGCCCCAGAAAACCCTTTGATAGGTTTGTCAGAAGCTGGAAACGACTTGAAGGTACATAACAACATGTATGTTTACAGCTTTTCCTATCGTGAGCCTTTTTTTCAGTTTCATATGTACCATGTGCATGTAAATCTGGGAACTGGGCCTACTGAACTTCTCTCTGCTACTGATTATACTTGTCAAAACATATACACATTATATCCATAAATAAGATACACATAGTTCAATGGGGGCTTACTCCGCTCACATACTAATGGTGGAAAGCTGTAGTATAAATACAGTGAAAATACAAGACAGGGAAAAGTTAACAGTAAAACGTGAATCACTATTCCAGGCTTCAAAGGCATGAATTTGATTCTCTTTGAGGGGTATGCATGTGTGTGAGAAATTGTTCACCACTGACTATTGCCAAAATGAACTTGATCTTTCTAACTTGATTTTCTTATTCTCTTAGAAATCTGTTTTATATTGATGCAGCCATGGGTTATCTGCACTAGGCATATACTTTTGTATATAACTGTGTGTATATACATATAGGTATATGTATACATAGAGACTAAGAGAGAGAGATACATCCAGAGTTATCCTGTTCTGCTCAAGAGATATATCTATTCTGCGTATGTGGCAAAGGCAGTCCATTAGGTACATGCTTATTAGCAACAGGAAACCATTGATAACTCATAAATACGCTCTGCTGACAAGAACTCTACCACCAAGTTGCGTTTGACTCTGAGCTGACAGCACTCTACCACAGCAAGGTAAGAGACAATCTCCTCTTTCTTCAAAATCTAATAATAATAAAAATAATTGTTTCAGACAGACAAAATAAAAAGTAGTCAGCTTTTTAAAAGGATGTGCATTTGAAAAGCCCATTTGATTCTTCTAAACTGTTGTATTTTAAGATAAGAATGAGTTTTAATTTTCATTGATACAACATCCTTATATTTCAGTTCTTATAACTCTCAAGCAGCATTCAAAGCAGAATTATGATCATTCTTTTTACCAAGGAGTTTTGCTATGAAGTGTCATTTTCTCACCCACTCCTCTCTTTTGCAATTCAGAAAAAAATTTGCCTTTCACAGCGCTGTGAGTATGCTGCTCACTGCTCTCAGTTTCCCTTAACCTCTTTTATAGTTGGGGAAAATAGTGATGCAAGTGACAACCTTGGTCTCTAGACTTACAGTCCAATGCTCAAATCACTATATCATGCTGGCTCTCACGGACCCTTTTTGTAGACACTCTAAATATCCTATCTAAACTGTGGTACCCACCACTGATGATAACTTTTCAGCAATAGTAATCCAGCAGTGACACACAAAAGGATCTGGAGTTTGATCCTTCATGTTCTGGATCCTTCATGTGCTGATGTCATTTGTTGGACATCAAGAGCAAAGCAAAAATTGACGTATCACTCAGTATATGAGAAAGCATCAGAAGGTAAAACTTCTCCGTTTGCCTATTACCTTTCTATTGCAAGAGTTACAGATCCACCTAAAAACAGTAACAGGAAGGGTTCTCATTTGTGGTTGGCTCTTCTCTGTTGCTGAGCTCTCTGGTGCTTTTTTTCCCCCAAACTGCTTCAGGCCCCACCTGATTGTTGCACATCCCTATATACTTTCCTGTGTTTTAAATCAATCGTTTAAATCAATGGCTCTCCCTGGTCCATGGCCAGTCTGAATTGCTGCCTGTTGTAAGCCCAGCATCATTAGCCTTGGAATGTCAGTTTTGGTCCCCAAACCTGTCTTACTTTCCTAAAGTCTCCTGAGATCACTGAAAGACTACCCCCGTCCATAAAATGAGAGTGCTTGATTAATCAGTTCAATTAATCCACTAAAATGACCTGGCTCAGTTAAAAGTCAGGATACCACCATCTTCATCACTCCCTAAGTCCAACCCTTCAGAAATCTTTGAAGAATTTCCTTGTGTGATTCTCTGGGACCCATCCTATTAATGACCCCAAAGGTTCTCATTAGTGCTTCTCAAGCAATCTGTTCTGGCAGACTGGTTGCTGTTTTTTGCTAATGTGCCAGAGATCAGTGCCATATTTGCGGCCATTGGCTATAACTCTTTCTCTCTTGGAAACTCACCACAGACCAGCAGCTAGTGACTTGTAGACTTGCACTCATCTTTGGGCCACCACTTCGAGTAGCATTGGCTTAGATCTGACTTGACTGTGCTGGAGAATCTATGTTAAGCCAGTATTTTGGCTACTATCTTTATCTAGGAAGAACATTTATCTGCGTAGCTCTCTGCAAGTCATTTGCATGAACTTCAGCCTCCATCCACAGGTAAATCAATTCTATTTTTTTTCCCCTTTGGTGAAAGATGTTACTAAGAATACCTTGGGTAAACCAGTCAGCTGTGCTTACATTCCACATCTGAGGCGTTTGCTTAAGCACTTATAGTTAGAGAGTTCTGATTCCAATATCAAAAACAAACCAGTGTTTTCCAGTGTACATATGACCTATGTTGAGTCTCAGGCTCAGAAATCTCCGCCTCCCCATTTTTCATACAGAAAGGGAGAAATAAGGTGATGTTTGCAGTTTAAAACAAACTATATAGGTACCATATATATATTTGTTAAAGGTCGACCTCATATATAAATTGAGGGCAGTTTTGGGGCCAAAATTATAGATTTTGATATGACTTGTGGATGAGGGTCATTCCATGGAGAAGGGAAAGCATCAGCATCCCCTCAGGGGACCAGCAACCCCTGGCCACTGCAGCTGCCATTTTCTCATCCAGGCATTCAAAACGCGCCTTTGCCACTCTTCTCAGAGAATGGGATTCTTCCTTTTTTTGGATAAAAGTTAAAGTACAGTATTAACTCTTATCAGAAAAGAAACCAGCCCATTCTCTGAGTAGAAAAGCAAAGGGCAAGAGCTTTGTCCATCCTGGGAGAACCTGAAAGAACAACCAACCCCCTCTATTCACTTGATGCTCCTTTGAGAGGAAGTGCCATTTTCCCATCCAGGCATTCAAAAAGACAGAAACAGAGCCGCAGCAGAGAGAGTAGAGGGGGTGGTGGTGCTGGTGGTGTTTCTTTTAGGTTCTACTGGAACAGACTAAGATCTTGCCTTTCGCCATTCTACTCAAAGAGGGAGATGGCTTCTTTTTTGATAAGAGTTAAGGTACGGTACTTACATTGACCTATGAACAAGTCAATCTACGTTTTGGGGTCAATTTTTTGACTAAACTTTTTAGACTTAGATATGAGTACACACAGTAGCTGTTGGTATATGCAAAACTATGTTTCTTCACAAGCCAGGACTGAATCACTACAGTACATGTTCATAACAAGGAATCATGATTTGTTATGTCTGATTCAGGCCTATTTATCTTATACTGAAAGACCTGTTTTGAGCATCTAGCAAATAGCCCCTAATGTATTCTTTTGTTTATCAATACGTTACTTTATCTACTTGTTTACCTTTTACATAAAATGCACTTGCTGTATGCAAGTTGCATCCAACTTACGTCAACCCTAAGGTGAATTGTTCATGGGGTGCTCCCAGATATTGCCAGACTGCAATTCCCATTGGTCCTAGCCAGCATCATCAAAGGGGAGATGGGAGATGCAGTCCAGCAATAGCCGGAAGGTCACATGTTCCTTGTTCCTGCTCTCTAGTTCTTGCAGCTCAGTTTGAAAAGCACTATTTTCTTTCAGGGTCCAGGAGAAATTGACTCTTGAAAATACAGAAGACTGTGGATATAGTTTGCAGATCCTATTTTTTTTACCTCAGTATCGAGAAAGGTTTGTTGACTATGATTGCCTTTCTATGATGCTCTCTTGTGATATGACTTAGGAACATAAAAAGGTTACCTCTTTATCACCTGTGTACTTAAAAGTGATTGAAAAGAACCATGCTATCAAGCAAAAAGAAAACACAATAATGTCCAGGCCTGCAATGTGAGAATACCCCTATTCCACTCCTCACCAACAGTCTATTGATTGACACCTATTCCATAACATCAAGAAGGTGACCCCAAGTGGGAGTGGAGGGATTTGATTTGCAAGTGTATCAGCACTTTTAAAATGTAAGATAATTTTCAAATGTGTGTGATTTGCAGGTATTGGCGAAAGGATTTGCAGGTATTGGCGAAAGGAAGCTTATGGCCACTGAGGAGGAGGATTATTATGAATTCTTCAGATCCCAATCTGAGAAAGATAATGCACATGAAACGTTTGTACAGTTTAACAGAACCTTCTTAGTCTGCATATATTCAATTACATGTATCTTTGGGATATGTGGGAACTCTTTGGTTCTCATCATTCTGATTTTCTACGAGAAACTGAAAGTACTAAGTGACATATTTTTAGTTAGCTTAGCTATTGCTGACTTGTGCTTTCTTTGTACACTGCCATTCTGGGCTTACTCTGCAGCTGACGAGTGGATCTTTTACACTTTGTCATGTAAACTCATCCGAGGACTTTACACAGTGAATCTGTATGGTTCCATGCTAACTCTTACTTGTATAACAATTGATAGATATTTTGCAATTGTCCAAGCTGCCAAAGCCCATGTCAGCCAAGCCAAAAGAAGAGTTTGGGGTACTGCAATCTGCATTTTGGTTTGGGTGATTTCCTTGGCATTTGCTATGCCACAGTTTATATTTAGTACTGAGGTCCAGAACGCCAAAAAGATATGCTCCTTAAAGTATCCTTCAGAACATGCACAGATGTTCACAGAAGTAATACAGATGCTTCTTGGATTCTTCTGTCCTATAGTGGTCATGGTTATTTTCTACTCAATCATTGTGAAGACTTTATTCAAAGCTAGAGGCTTCCACAAACACAAATCCTTACAGATAATATTTGCTATTGTGGTGACATTCATTCTGACACAGACCCCCTACAATCTGTTGAAAATCATTCGTGCTGCGAACAAGAAAGTTCTTATGGATTTCACTTTTGATTACAGCTTGGTCATAACTGAAGCAATTGCTTATTTTCACAGTTGCCTTAACCCTGTTCTCTATTTCTTTATTGGTGTGAAGTTTCAGAAGAATTTGGTAAAAATCCTTAAAAAATTTGGATGTGTTAAACACCAAAACATCACAAAGCAATGGCATACAACTGAAGAGGATGGCTCAAAAACCTGTACTGACACACATAATGCAGAGGAAACAAGCATGTATACATTTTAAGACAATCTTGAACAGTATTCACCAACATCTTCAGCACTGTTTTATTTCTAGGCACGCTGATTGCTTATGCAAGCAAATGCCATGTGCTTGTAGAAGCTGACCTGAAGACACATGTGCTTGTATTTTCTCAATATACCCATAGTTTGTAAGAACAGTAGAAGTTTTCATGCAAGGAAGCCTTCCAGAAGCTTATTGTACTCTCCTGCTTAATCCTACAGGTGTCATCTGAGAAAATTATGCTCACTTACGCAGCACTTTTAAAACAGATTCTAAAAGAGAGTTCAGGCCTAGCAGTTCATGAAAATGTACTGTCGAGTGTAGATGGTACAAGGAATAACTTTCCAAGGAAGCGCTACAGGCTTTATATATAAAAGAAATTGCAAACAATGTTCTAACTTGCCTTTCCTCCAAGTATTACTTTTTTTAAAAAAATAAACATTGGCTTTTCTGGCAGAAAAAAAGTCATGCCTCTCTTATTCTTTCATCTGTTCATGCTTCCAAAAGAACATACAATGCTGCCCCACCCTGGGGCAGACTACTGGTGCATCCGGTTTTATGGGCTGGCTAGCAATGGCTTTCAAAAATCTTGGGCAAAAGATTGTTCAGCCCATCTCTGATTCAGTATCCATGGAGTGCCCCTAACCCAAGGATAGTATTGATGCCAAACTACATAAAATCCCTGTAAAGAAAGCATTTTCCTTGTGAGTATTAAAATGCTTGGTGCTCAGTTGTCATATGCAATTATCATATACCTATGGACCTAAACAGAACCAGCATAATGTAGTGGTTTCAGAGCTGAATTAGGACATCAGGAGACCAAGGTTCAAGTACCAGCTCAGCCACGTAAACCCACTGATTGACCTTGGGCAAGTCAAAATCTCTCAGCTTTAGCTGAATCAATGACAAGTCTCTTCCGAATAAAACTTCCCAAGAAAACTCTATGATAGTGTTACCGTAAGTAGGAGTTGACTTGAATACATATAACAACATGAACTTAAATCCAACATGAACATGGCGCTGTGACAGAACCTTCTTCCTTCCCCCTTTCTTCTATAGTCTACCCAACAGCCTGAATACTGACTCCAGAGGGTTTCCTGACTTTGGGATAGACAGTGAGAGGGGTGCAGTGGGAGGAGGAGGCCATCCTCTCTCCTGCTACAAATGGATTCTGTTGATCTGTTAGTAAAAATCCAGTGCTGCATCCTACCATATGTCTTCTACTTCAAGTATACAAATCAGGAAGCTTTGGCTCATCACACACCCCAACAAACACAGAAGGAACAGAATTGCAACGTATGTGATCACTACATGCTGCCAATCTACTGAGGCCAATCTACTGAGGCCAAAAGATCCTACTCACAGCCTCCTACTAATTCCTGCATAAAAATATTTTTCAACTAAGGTCCTATAAAGTCTGAAGCAGCCAAACAATGCTAAGGGCTGCCATGCTTATAGAACTAAAGATCAGCTATATTCTACGAGTGGACTCTTAACTGTTGTCAAAAATGTGTACGTATGTATATGCATTTAGGTCACCTGTCAACTTTTGGCAACCACATAAATTTCACAGATTTGGTTGCCCATTGCCTTCCTCTGAAATATAGCCTACAGCTGTAGGTATTCCTTGGTGGTCTCCTATCCAAATACTAACCAGGTCTGACTCTACTTAGCTTCCAAGATCAGATGGAATCTGGTGCCTTCAGGATAGGCTTCTTTACAAAAGAACAGGAAAGCAAAATTTCATATTCTCAAAGAAACTTCAAATAATTCCAAAATTAAAAGCAAGATAGGTTAACGTACAAACTGCTCAACAGCTTTGTGTTTATGTGTTGTTGTTGTTGTTTTATATGTTCCTTTAAACCAATTGGCATATTTGACCTGAAACAACCAGCAAGGTATCTTAGGGGCCACATCTGTGCTGGAGCCAGCCAACTGCCAGATCTTACTTTGGCAATGCAATCCTGAACATGGCTACTTGAAAGTAAACCTCAGAGAGTTCAGTGAGGCTGATATCCATGGAAGTGGACACTGGACGGCAGCCTAAACTGCAAGTAACCTACGACAAATGTCACTAATTCAATACATTATTCATAACACCATTCATCTCTGTAGGTTCTCTTCCCATACTTGTATTTGGGCATTGTGCTCTATCTTCCATTGAGGGGGAAACAGAAGCACCGTATCACATTTCCTTTAAGTTGGGGGTAGGATGAGGATCATTCACACACTCTTGCACTATATTTAGAGAGCCATAATGCACTGTATGAGCTGTGGGGAAAGCCAATCTTCCTCAAGCTAGAGCTCTCCCATTTTTAAAAAATTATAATTCCCACCAGCCAAGCAAGCATAGCTACCAGTTGGGTGTGATAGGAGTTATAATTAAAAACATCTAAATTATGAAAGGCTAGATTTGTCATCATGGAAACTCTGAACTGATACATTTGGATCAAAGCATCTTTATTTTCACCTGTCATCTCAGAACAGTATAATGAACCCCTGAGCATTCTCCTACTGCTGAATCAATACAGGCTGACTCATAATCAGAAACTACAGTGATGGAACTGAGAAGCCTATGTGGTCTGCCTCAGAAATACTTCATCATTTAACCTGTTTTTTCTCTTCCTCTCTCTCTACAAAGTAGAATTCAGCTTCCAACAAAATAAGCAAATCAATATGGTTACCATAGCAGTCAGTCAGGAAGCAGACAGAACAACCTGCCTAGACTATTTTAAAAATAAAAGAAAGGTAAATTGATGCCTCAAAGAGAATTGGTTGAAATATACTATGGTTTGGTTCCTGATACCTGAAGAAATTCAGCTAAAGGACAGTTTCCTGCTTCTTCCTCTGTACAGCAGTCCCCCAACTCCCAGCCCATAACGCTCAGCAGCCTGGCCCCTGCAACCCTCCAGAAAGATTTTTGAAGAGTCACAAGTGGCAACAGGAAGGGACATATGAGAAAATTTACCTCTGTGAGTGTCCTTAAGTCAATCTATCTAAAGATCCAATCCATAATATACAAGAACCACTACATTTGCCTCCAGTAATATGTTTGAAATTTACCTCTCTTTTTCATTTCTCTGACCAGTTTTCAAATGTCAGAGCACTAAACGGTGACACTATATTGCATCCAAATCCTTCTCTAAGATTTTTCAGCTCAGCTCCTTTCTATAGTTCTCTTCCTTGCAGAAGCACCTGCAACGCCCTATAATTTTCATCTCTCTTTATGCAACTGAAATATGCTAGATTGCAATACTGTTTTATTATTCATTCATTCATTTCATGTCCTGCATTCTTCCCTGGACAGGATTCAAAGCGGCTCACATCAAGTTAAGAACAAAGGACATTATACGTGTTTTACGATTTCCTAGTCTTTATTCAGTCTTTTAAAAATATTTATTCACTGGCTACTTTCTCCGTCCAAGAAATTCTTAACATCCTATGATAAGTACATATTTGAAATGCTTCTGTTTGTATATTAGCTTGTGTTAGTCTACAATTCTACGGCATATGGTAGAATCAAGAATATCTAAGGCCATTTCTGCACTACACTGTTATAGTCCTATTATTCCACTTTCAACATCCTGTGGAATTGTAGGGTTTGTAGTTTGTTGACGCCAAAGAGCTCTCTGGCTCAGAATTCTAAATGTCCCTCCCTAAACTACAAACCTTAGGATTCCACAGGATGTTGAAAGTGGAATAATAGCACTATAACAATGTAGTGCGGAAATGGTCCAAGACTATACAGTGCACATTCTGAGCAACAATTTACAGTTTTTATTGTTTACTACATTCCCAATCTTAAAGAAGCTGCTGAGGAAGTTGCCCATCCTCAATTTGTACCCATATAGCAGACTTAGGAGGCAACATGGTACTGGAGCACTATGGTGAAATGTATGTATTTCTATTTAAAATACAATAATTATTCTAAATTTGCATCTATACCTTTAAATCAGTGTATGTAAATCTCTCTTATCTTTTGCCTTCTCCTTTGGTCATTTAAAAGGTCCCACTCATTTCCCTGTCATGGGTTTCAGTGTGTATAAATGAACAGAAAATGTTCCTATGTTCCTAGGGGGATTGAGAAAATATAAAAATACTACCAGGTATTCTAACACACTGCTGATGTGAATAAGACTGACAGAAAACATTATCAGTGTTTATAGGTTTATGAAGTCTGAAGGAATCAGTAAGTACAGAAGGATGGATCATAAACTCCTTTCCGTTAGCTTCACAACTGCATTATTGTGCACAAATACTGGTGAAGTGGAAATGTACACCATTTAAAAAGCTTGCCTTATATGCAACTGTGCCATTTAATAATTAAATCCTCCAGTCTGTACCCTAAATTTAAAAAGCATCTGAATGGTCAAAATCAACCATATGCTACCATGAAAATTAATGAAGATCCCAACGTCTTGTACAATGTCTTATAAGCAACCCCTCTGGATTGGTGACAAAGATCTGTGAACTGACAAATAGTTTTTGATTAATCCTCATACTCTGAAAAGCTTGATCTAGTCACATTAGATATTGCTTTAAATTGTCCTTTCCAAACATACTTATTTTCATTTAATCTCAGTTTTATATATAACTAGCATATTTACCTTGCACTGTCCAGGATTTTATTTTCTCATAAGTAATACTTGTTAGAAATACCCTAGGAATTACCTTTCCTTACCTTAGGAATTAGATGTGGTTGAAATACAGAGATTTGAGTTCCTGTGTCTCTAATTCCCCGATCTGTCTTGTCCAGTACATGTAATTTTTCCCCATATTCCCCAATCCAATCTATATTCAGAGTTATTAACATACAGATTCTGGGTTCCCAGGGGAATACATTGCCCTTCTTCTTGCTGCTAGGCCTCATCTCCATAGCAACCAGCCTGAGCTCTCTGGCTGAGAATTCTAAAAGTCCCTTCCTGAACTACCAATCCCAGGATTCCACAGAATCTTCACAGCCAGCCAATCACATGAGGTATTTGCCTCACATAGCCAATCATATGAGGTCTTTGCCTGTCTGACACAGACAAACAGACAAACTCACTCACAAACTTTGACTTTTATATATTAGATAAAATTCCCAAAAAAGTTTACAATAAACCAGAGGGTGGGAGACATAACTTGGCTTTCAAACCCCCATCCACTAACAGCTAATGAAGCAATAAAACATGAGCAGTATAAAATTATAAGAAAGACCTTAAGGCTTAGGAAAAAAAATAGAGACCTTTATCCAGAGAAAAATGATAGCATAGACACCAGGTGAGCCTCTCCAAAGAGAGAATTCTGCAATGGGATACCATAACTAAGAAGACGCTCTCTCTGAGAGTTACCCACCTCTCCTCAATTGGTGGTGGCATTCACAGAAGGCTATCTGGTCAATGTTTTAAGGTAAAGGAAGAGATATCTGAAGGCAAGCACCCTAACCAGAAGGGAGTGGATCAAAACCAATCCAGGCTACCCTCCTCTGGCTCATAATCCAAATAAAGAGGGACTAAATGAACAGTCCTACACATTGGCTTCTGTATTCTCTTGACAAAGAAAATAAATGAATTAGCAATTAAGGGAGAGAAGCAGTACTATCTCAAACTTTTTTGAAGGCAGTACAGTTCTCCCTCCACGTTCATGGGTTTCACTCTCGTGGATTTATTCGTGGTGCCTTGTGTCTCCCCCATTCTCCCTCTCCCATTCTCTGGCGGGGGGGGTACAGGAGAGTGAAAGGGAGGAAAGACTGTTTCTTCCCTGTCACCATCTCTGCCAGCCGCTGTGACTGTGATTGCCCCAGCGGGGGATGGGTGGGAGGGTGAAGGGGAGGACAAATCTTTTCCTCCTGCTCGCCATCTTTCCGCCCACAGCTCCCCAAGCGATTGCCTGAGTGGTGGCAGAGGGGGGAAGATGGTGAGCGAGAAGAAAAGATCTTTTCCTCCCACCTCCTGCTCGCCATCTCCCCACTTGCAGCTCCCCAAGTGAGTGCCCAAGTGGAGGTGGGCAGGGGGAGATGGCGAGCAGCAGGAAAAGATCCTTTCCTCCTGCTCGTCATCTCCTCATCCGCAGCTCCCCAAGCAATCACCTGAGAGGCAGCGGGGGGAACATGGCCGTGTCCCCATCTGCAGCTCCCCAAGCAATCGCCCGAGCGGTGGCAGAGGGGGACATGGTGAGCCAGGAGGAAAGATCTTTCCTTCCCACTCGCCATGTTCCTGTCCGCAGCTCTGGTGCAATCTCTCCAATTGTGGGGGGGGGGAGAGGAAAGATTTTTTTTCTCCCCCTCCCAATTCCTGCCTGCTGCTGGTAATGGCCAGCATGGGCACGTGGGCAGAGACCTGCAGCAGAGTGCAGGGAAGGAGGAATTCTGGGGGAGAAGTTATTCACGATTATTTCACTTTTGCGGGGTTCTCTGCACGTATCCCCTGCGAATGTGGAGGCCCTACTGTATACATATACAGCTGTTTCATTGCAGACTGCCAGTGGAGAGACATGGTTTCACTTCATTTCATTTGAAATCTTATGGGGAAACTAGATCCATCTCAGCAAATTCCTCTTGCCAGATCAAAGTTTGTTAATGTAATAATGGGCCGGGAGGTACTTACATAGCGTGGGAGGTGGAATGGGAACATAAACTTCCTGCATCCACTATTTCTTTCCTAAAAATGTCTCCCACTTCACCACCTCCAAAAATTATTTTATTTCACATCCCATTTTGGAGTCTGGTTAAGGGGGGGACCCTCTACAACAACCAGAGAGAATCAACATGTGGCCAGTGCTTCTCTCATAATATTTAACCACTTTGATGTTCTTTTAGATCAATTGTCTCCAACCTGGTACACATCCATCCTGTTGACCACACTTATGAGAGATTATGTGAGATATAATCCCACATGCTCATCGGTACAGGGTTGAGGAAGAAAGAGCCTGATAAAAATACACATAGTTTTGACCTCAGTGACATTGCCTGGTATGTGAAAAGGTTAGAGATCCCAAGTCT
Source organism: Iguana delicatissima (assembly GCA_948472985.1). Classification (NCBI taxonomy): domain Eukaryota; kingdom Metazoa; phylum Chordata; class Lepidosauria; order Squamata; family Iguanidae; genus Iguana; species Iguana delicatissima. Next base: position 112,477 of record CAOKZL010002483.1, on the reverse strand, counting down.
TTGTCTAAATAACAAGTACTCACAGATCGGTCAAGCTACAGTGCAGAGATTCTTCAGTTTGGCTTTTGTTATGAACAGAATCAACTTCCTGTATTTGGCCCACCTCTTCATCCGTAATTATATCAAACACTGCATCATCTGTGGGTTTACAGGGTTCGCTTGTAACTGTGTCACAAAAAGAGGATACAATATGAAGTTATAATACTGTATATAAGACAAAGGAACTTCCTTTTTTACAGTAATTACAGACTTACATGGCTAGAAAGGACACCAAACAGACCACAGTGTTACCCTCACTGAGGCAGAATCCTCTTAGATTAAGCATTTGGCACGCTATCACGGTCTGCCCAAAGAAGCACTTAGGAAACATACACAGCATTCCATGAGGCAGAATCTCTTTTGCAAACAGGAGGACTATATACTGTTTCTCTGTCTTCCAACTGCCCCTTCCTCACTGGCCTCCACTTTTTTCTGTAAGATTACAGTTCCTACGATGCAGCCTGACTGTGAATGAAGCAGTGGCAGGACTGAGAGAACTTGAAATTCCTTTTGAAGTTCTCAAAGCCAGGCAGGCCTGTATGGGAAAATACGATCTTTCAAGACATCGATTTGAGTTGCGCATAAAAATAAGACAGGAGCCAATGGGACGTTTGCAATGAGAGAAACCTGGCCCCAGGCTATATTCTGCTTTCAGTGTTTTTGACCAGATGAAGTTTATGAACATTTTTCAGCGTAAGCTGCCTTGATTCTCATTTTGAGAAAATAGCAGAATATAAATTAGCTAGCTAGCTAGCTAACTAACTAACATATTCATTTTCTTAAGAGGATTTACATTCGACCTTTCCAATGTGGAAACAATGTTCACAGCAGGTTACAAGAGATTAAAAGCAATTACGTATTACTTCATTAAAGATAAAGAACACAATAAAACTAAATAAAGATTCAGGTCTATAAAATAGCCTGATTCAGCAGGTCAAACGCCTTCCAAAATAAAGAGTGGAAAGTCCCTTTGTAAGAGAACACTTGGTAACAAAAGAACAATTATATAACAGAGTAGAACTTTTGTTTGGGCTGTTCACTCCCAGAATTTCCCGGTCAATATGTGTCAGGTCGGCTTTGCTCTCCCTGCCATGTAATGCCATGTAATACTTTGATGTTTGAAAATGGGCTTTATTGGTTTCTGAAGAGATAATGGGATCAGGTAAGAAAGGGTGTGCTGGAAAACTAGAGAATATTATTTTAATAATCCTTGATAAGGCTGAACAGATGCAGCTGCAAGGTCACACACTTGAGAGGTGGAATGAGAGTCTGGGAAAAGAGCTGTTTCAATTAGTTGTCAAACAGAATGCTTGTGCATGCTAATTTATGTTACAGCTTCTAAGGTACTGCAAATCCAACAGTTCTTTAGTTATGGCAATTGCCAAAGTGTGCTGATGTTTTCTTCACTGTTCTGAATAAAGCTTTTGAATCCACCTAAGCCTGTTTTCTGAACTCAGATCTAGCCAATACATGACAATATTACTGGTGTTTTTTTCAGTGGCTTTTCCCAGGCTGTGGATAACCCTGCCTTGGAAAATTAGGTTGGTTCCGTTCCTGTTGTTCTTCTGCCAGTAGGCAAAGATCTTGTCAGTTAGGCAAGCTTTTGACTTTTGACCAGAAAAGGACTATTAACTGACAAATTTAGTAGTTCCCTTGAGGATGAATAAGATTCCGTAACACCATAGTTGTTACAGCACATTCCCAATTTTCTCTTGTGTTTCTTCCAGTGTGAGTTAAAAAGTTCTACTATACTGAGCAGTGTGAGCAGATGGAAGGTTGGCATTTGAGTGGAGGTTTTCCAAAGTCCATTGGACATTTCCTGGATTAATTCCAGGAAATTCCCTGGATTTTTGTTCACGTATTGAAAGGGCTTACCCATAACTCTCTGCACCAAGGATAATGGTGAAGCCAGCAGACTTGATGATGGTTCTTCTTGGGTAACGTTTGATACAGGATCACTTGCTTTTTTAAAGCAAGATCGGCAGTAGCGTTCTTTCTTGCCTGTCTGTTTTGACAGAGCATAATTGTTGCAGCAGTAGTAGCAGAATATGCGTCCACACAGTCTAGAAAAGTCACATATGATAAGGGAGGAAAGAGTTCCTCATGAAATTTGACAATGAAAGGGATACAATATTCAACATGCAGAAAGACTCAGTTCTCGGCACTGTGGCAGTGTACAGATTTCTTTCTCTAGTAAATTGGGAAAAAATTAAACTAAGGTTGGTTCCATAACAGGGTTCCTGTATGTTACAAGTATTTGAGCAGAGCCAAGGCTTCCAGGGTCAAATGTTAGGACTATTTGGATAACAGAGAAAATAACATAATCTACTATCATCCTCCAGCTTTTTCATTCATCTGAAATCCTCACAGTAGCTGAGGAAGTGGAACAGATTTCCCCAGCAACAACATTTTACTGTGAGCGGTATGTGTCGAAATAGAAAATATTTCAGAATAATGTGGCCTTGAATGGACAATTATGACCCATTAGCTTTCCGACAGTTCTGCTTCAAGCAGCAATGAAAATTGCTACAACTGGTTTCTTGACAGGGCTCAACAGAAATGCTTGCATGTTGGATATCCTTGGCAGTTTATGGATGGACAGAGATTGTCATGATGAGTACCTTCATTTCAAAATTTACCCCACGGCTACTCAACACTGCCAAGCAAACGATAGTGTGGACCTATCTCTTTTTTTCCTCTTTAAAAGATGTTTTTATAAAAACAAAAACAAAAATGGGTGTATGTGTATATGCGGTGAAACAAGAGAGATGTTACATGATTAAGATGTTTTGTTATTGTTATGTGCCTTCAAGTCAACTTTGACTTAATGGCAACTCTAGGAAAACTCACAGGATTTCTTGGCAGGAATTATTCAGAAGTGGTTTGCTTTCCTTTAAGGCTGGGAGAATATAACTTGCTCAAGCTACCTTAGTGGGTTTCTGTGCAAAAGCAGAGATTTCAACTCTGGTTTCCTGCTCTTGGTCAGTACTCAAACCATTACACCACACTGGCACCGTGAATAAAATGACCTCACCTGAAACCTGCCCCCCACTGTAAAAGGCCATGGATAGGGCAAAATGACTGCATTACAAAAGCCTCCACTAGAAGTGCTCAAATTAAATGTCAACAATAAATGTAGTATTTTATTTCGTTTCCAACAAAATAACACTCCTAAAACAAGCCCCCCCTTCACACAAACACACACATGCACAAATGTGCACATTCTCCCAGATGGGCACCAGTGAAAAAATGCCAGTTTCTAGGTTTTTATAGAGGAATGAAACACCGTCATTCTACTATGATCAGGACAATGCTCGGGGATATAAAGTGTACACAAGCTTTACTAGACTTAATTAAGTCTGTGAACCAGTTAAAGCCTTTTTAGTTAATTAAGGACCTTGGCTTGAACCTCTTATTCAATTAATTAAACCACTGCAAGAGTACAGCATCTCAACACAAGGAATTTTCTGATGATATTTCATGAACTTTTCATCATTACTAAACAAACTTTGCCATCGGGAAAATTAGTAAGAAAGCATCCAATGTGTCCAAAGATAGTGACAAGTGTTACAAAATGCTAGTGCAGAAGGCATTTAAACATCGAAAGGCTTCAGTTAAAATCTGAGTTATAACACAAGCTCCTAATGCATGTTAAGTGTGACAATTAATAGGTACCCTTTAACAGATGAGTGACCTTATCTGTGTGCTGGTTACACATTTTGCCATTCAGTCTGTTTACAACATGTACAGACAGAGTTGGACCAACCACATTCGCCTTCTGTTCTTCTCAGCCTTTCATGTTCTTAGTTCCTTTCCCTTCACCGTCCCTCCCCTCCTACCCTATTCTTTTTGCTATATATATATACTGCTTTATACTTAATTTCATAAACCACATTATAAGAGGTTTTTTTTAAGTTCATATAATTTTTGGAATATTGCAGACTGACAATGTATACTAAGCATGCCATGTGTTAACCGTTAGTGTTAACTTTGAAGATCTGTGAATTCACCAATGTGACTAGTCCCTGTTCTGATGCAGATCCCAATGATTATGTTCATGGTTGCTGTGGCCAAATCATTATCTGGTGGTGAACTTTCTGGTGACATGCCTCCTCCTCTTCTTTCTCTTTTCTTTCTCCTTCTTCTTTGCTTCCTTCCCCTCATTTATTTATATATAGAGAGCCATCACGGAACATGGTGGTTTATAAATAAAACAACAAAACAGTTCCCTGCCCTCAGGTTTACAATCCAATCAACACATGAGGGAAAAGGCAATGGCAGTGTGGGAGGGGATTAAGTCAAGCAAATATTGCCTCTTCTTCTCTCCCTCCAGAGTCAGAGCAGTGACAGTTGGGATGGAGGGAGGGCATTTCCTCTGCTTCTGGGCCTAGGCATGATAGAACTGAGTCCATCTCTTCTCCCTCTCTCTGAGGCCAGGACAGTGGCCGTTGGAATGAAGAGGTGGGCCTTTTAGTACTTATATAGGTTGCTGCCTGCCAGAAATCTGTTAGAACTATATACTGGCACTATTTACAAACGTGACTAGAAAAATCGCAACCCCTAATATGTGGCTTGCTCTTAGCCAAAAATCACTGCTCACAAACCTTTACCAAATCACACTGACCTGCAATGGTGTCGACGATTCATCCAGCCAAATTCTTTTTGGCAATCTAGGCAGCTGTTTACTTCTGCATCACCAAGCCATCTTTGCTCTGCAGTGAGTTTCTGCTGGAACTCCAGAGCATCTGACTTCTGCCATAGGGCATCTTTGTCCCTTTCAAATGCAAACATAAAGAACAATTTGTCATCCATGAACTATTATAAAAGGTCAGTTTGTAGGCCTCCTCTTGTTAACATCATTATCATTCAATTTGATAAATCCATATATGAAACTCTGGTTCAATATCATGTGCACTTTCCTATACTTTTCTAAGACACCCTGTACATCTTCCACATAAGAAGCCAAGAAATTAAAGAAGACTGTGTGTGTGAATATATGTCCCAATTTGTACACAAAATTCAATATGTCCTTCCTTGATTATGTGTGTCGTTGGATAGCTATGCTTGGATTTGTAAAAAAACTGTACTCACTCCACGTTTTCATTTAAAAAGAGCTGAAAGGAAATTCCCAGCTCAGAGGTATCCTACCACACAGCCTATGAAACTTCAACCATGGCTTTTTAAAATGTGAGCTTCTACATATTCACTCATCATCTCATCAGGGGTCTGTACTTCCATAGTTCTGAGATACACAACATATACACACCCTTCTCTGGGATTTCCTTTTGGCTGCTGTTTCAAGAAAATAAGACCAAACATTGAAGAAAAAAACAGATGGTTATCCCAGCTTCCCCAGGTCTCAGCACAAATGAAAGAAGAACCTGTCTCTTTTTCAAGCTCTAAAGGACTGAGGGGAGAAGATGGGATGAGTGATAACCACAAATAGTGGCTCAACTAATATGCCAGACTGCTGTGAGTTCTTAGATGGAAGGGCAGGGAACAAAGCAAGTCAAACTAAAAAAATATGTATTTTTTAACAAATAAACAATGAAAAGCTACAGAAAGAGACAAGAAAGTAGCAAGAAGCAGAAAATGCGAACAAAATATGAAAAGCAAAAACAATTCAACATAATAGACATATGAAAGACGCCAAAATACTGTTCCCCATTACATGTATATCCTCTAACAATTCAAAGTCTCTAGAGGAATTCAAAAGGTAAGGCTTGCAAGAACAGAGATCCATCCAAATATTCAAGGTGTAAACATAGAATTCAAGACATTAAGTTTAAAACAGGAGCTAGCTTAGACATTTATTAGGGACAAGATTTTAATGATGTGATGATTTTAACGGGGAGGAATCACAATACTATGAAGTCAAGGGTATTATGGGTCCCTTAGGAGTAGATCTCATGGGATAAATGAGATGAAAAAATAACATAAATATGTTTCAAATGTGCCAGAAGCAGGAAAAGAAAGCACTATCTCTAATGAGAAACCAGCTTCATCAGACTTTGCCAGCTCCCAATCAGTTTCATAAGGCTTTGCCTGTTACCCAGCAGCAATTCTACCAGTCTACTGAAGAGAAAGCAATAGGAAACAGGGCTTCCCTAGGGTTTCAGAGAAGACAACGACAATTTTTTACTTCTCCATTTGTGGTAGTGGTTCTATTTCATTTTGCCATGAAGGGAGACCAATAGTAATTTGGTTACATTACAGTCATTACAGCATGACAGCTGCATTACACTCAAGCGTTAGGAAATAAACTTATAACATTAAGAATGGGTGCCCGAGTTTTCTTGCTTCGCTTTTCCCTTCCCTCTCCATCCTTTTTTTCCTTTATGTCATGTAGTTTTCGATATAAGCCTGAGAGAGACAATGTTGTATTTTTATTGGCTTGTAAGTCTCTATGGGGGCCTAAAGAATGACAGAGGTATGGATAAACCATACATTTTCAGTACTGAACTAAGCAGAACCACAAGACATATTAGCAGCTTGGAGTGTCATGAACAATCAATTACATAGGCTTAGAAGAAGGAGATCCATGAGCAGCTCACAAACTATTATTACTATTTTAGACTAAAGCAAATTGGGGAGAGGAATGGAAGAGGGAAGGAACTGAAAGGAATTTGGGGTTTAACTCTTTCCATCAGTGTAACATGCTCAGACTAACATTCACACAGTGCCAGAAAGTTGATGTTTATCTTACAGAAATTATGCACACTCAGATGTTCCCTATATATTTTTTCCTGTGAGCAAACAGCTTCAGGAAATGGGACAGGAATTCAGGCAGAAAATTGCATGGGGTGGGAGGAATTAAACATCATCTCTTCTGGTGGTGCTTTCCCAACTCAATTCACTTCTTTTCATGGCTGCTTTGATCTAAAACACACACACACACACACAAAGCCACAGGATATCCTGCTCACAGATTAATCTACATCTTGTCTCATTTTAAGTTCCACCGAAACCGATAGAACATAGAGTTGACACATAATAGAGCTGGGTGGATAATTATGGAGAGGGACATTTTTTGCTCCTATGAGCTTCTTGCAGGCTCACCAGGACTACTAGCACAACGAGAAGAGATGTCACATCACTTCCAGTTCTGGTATTTGGCCAAACTTGTAGGGTGGGCTAGGCTGGTGAGAGGCAAGGATACCATGTTTTTGTCACAACTTGGTTGGTTTTCTTTCTCTTTTCACCATTTTTTTTAATTTTGGAGGTCACTTCAGGATCTACAAAATGGGGTCTGGGGGGCCTCATGTAGCCCTTAATCCACATTTTCTCCACCACTGTATTATAGGAATTAGGAGGCGTACGTATGCAGAATTTGGAAATGTTACTTTAGGGAACTATATCTCCCACAGTCTGACACTCATCACGATCACGCTTGTGTGCAATAAATCTTTCTTGATGCTTGTGTCCTGATCCAGCATGCAATAAGTAATTCCCACACTCAGTTAAATAAGCGAGGAAGTCTTTAAATTTGACAAAATTGCTATGAAGAAAGCACATGCCTGTGAAAACTAAGATGAACAATTGGAATGGGGATCCAAACAGTTTATAATTGTTATGTGTACTTACTACATATTTGTGTCTTCACATACATAAAGTACACAAGTGCTGGGAAACTTCAGCTAAACACACAGTCAAAATATTTTTAGATTCTAAGCTCAAAGTAGAGGGGCTGCCTTGTTTATACTGATATGTAGGTCATTTTGAATGAAGAGTGGGCTCCAAACAGAGCTTGGTGGGAAACAATTCAGTCTACCAGGTATGAGACTCTTCCAGCTGGTATGGCCAGTAAGCAAAAACACATAGGCAGAGAGAACAATTATTATAAACATAGGCACATATGTATTTAGGCCTTTTGTGCAAGGCTAACACAATTAGAGAAAAACATTTCCTTGCAGTTTAAAATGTCAGCCGTTACCCACAAACCACAAGTCCTGACAAGTGCATTTAAAGCTGTCAAATATGTGGTAAAGATGTTCAGTTAACAAGTGTGATCTGATGCTGTTGCAAAGAACTAGGTGACACTGCAGAGAATCCACTGTGGTTTTGCAGCACATAAAAACAAGAGGCCCTGGGTCTGCAAATAAATATTCTTTTATCTTAAATGTTTCAGCAAGAGAGAGAAGAAAGCATACGGTGGTGTACTTGTATTGGTGCTGTGCTGAGGTGGTAATCCAATCAGACTGGTTTGTTCAAAGATGCTGGAGTGGCCTGTCCTGGATATACACACCCATTAGAATGCGGAGTCTGGCCCACCTCCATTGTCCTGGTGGCGGCAGATACTATTTAAGGTAACTTTAATGTTTAGACTAAACAGGATTTGCCACTGTCTCAGCAACACCAGCACAGTTTGCCCCCTATGGTCACCTCACTCCCGGTGTAATCCTCTGCCTCAGAGCAAGACATGGGCCCTTTCCACACGGGGTGAAAAAAAGGCTTAGGGTGACATCACCCGGAGGTTGTCCACACTGTGGGGTGCGCTAGGGTGGTTTGAAAAGTGGAGGTTCCACACCTCAAACCGCCCTTGCACGGCCGCAAGGGGTGGCGCGGCGTATTTTTTAAAAACCACATTTCATGTGGTTTTTACAAAATGCGAGCGCGTTAACCCGTTGCAGCGCCCCGTTTGAAACTGCAGGGACACGCTAGCGTGTCCCTGCAGAACTGCCCAGGGGCGGGCTTCCGGCTGGCGCGCTGCCCTGATTGGCAGAGCGCTGCCAGAAGTCGCCGGCCGCCATTTTGGGCGCTGCCAAACGCCGCTGAAATTCGCCAGCGTGTGGAGCGGCGAACGCACACTCCCCACAGGGACGGAGCAACCCGCTTCCAGGTAAGCTCTGCCCTTGCGTGCGCTGCCCCGTTTCCCCGTCCCCCGTGTGGAAACGGCCATGGAGCAGACAAGTCAAGAGGCGGGAGATGACAGAGGAAGTGGCAGTAGCAACTTCTCCTGCCTCAGGCACCACAGTATTCTGGTCCTGCCTGACAATGTTTCACAACTTGGGGGAGAAGAGAAGAGGTCATTATCTGGGAATGGAACCTCCTGCCTTGCCTGATACTGCTATAGTCCAGTATGTAGTTAGTACCTTAGGCATAAGATTGGGCCACTGTGGGCTCAAGGAACCAGACACCATTCCTGAATGTCACTTCCTTAGAAGCAGGGGTACACAGCATGCAGTTGCACCTGGGCTCTCCAAGCCCTACCAAATAATTTTGACTCCAAAAAAGAACAACCACAACTCCTAGAAGCCTTCAGGAATGCCTATTCTTCTCTACAGCAAAGGTTAAGGCCTTGCTTTCATGTGCATCTATGAACACTCTAACACATGCTTTTATGTTTCTTTGTTTTTTCTCTAAAATAGAAGTGAACTTCTGGTCACTTCTGGTTTTTTTTTAATTAAAATCTCACACATTTTCCACATAAGTATGGCCCATAGAAGATTTTGAGTGGCCAAATTTGTCCCCCATAATCACAGAAGTCCACCACCCTTGCATTAAATGAAACATCTAGGTGAATTTCACAAATCGCCATAATTATAAGAAAGGCAAATATCTTACACTTATTACGGAGTAAAACTGACTGAGAGCTTAAGATTGCCCTGAAACATGGCTTTAGTTCTGCAACAGGAGAAATAAAAAGACAGGATTTCCATTCTATGATGGAACTAATCTGAAACTCACCTAAGAAGTTCAATCAACCGTTCTTCCAGGAACTGCTTTGTTCTTGTGAGGTCATCTAATTCAGCTAGTAACTTCTTCTCATTGGTGTCACGGTCTGATGTCATCTTGTTGAGTTTATCACTACAGTCCTGAATTTGTTCATTTGCTCTGTTAACTTCCTGCTGGGCCCTGTTAAAAACGTATTAGATGTTCCTTATCCTTGCTGACATCAACTTTATCTCAATTAGTCCTATTTCTAACATCCTTCCTGCACAATACACCTGTACCAGAAAGTTAATTGTAACTCTCTGCTTTCATGGCAGACAGAACTTTATTTTTTCTTTCATTCTCTCAGCCTTAGAGGCAGGCAAACAAATCTTACCAAGAAAACCCCATGATAAAGTCATCATAAACAGGAATAACTTGAAGGAACACAACTAACAGCAACAGACAATAACCAATTCTTCACTTGTAAAATGTAATTGCAGAACAGAAAAACCATACTAGATCAGATCAAAGTCCTGATCAAAGGTGACTATGCTACACCAGGCCTCCTTACAGGTTTAAAAGATACATGTTAGTCCTCATTATGTAAGCAAATCTCTAACCTTTTTAGATGTTCTTTAAGTTGTGCTTCTTCTTCATCTTTCTTTTGCTGGGCTGCTTTGTACTCCGTTATCCGGTCCATGGCAAGATCCAGTTCTGTACAAAGATCCCTTTTCACAGCCTAGCAAAACAGGTTTGGGGAAGAGGGAGAGAGAGCACGGAGGAAGAATATAATAAAGGACAGACACACTTGACTTTTTACCTTTTTATTCAAAATCTTGAATAAATTTGGTCAGTGGAACCTTTTAGGGGTTTTTTAAATAAAATGATGTTAGGGAACATCCAAAGTGGGGCCGTGTTATCACTGCAGAGTTGAATAAAAGTAGATTTTTATATTTTTCAGAAGGGCAACAAATTTTCATTATCTCCCCAAAATGGCTGCCAGAATTAACATGTAAGTATGTAAGGTATATAATCATCTAAGTACAGCAAACACAGTGAGACTATGGAATCCAAGAGGTAGATGCATGCACAGAGCCTTAATGGAAAGTAAGATTAAGGTTGATTGAATACATGGTAAATTTTTGGCTTTCTAATTATTCATTTCTTGTTACAGACAGAGTAGAAATAGAAATCAAACAGACCCTGGGGTGGTTTATTTGATGCTGCCTGATTATATATGCTCATAAGAAAGTGATATGCTCAACGCTAGGCTGAGGATCTTCTAAAGATTCTCACAAGTTTGTAGCACTTCATGAGGGCAAATAACTCAAATTTGGCCACAGATGGTTTGATTCAGGCTCTGCCTTAAACTGTCTAATCCATAAATCAGGGTGGGCAAAGTGCAATCCTTTGACTGAAAGCAATTTGCCAGTCCACCTATGATCCCTCAGTTTTTTGCTTCCCAGAGGTAAACTGTGCCCCCAGAAACTTCCGGCTAGCATGATTCACCATTTAAACATAACCTCCCTACTCATGAGGCTACTTCCAGTTTCTATGGCTTAAAGAGTCCCAGGACAGGAATATATTTAAATAGCAAGTGATGCATATGGAGGGTTCAATTTGGAATGGGAAGGAGTGGTGGTGGAAGTCTCATGTGGCCTCTCTGACATTTGAGGGATGGTAAAGTGCCCCCCAGCTTGTAGAAACTGCCCCCCTGTGCTATAAATTAGGGTTAGCATACTCCTTTTTTCTGGACACATTCTATTTTTCAAAGTTAAAATTTCTGTCCAGAGGGCTTTTTATAATGTCTGGGTTTTCTTACAAGGTCTCCCCCACACCTGAAATTTAGAAGCAAGCAGCCTTTGTGAGTCTAACTATTGTGAATCTATGGGACAAAATGAAGTGGCATATAGAGAATGAGAAATTGGTAATCATTCTAGGATAGTTGAAGGAACAAATCATAACACCTTTGGATCTTCCCCACATGCCAGCTGGCCAGGAAGGAGTTTGCAGTCCAACTGCATTACATATTTCTTCCAATGATGCTGAGGCCTCATACCCTGTTGTCATTGCTATCAACCTTGTTGAATGTGCCCACACATTCTCAGGCCTCTGCACCTTTGCACAGTCATAATAGAGAAACATGCACACTTTTTGCAATCTTGCCAGTATTTGCTTTGGGGCTTTATTGCCCAACAAACGTTTTTGAATGAAAAGATACAAATAAGGCTTCTGTTTGTCTGCCTGGCCTAGTTCTCTTCTATACTCCTTCACTACATGTCTAACATTTAATGTATGCCATTTTTTTCTCCAAAGCATGTGATGGCTTAGGACAAAAATTTGGTAAATTTAGATATTGATATTTAGCTGTATTTACCATACATTTTGGAACAAATGTAGGAGTTAACATCCGAGTTATTTTACCTTCATCTATTCTACACAAAGACAGCCAAGAGCTCTGACACCCTTCTTGCACAAGTAACTGTCATCAAAGACGCCATTTTACATGACAATAACCTCAGTGAAGCATCCTTCAGTGGTTTGAAAGACAGCTTATTTAAACAATCAGGAGCAAATTCAAATCCCAAATAGGAACCCTATGAAGAGTCAGTTGAGCCAATAAAGCAACCCTTTTCAGAAACCTCTTAATATGAGGATGAGCTGCTAACTTTGTACCTTCTCGGCATAAGACTGTGGACAATGCAGCTACTTGGTGCTTAAAGTGTTAGGTCTTAATTCTTTCCTCAATCTGTCCTGAAGAAATTTTAAAAAATGTTTTATAACAATACTATCCAGGGAAACTGCATGTGACAAACATGCTTTCCAAAAAGTCTTGAAGTTAAATTGTACATTTTATTTGTTGAGTCCCCTCTTGAAGATAATATGTTTAAAATATCTTTTGGATATCCATGACCACCTACCAACTCCTTCTCAATATCCAGGCAGCCAACTTTAGTTAGTTTGGATTTGGATACAGCCCCAAGCTCAGGTGTAATAAATTGGGTCTTCAAGGCAACATCCAACAGACACTTGCATTTATGTTGCAAACCAAGAGTGATGAGGCTGGTAAGGTGCAATTAGAAGCACTGTTGCCCTTTCCATCTTGATTTTCTCTAGCACCTTCTGAATTATTGACAAGGGCGGAAAAGCATATAGTTTGGCCATGGCACTTGCAGTGCACCGTGAGACTGCCCAAGCATGCCTCCATTTATTTAAAAATAGTGCCTTAGTTTGAAATTCTAACAAGACAGAAATAAATCAACTTGGAAAGGACACAAATGCTGAAAAACTTACTGGTTTAGAGCCCATTACCCTGGATGAATAGCATGTCTGCTGAGATAACCTGCACTTATGTTTTAGCATATTCTTCAACCATAGTGCTACAGCTCTGGCAAACATCGATATCACTGAAGTACTTCTAATAATTAACACAGATGTCTCATGTGTCTTTTTAAAGGCTGCCTCTACCCTTCGTGTGTCACCATCTTTCAGGACTGTCGTCCTTTCTCTCAGGGCAATTGTCCCTGAAATATGAGCCACAATTGGGGCATTCACGAGTGGGGTTTTTAGGACCTCCACATCTTTTTTTTTCCTGAAGTAAATACAGCTTTTGCCTATATGAATTCAATCTCTTTGTATTCGGGGGGGGGGGCGGTACTGTGGACCTATCAGGCCATGGAACCTCAAATAGTTTTAACATCGGCTTCTTCAATACTGCTGCTATTCTCTGCCCCTCTCTCTTTCTTTCTATATCACTTTTATTCCCATTCCCTGCTACTCTAAAGAATTAATTACTCTCTTTAATAAATTTCTAAATTCATCTACTGAAAAGTCTTGCTGAAATCTCTTATTCTTCTGAATCTTTATTGGATGGATTCTCCTGTTCACTCAAGTCTACATCTAACTCTTGGTGCTCTTCCTTTTCCAGATCTTCATCTATCTTTGAATCAGACTCCTCTCTTAAATACTCAGGCTTTCTCATATCCTTCCTCCCTCTTCTTGTACTACTGCAGCACATTTCCCTGCTTTCCTTTTATAACTCAAGCCCTTCAGCACTTTGTCTTTTGCAACTTTTCCCTCAGTAAATTGTTCAACTACTATTTGCTCCTTATTAAACAACTTTAATTTTTTTTAGTTCACTATTAACTGAATTCATTGGCAGCCAATTCTGAGGCTTAATCATATTTGGTAGATTAGCCTGAATTAAATAATTAAGTTCATATTTAACATTTGTTCCCCAGTATTACTGTGCAATTCATTACATGCTGTTAAAAAAAAATTCTTTTCTTTGCCAATCAACTGCTTTAAATATGCCTTCAATTCACTCGCATTAATACTCAATGCAGATATTTGCACTTCAGTCTGTCCTAGTACACTTACTGCACTGGATAGGCTACACATCATGGATTGCTGCTGCTGAATTGTACTTGCTCATAGCATTTTCAGGCTCTGAACAATCCCAGAGGCGTCAATCACTGGCCATGACTGTTTGTAGGCTGCTTTATCTGCACCAACGATATCTGTGCCTCCAACAGTCTGTGCTCCACCCCTTGTCTTAGAATTGATGGTTTCAAGATGGCAGAGTGAAATGGCCACTGTTAAGTTCCTGTGGTCATCAGCACCTCTCTCCATATGCATACTCCTGTTTCTTACTTTGCTTGCCTGGTTTCAGCTTTTTTTAAAAAAAAACTTTTTCCAGGCAGCATTTCCTTTTCTTTCTTTGTCTTTTCTTTTCCAAATTGCTCTTGCTGGAGGTTAAGAATATGCATTTTCAACCTCCTTCTTCCACCCCACCACTGAGTAGTGGATATCTGGTTGTCTATCGCTGTCACGACTTTCTAGAGAGCATCAGTGAATTGATAGCAAGTAGTCCCTCAATCCTCCTTTTTCTTATCTTTGGCAAGGAGACTGCCTCTGCTTTTCCTCTCTCCTCCTCAGCTGACCTTTTCTTCCTCATATTACCTTCCATTTCTCACAACCAGAAGGTCTTACTATATTAAATGTAGTGTTTTACTACAAAGGGAGTGAAACATGACCAGCCGGCAATTCAGGAAATAAAAAAAATGATGGTGAAGGGGATCATAATTTCCTTAAGTAAGCATTGGAACCAGCACCCATTATGAGGGAAGGAATCAAAACCCTGAAGAAGCTAAACAAACAGAAATATCTTCCACTGACACCAAAAGAAGCTTTTTAGTTCCGTGAAAATTTTTTAGGGGAACCAAGGAGAAAGAGGCTTAAATTTCCATCAGAACCTGATAGTTCTCATCCAAAATGGACACCACAAAATTGAGAGTAAAAATTCCCAAATACACCCAAGTAATCCTAAACTATATGCTACATGTATGTTGAATGGAATTTAGCCCACAAAAAGAGAGTGATCAGATAATCCACTAATTAGATTGACTCAAATGCAAATAGTTGTCAACTCCAATGCTTCAGAGAATGATTTGTGCCAACCAGGTACATGACCAACCTGCATCTCTTTGAGTGCTTCTTCTGCAACATGTGCTTGTTGGCTTTTCTCTGCAAGTTCCTGTTTCAATTGCTCACATTCTTCATTGATAGCCTGGTAGGAGATATCAAACATCCATTGACACTGATTGAAAAGCGAAATTACCCATTTTTCAAAGGTTACTGTGATTCATTTGCTGAAGTTAGGGACCAACCATAAAGTAAACTAGTGGATTAAGGAATGAAAAGGCATAGTGAAACTGTGACAAAAGATAGATTTAGTATTGCTTTAAATGGTGCACAGTGGGACAAGAGATGAAAAACTCCTGTGCTATATGGCTAGCTTCAGTGCCATCCATGTCACTGTGTCACAATTTAAGATGGAAATCCAAGAATGATCAGCAAATGAAAGTCAAATGTCAGGGCATCCATCTGCACCAAACTGGATTAATACCAAAACACAAATGTCCAACCATACTGACAAAAATCACTCTGGCTAGAATTAGTATGGAAGCAGGGTGGCTCCTCAGGTTTGGCATCCAAAGTTATTCCAGAGCACAAAATTACCTGCTTTCCCAGAATATTTTCTATCTTCACAGTTAAGTACTACTATGCTGCAAATCATACTACAGCCAGAATGGACAACCACTAGTCCCAGAATAAATGTGGCTCTCAGGGATTCTCTGTGTCTACCTAACAGCTTCTTCTGCTGTTCCCTCTAGTCAGTGACAGAAGATCCTTAGTTGTGCCTATTCAGAAATAAAACCAGTTTAATTCAATGAAACTTATTTGCCAGGTAAACATCTTATGGGGGTGGGCTCTGAGCATCCTAATGGATGCATACATTTCTCTAGTTTTGTAGCCCCTCAACCAAAAGTCCCTGCCACCCAAGCTGCTTAATTTGCTGCTACTGTAGCTATAGTGGCAGCTACAAAAATGGCTGCTTTTTCAAAAGGTAAGCAATTGCTGTTGTTGTTAAAAACTTTATACACTACCTTTCCCCCCAAACACACCCCAAACTGAGACACAAATCTTGTTCTCAAGCAGAACTGTGCTCCCAGTGATCTCCAGGAAGTGTGATCCTCCTTTAAAACAAAGTGGGTGCTTCCTCTGCACCCTGATTGCTTATAAGAAGGATGCCCCCCCCTTTTAACTGCTGCCACTATATCAATGCACACAGTAATGTTGCAGTGATGAGATGTGCCCTCTAGTGGCTGCCAGGAATCCCTTGCTCTCAGAAGTTGGTCATCCCTGGTGTACAGAATCCTGGTCTTACTTCATCAGAGAAGAACCACATGTTCACAATACCTTAAATTTTGTTTGATAGTTTATAATTTCTGTGCTCAGCTGAAATTTGACTGCAGATAACTCCTCTTTGCTGGTCTCTTGCAGACTCTGGGCCTGTCGCTCTGCCATTTCTAGCTGAGTTCGCAGGTCAGGTACAGTGGCAGCACAAAGCTCAGAATCCTCCAGTTTCTCTTGCAGGCCTTCTTTTTCTTGGGTGAGCCTTGAGAGCTCATACCGCAGTTCCTCTTGTTCTTTGGCTGCTGTTTCTTTGGTAGCACTGAGTTCTTCTATGAGCTGGGACAGCTTCTCTTCTGCTTCTGTCTTTTCAGATGTCAGAGAGCAAATCTGAATACCAAGCTCTGCCATTTCAGTGTTGGTTCTGTGGAGAAGGTCTTTGATTTCCATATTTTCCAGGTTAAGAGCTTCTAAACACTGCTTGGCCTTGGACAATTCCTCTGTGAGACACAACAAGTTCTTCTCCAGTTCGGCTTTCTGATGGGCTTCCTGCTCTCTCTCTTTTTCAACTCTTCCTCCCGCTCCCGACAGTGAAGCAGTTCCTGCACATGGTTTCTGTTGAGTACTTCATTCTGCTCCTTCAGCTGCTGAGCCAGTGACTTTTGTTCATTTAGGATTGTCCCATGGACATCCAGTTTGCCTTGTAGCTTCTCCTTCTCTGCAGTTGTTTGCCGAAACTTAGCTTGATGGTCCATAATTTGCTCCTGAAGCCTAGCTACCTCTGCCTGGTTGATACGTAGCTGTTCCTCAGACAGAGCCAATCTGGAAGCCAAATCTTTTGCTTTTCTCTCTTGACAGGCTGCCTGTTCCAGCTGGGCTTTCTCCATGGATGTCTTTTCAGAAGTAATGGATTCAATCACTTTTGTTTGATGGAGACACGTTTTTTCAATATTTGCTTTTTCTGCTTCAAGAGTTTCCACTTTCTTTCTGTACCTCTCAGTTTGTCCTTGAAGCTGCTGGCATTGGCTCTCCAGGCACTGCAATGCTTCATCTTTCTCTCTGAGCAGCAGCTTCAAAGACTCTTCATTCTTCCTTAAAGAAGACAAACTCCTTTCCATTTGCAAGCAATGCTCTTTAGTACTCTGGAGCTTGTCTTCAATAACACTTAATGACTCCTTGGTAGTTTCTTCACTCTGTTTCAGTTCTTGGTAGTCAGTCTGCAACAAGTTCATCTTTTCTTCCAGAACTTTGTTTTGTCTTGTGGCATTCTGCAGGTTTTCATCCAGCAGCTTGTTTTCTTCCCTGAGCTTCTTCTCTTTTTCATCTACAGATACTACAGCATCATCTACCTGACTTTGGAGCTGTTTCTCAGAGGCTCTCAGTCTGGCAACATCAGCTTCTAAAGAGGATTTAGATGCTTCCAGTTTTCTCCACTTCTCTTCGAACTTCTGATTGATTTGTTGCAGCTTTGCATTCTGGGACTTGAGCTTCTCATTTCCTTCAGAGATGTTTCTCAAGGAGGAGCTCTGTTCAGTGGCCTGTTGCTCCATTCTTTCTATTGTTTTTCTGAGAGAGTCTCTTTCAGAAACAAGTTCTTTGTTTTGTTCCTCTAAGCTCTTAACTCTCTGACTTAGTTCTGATAGCTGAATTTCCAGCAACACAAGATGCTCCATTGTGTTTTTTACTTCTTGCTCCATTGTTGTTTTTGTATGGCCGAATGACCTCTCAAGTTCCTCCTTTTCTTCCCTTTCTTCTTCAAGTTTTTTCCCCAATGATTTTACACATTCCAATGAATCTTTCAACTGGATTTGAAGATCAACTGCCTCCTTGCCTTTGGCTGCTAGTTCTTTCTCAAGAACAGCTTTTTCAGTTGCTACGGTTTCCAGTTTAATACTCAGTTTTTCAGTTTCTTCTTTGAAGCTGGCTGTGAGGTTTTCCAGCTTCAGTTCAAACTCTTTCTGAGTGTTCTCTTTCAGATCGAGTTCCTCTTCCATAACTTTAAGCTGAGCAAGAAGTTTATCATTAAGCTTCCAGGCATCCATCTTCTCCTGTTCTGCTGCACGTAGCTTCTTTAGCAACTCCTCAATCTTCAATGCAGATTCATATTGACTTGCTGTTTGTTGTCCCCTTTCATTCAGGAGGACATTGGCTTTGGCAATGAGCTCCTCATTCTTCTGCTCTGCTGACTTCAGATTGGCCATAAGCTCACTGATGCAGGTATCCTTCATGGTCACCATAGTCCTGGTGCTTGCCAGCTCTTGATTCAACACAAGTAGCTTTGAGTCAGAGTCTCTTTTGCTGCCTTCCAGTTCCTCAAGCTTTGCAGAGTATTCTTTTTGCTTCTCAGCAGCATTCAGTTCTAATACCTGCAAACATTTCTGCAGGTCCTGCACAGTACCCTGGGTGCAGTAGGAAATCTCACGTTGTTTCTCTAGCTCCTCAAGCATTTTTGTTAGCCTGGAGTTCTCCTCCTTGATATGGCCACTCTTCTCCCTTTCTGTCTCTGCTTGCTGTTGCTCAAAGCTGATGGCTGCCTGAAGGTCTTGGTTCTCCTTTTCCAGATGCCGAATCTGATCCTGCAGTTCCTTTTGCCGCAGCTCTGCTTGGTCAAGCTCTGCATGCAACTCATCTAGGCCCTCAAGAGGTTCATTATTTAAAAAGTTATTCCCATTGGGACTAGAAGGAATCTCTTGTGCCTAAGATGAACAGGAAAAAAAATAAACCATTTCGATTAGTAATATGACCACCTCTTTTTAAAAAAAGCATTTGAATCATCCTGGATTACAGAAGAAACTTTGATTATATGTAAGATACTCGAAAACCCTTACAATATGCAGGTAAACCAGACAAACAAGATTCTTGTTTACTTAGCCATACATTGCTAAGAAAGTAAATGGGAAACACACAGTGAATTCAAATAATCAAGGGGCTCAAGTGACAAATAAGAAAAAGAACAGACTGTGTGTCCTACTGTAATTCTCCCCTTTTAATAACTGTCTAACTGTGATGGTACATAATAATGAGGTTATACATGAGGAGGACTTCCAAGAGTACCAGTCACTTTGCTCATAAAAAATGTCACTCACATACTCCTTTTGTTAACACAATTACCTGCAGATAGTTGCTCACCAAGCTGCTCATGCTTGAACTGCGGCTTGGAGGTTTCCACAGGTAAGCTGAAGAGCCAAGTGAAGATAACGTTCTTCTAAAAATAAAGATGGCATTTTTAAAAAATTTTTAGCCAACTGACATTGTTCAATAACTATCTCACTGGACAAAATCAATCCACATCTGCATCAACTGTAAACCCAGTGTATACCTGGCAGGTTGAATTGCCTAAAGAACTTGACCACTTGCATTGTCTATTAACACAAGAGAAAATTGGACTCACTAAAATTGCGTGTTATAGCTTTTATTTCTATGGAAATGAACTGATTCCTTGTCTAGCACTCTATGAGAAGGCAAACTGGAACCTTTTTGTCTTTCAGTCATCACATATTCTTCTCTATGATCTCTGTGAATTACACAAACGGGCACACATCCATTTGTGTGAATTTATGGAGGATCACTTAAAGACCTACAGTTACAGACCTGGTCTTGTGAATCAGAAGACATGTACAGAAAATAACATCACAAGGGAGGATGAGATACTTCCAGTGATATAAATCTATGATTAAAGACTGGAGATATATTTACACTACTCAGTTACATATACATTTACTTTCACTGTTAACTGTCATGATTGCCTTCTAAAAAAATCCTTGGATTTCCAGTTTACAAGACTTTTAGAATTCTCTGCAACAGAGTTCTAATACATTCTCCTGTACTGTAGTTTCCAACATTCTCTGAGAAGAGAGACTAAAGATTAAATCAGGGTGCACTGGAAACTATAGTTTAGGGAAGTGCACTACAGCTCTTTTGCAAAGAATTCTAAATACTTCACTAAACTACAAGGGCCAGGATTGACACAACTTCCAACATTGATAATTTAAGCTTAAATTTACCTCCTAGTCCCAGCTAGAGCAAACACAATGAATCAATGGTAAGTCATTAAGTCAACATTTATGTAAAGTCCATTGATTCATTGGTTCTACTCTAGCTGAGATAACTACTGAATCTAGACTTTAGTTATTAAGGGCTCACAAGCAAAACCATTTCTTATTATGGGTCTTAAGATGTGATTTGACCTGAAAAGGCACTCGAAGGACTCTGATGTTGAAACTCAGTACGTTATTATAAAGCAATCTATCTAGCCACTGAGTCATACACTGAAGAGTAAATGTATTACAAATAACAATATGTTCCATGTATGTATAGGCTACAGAAGGTTTTCTTGTGCCACAACAGTATCTAGTTTATATTACCTGGCAAATGTGGGCCATGCTGAATCTAGGTCATAGCCTCTAGACGCCAAATCAAATTGAACCTCAGTTAATTCATAGAGGTAACCAACGATATCAGAACTCATTTTGGGGTTGAGAAAGGGACTTCTTGCATAGTACCAGTCACTAAAGAAATAAGGAGTGCAAAAAGTAGGTAACAAGCAGCTCATAATTATGGTTAAAACATGATGCACAGTAACAAAAAGATTATTACACTGTGGCTTTCTGGTATATTTCAGAAATGCTGTGTGGTTTTAACGAAACCTACCACAATCAAACTGACTGCTTTGAACAGCCTTGTTGGTAGATCTCTGTGGCAAAACAAAAGCATTCTCCATAGAGAATGCCTGCAGAAGTATGCTGCAAATAAACCCCACTAAAAAAGGATAAACTAGATCTCAGCAGAAAAATTTAAAAACAAGTCTCATTGAGCTGAATGGGATTTGCTCCTAGGCAAAGTTATACAGGTTTTCAGATTTAAACTAGTTTTTTGTCTACTCAGAAGCAAATGCCTTTGTTTATGGGACTGTAACCTTAGTCTCAATGACATTTAATGGATTATATCCATACACCTTCTATAATGATTGTGCCTAATAATTTGGTAAGAAAGTACACAAGCTATAAATATGTATACATACTTGTTTGTTTATTTAATATGCATCCTTTGCCTTGGCATGAGACCCAAAGCAGCTTACAATGGCTAAAAACATGAAAAGCTAAACACTTGAAATTTAAAAAGTTAAAACATAATGAATAATCACATTAAAACACAATTAAAACACAATTACATTTTTAGATGTATATGTTAGAATGTTTGTACATGTGTAATATATATGTATACCTATATATATTTATATATATATGTAAGCATTCACTTCGCACTCTCAAACAGGGATACACATACAGACACCCATCACAGTTAATAGCTGAAGCATGGGACACTTGTCACATATGTGCCTTCGTTCAATGCAGTCATGCCTATATGAACGATAATCCCACTACCATCCAGTGGGGTCAGAACAAGTTAAGCTGTGTGTCCTTTTCCTGACAAGAAGGGTCTTTTGTAACATTTCTGTGTGGAGAGTTATTAGGTGTCCTTGTTTGAGTTCTGTATGGATTTTGCAGGCTCATCTCCTTCTCTGTCTCTTTCCCATCTCCCTCGTGTGTGTGTATGTGAGAGAGAGAGATGAGGAGAGAGAGACAGATTTATTATACAAAAAACAAGCTGCCAGTAACTTCTTGATATGGAGGACTCTCTCCCCCACTCCAACCCACCCCCGTGCGTGTGTGTGTGTGTGTATGTGTGTGTGTGTGTGAGAGAGAGACAGACAGACAGACAGACAGAGAGAGCAAGCTCTATATAAAGAAGTTACTTCCACCTTATTTTTTATTCAGTAAAAGTTACTAGACTCCACAGCGCTTTGGAATCAATTAGGGTAGTACATCAAGCTGGATACAACTCAAAATTAAATCACTGAGCTCAGTATTGTAACAGGAAGTTTTGGCTGTCATAAGATCTGCAACGCAACTGTGCAGCCACATCACAGCTCAAGACTGGAATGGCACTGCCTTTAAAGATAGGACAGGGGCTTGATGTAGAATACAATCACCTGGATACTGAGGGATGGGAAATCAGCTCATGTAATATCAGTATTGTAGTAGCTGCTATAACATGAGTGGGCAAAGTATATCTCAAGGCCATTTTTACCCAACTGGTCCCCTACAGCTCCCAAATTTGTGGAGCCTCCCCAAAAATGTCCCATCACCTCATCAGAAGCTTAGATACTATGTAAGACAGTAACAGGGAATATTTTGTGCTCCAGATGCTTTGGATTGTAACTCCCTAACTTTTTGCCATGCTGGCTGGGACTAATGAGAGTTGCAGGGCAAAACATATGAAGGGCCAAAGGTTCTTGATCTTTCCCTTTCCACAGCAGTTTTTTAAATTTTATTTAAACATGTTAAGAAGACAGTAGAAGTGGCAAAACATCAATTATATATATAATAACTACAAAAATATACCTCATATGACTCAGGCCATTTCCACACTACACTGTTACAGTGCTAGTATTTCACTTTCAACATCCTTTGGAATTCTGAGGTTTGTAGTTTACTGAGGCCAAAGAGCTCTCTGACTGAGAATCCTAAAGGCCCCTCCCTAAACTGCAAACCACAGGATTCCATAGGATGTTGACAGTGGAATAACAGCATTGTAACAGTGTAGTGTAGAAATGGCCTGAATAAATGACTATGAAACAAGCCACTTGATATGATTGCAAAATGTATGCCAGTGTGGAAAAAGGTTGTTGAGTTGCTACAATGCTTGCTATCAGTGCAAATGATTTCCTATGGACTTCTTTTGATGTTCTCTGTTTCCTCAACATCTAACCGCTTTATTAACCACTTGCTATGCAATAACTGAGTTCAGATAAAACCATTTCTCCAGAACTCAGACACCTTTGGTTATGAAAAACTATAAAAAAAAAACTCACCAAAGAACTCACTCTTCCAAGTTCTGATACTTTTTGTTGCTGGTTAACTCTCTTCCATCTGTCCCCATTATTGCTAGTTAATTCTCTTTCACTAGTGTATCCTTTCTTTGCTTTTTGTACTTTTCCTACTAGATAGAGTATAAAATAACTAAAACAGTTGCTGTGTACCATCTGGGGATTTCTGGCACCTCCACATAAAGCAATATTTCACTTAATGAAATCAATATGTTCCTGGGCATTACTTCTTTTTTAAAAAAATAAAACAAAACTTTTATAGTAATTTGCCAGTTTATTAACAACAAATATAATAAAATTAAACAACTAAGCAACAGTTCATCAATAAAAGACTCAGCAAAGAATAATGTTTGTCATATTTCATAGTCTGGTATTAAGCAAAGGGTAAGTCCTTTGAAAAGGCCAGCTGATGAGGAGATGGCTGAGCAAAAGAGGCTTTACTGCTGATGACATAGGCCATTTCTGCACTAGACTGTCATAGCTCTTATTAGTCTACTTTCAACATCCTACAGAATTCTGGGGTTTTGCAGTTTCGGGAGGGGCTGGCCAACCCCTCCTGAAACTGCAAACCCCAGGATTCCATAGGATGTTAAAAGTGGGATAATAGCGCTCTAACAATCTAGTGAGGAAATGACTATAGTCTATGAAGGGAAATGAATTCTGAGCAATACGTTTTGCTGGGAACAGTCCTTTAGCTGCTATTCTATCATGTGACAATTTCTGCATGAGAAGTGAGTCCCAGATTTCTGCCCACTGGTCAACCAGAGATAAATCACCTCCTTTCCAATTTTCAGGTATTATCTTACCAGCCTTCACCAAGCAAAATGCGATAACACCTTTGCATTTTAAAGATATAGTGTTGTCAGTAAACATAAAGAATGGCAAAGGGTCCCACAACACTTCACTTTTTGCTTGGTGATGGCTGCGATTTCTGTGCATTGCTTCTTTAACAGAAACTTACAGAAATAACATGGAAAGGATAGGGATCAGTCCCTGTAGCACAAAAAAGAGAAACACTGTTCAACATATTTCAGCAAACTTTAAGAAAACTAACAATATGCATGCCTGAAATGGAACAACCAGATCCATTAAGCTTTGCATAGGAAAACAAAATCATTTTGAGCTCTCTAGAGACTCCCTGAAGGCTTCTTCCAAAATGCATCCAGGGATATGTCCAGCTTTCACTTGCATTATGATTTCCATTTTGATGGCCAAATATATAGATCTAGTTTATTTTTTTTCCACACGCTGGAGGTAGCTGATGAGGCGGCTTACCTGCTCTTCCATTTTCTTTCTGATTTGCTTTTTACACAAACTCAGTAAGGAATTCTGAAGGTAGCTGAATTTTATTTTGCCTGATGTAGGCAAGCAGACACAGCTATGGTAGAATCAGCTAGAGAAGAATTCCACTCTGTTCCAGCCTATGCTTCATTTACTGCATTGTTTTCTGCAGACATGTTGCTGCAATACCACACTGGAAATCTGTGTTTCTCCAGCCCTACCACAACATCCTCCCAATGCTGATACCACTAAAAAAGCTTGCAGCAACAGAGGAGGAGGAGGAACTGGAAGGAGGACTAGGACCTATCGGAAGCTTTGTTAATTGAAATATATACTACCTATATATACTAAATAAAATATCACCTCTCCACCAAAAGAGGCTTTGTTCTCCTCCTCTTCAATACTCTCTGACAAGAAGGCCAAAACAATTTTATTTTTGGAGGTCTTTGACCCATGAGCTAATCTGTGAATCCACTGAAATTGTTCTTGGCAATGCTTCAACTATCTGGTTTTCATGTTTTTATTGGCATGATATTACAGTTTCATTGTATCACATTTGATTTTACTGAGTTCATAGTACTGTTAGTCATCTTGAGCAACACGTAGCAGAGAGGCAGAATACAAATTTAACAAACAAAAGAAACAAAAGAAAATAAACACACAAAACAACAAAGGACATTTACCTTGTAACTTTGGTATTCATAAAACACTGTTGCAAAGTATCTGCAAGTCTTTGGTGCACTAAGGAGTAACGAAGGAATGCCCTTCCCTTGCCAAGGGAAGTTTTGAGCTAGAAAAAGAGAACAACCACAGACAAATAAGCAATATATTCTGATAACTGTGCACATGATTCGATTATCTGCAAAGCCAGGGTATACAATTAACAACAGACAATGCAATAATTTCCCCTAGAACTTGGAAACATTCCTTTTTGTACCACTGATCCCGGAATCCCTCAGCTAGTATGTGGGCATAAGTTTACCAATATGAGGTCTTCTCTGGTTTTATATAGATCAGGCCAGAGTTGTTATACCACCACTATACTCACAGCAGGCCCGTTTTAAAGGGAGGGATCATTTGCCTCAGTGTTTATACAGGAAACATGTTCCATCAACATTTACAAACAATGCCTACTAAATCCTATGAGAAGTGGGGTGGTGAAGGGAAGCTTATTCAGAACTTAGACCAATCAGTTGTATTTACAAGATTTCTCCATGTAGATGTTCCTGGGAAGATGGGGGTGGGAGATCTCCCACAAGTAGATTGCATTTATCAGACTTGAGCACTTCTGTATTCCTACTCCCACCCTAAATTATGTGCAGTTTTCCTCTTTTCTGTGAAGCAGAACAACTAGTGAAATTTATTCATTCATTGGAAATCTTGGTCATGTCTGGATGTCATGTAAGGGAGCAGCTTGCTGCTGCACACATTCTTTCTATTTCTACTTCAATTCTTTCCTAATGCAGACCACGGCTTTAAATGGTTGCTTATAAATCTTGGTTTGTTTGCTTATGCTTAATCATAATCCTGGGTTTAGACATAGTGGTCAGCAGTCTGCTAGTGACTTAAGTGTATGTAAGTGCAGCTTACACATGGCTAAGTCCTGTTTTGGACAGAACACAGATGGGTGTTCTTTTGTCCTTGTACTCTGTCCAAAAATCTCCCACCATCTCCAGTTCTCAAGGCTTGGTAGAGACCCTGCTGCTGTTATGTGCTGGTGCAGAGGGGAGACTCTATTCAGACCATGACAATCTAGCTGCTTTAAATTCCCTGGGCAAGAAAAAGGCAGGTGCATTTCATTTGAAAGGACCTCTCCATTTCTGCCCTGTAACCAAGTTGAGACCAGCTGCTTCTCCATGGCTGGAATTGGCTCCCGCTCCTTCCCCTTCCTACCAGTATGTGACAGCAGAGGGCCACACTTGGGCTTGACACCTGCTGGGACAATAGGAGGATGTAGAAGCAGAACTACTACACTGCTTTAGCTCTTTGTGTTTATATCTTCTTAAGCTGGTATCACAGTAGTGTAACTCCTGTTTGGGTGCACAAGGTTTAATTCTTAGCAAGAGACTTAGCAAACATCTTTCTTAATTTCTTTGAAGCATCCTGTTAACTCATCAAATCAACTGATTAACAGCAAGGGTTGATAAAGAACCTTCAAAGAATTCTGCCTTATTTCCTATTTTGAACTTCAAAAGATTGAGGTGGGGAGTGATTTTAAGAAGAAACAAATCAGAAGCCAAATTGCTGGAATCTTCCGCCCAATTATAGATGCCACACTTTAAGAATAGTGAAAAACTAGAGCCCATCTAGAGGAAGGAGGCCAGACAGTAAGACTCTAAGAAACCAGTGATGAACAGCTGAAAGAGGTGATATTTTCATCTTGCAAAAGAGAAGATTAAGAGAAGCTGTGATAGATGTCATAAAATATCTGAAGAGTTACCATGCAGAAAATAGGTCAGATGTGTTTTCTTTTGCTTCAGGGCTAGAATCAATGGGTCTAAATGGAAGGCAAGGAGATTTTGTCTAAATATTAGAAGAATGTTCTTAATGGTAAGGTCTGTTCAACAGTGGAACAAATTTGCTTGAGGAGACAGTGGCTTTCCTTTAAGGGAGGTTTTTAAGCAGAGGCTGACTGCCTATCTGTCAGGATGTTGCAGTTGCAAGATTCCTGCTGTAACCAATTAGTAGATAAGATGAATTCCAAAATCTCTTCCCAGTTCTAAAAGTCAGTGATTCTGTGACTAAACCCTGACAGGCTATTTGTCTGAAGAGTAAGATAGAAGCCTCTTAGACAATAAAAATATTATTTCAAATTTAGTATATTCTGCCATCTGCAGGCCCATCACTGAGTCTACACACTGGAAATACTTATCTGAATAAAGACAAGTGAATCCATCAATAAGAACATGAATGACATAGGAAAGAGAAAGACTGAATGAGATCTTCTATGTGAACCAAAATAGGCAGCAGGCCATTGTTATTGTTATGTGACTTCAACTCTGGCTTACGGTGATCATATGATAAGTTTTTCTTGGCAAGACTCATTCAGAGGAAGTTTGCCACTGCCTTCCTCCAAGGGAAAGAGAGTGTGACTTGCTCAAGTTCTTCTGAGGTTTCCATGGCTGAGGGGAGGAAATGAAATGACTTCCCAGAATGCTAGCCAAACGCTCAAATCACTATACTGTGCTCGCTCTCACTGGAACAATAAAGTAAATTGGCAGTAGATGCCAAGACAGGCAAGAAAACTCTACTCTGTGCAACGTAGAACTAACTAAGCCTGCTAACAGACAGAAATACTGTAAAAGAAGAGTAGGCTAGTTCACAGAGAACTGGTCTACCATGGGAAACTAGCTGTGCTAAGTGAAACCATAAGCTTCAGAAGTAATATGCTTGGGGAGGTAGACAAGTAGAGAGGTATATTGCCTTTAAGACTGGCTTTATTGGAGGCTTTCTCATGGTTCACTACAGTGTGGAAGAGGAGGCTGGAGTAGATAGACTTTGGTCTGATCTCAGGGAACTCTTGTCATGTTACTAATTTACAATCCATAACCTCTGAAGTACAGTGTGAGAATCCTCATCTATCTACAGACTTGCTGCTGATGTTAGGGGGAGGTGAGAGAGAAGTAAAGCTGGCTCCCCAGCCCTGACATTTCCTCACTCCTGCCTGCCCCGGTGTTTTTTCTGAGGAGGTGGGGCTTTTGGGAGGAGGAAGGGTGGCTGGAGAACCTGCATGGCCTATACTGAGCACCCTGGTGAACCACTACTTCTCCTCCCCAGCTGTACTTTCACAGCCGTATACAGCCTTGTCCCTCTTGCTGATATAGAACCTGACACACCCCTACATTTGCTCTTGCACCTCTTCCACCCCCTAGCCAACCAATGTTCATCGATTTCATCCAGCAACTGAACACTTTCTGCCTTTCTACTCCACATGCAGAGAACTGAGTTGCAGAACACCTGCTTGAATACCTCTTTCAAATCTATCAAATATCTCCTCAGAGTCTACTTTCTCTGTAAAGTCTTTGGCAGAACTCTTAAAGCCCAATGGCCTACTGTTAGTGGAACCTATTTCCACTAACCTAGAACCCCCTAGAGATGGAGGACTGCCATTTCCATCATCCTGCACAGATATGACCATGGTAGCCATGGTGATAGAAACTGTAGTCTGACATCTCTTGAGGGTAGCAGACTGAAAAAGGCTGCCTCACAATAGCTGAGACTAATTGTGTATCATTAAAACAGTTGCCCACGCACTAAAAGGGTTCGTTATCTGACCCATTTCCCTCCTTTGAGCTGGGGTAGGGAGCTCTGCTCTTGTACTCTGAAAAGGCATTGTGTACATTGAGAGGGGTAGGAAATTGGCAGTTCTCTAGATACTGATAAAGTGATGCTCCCATCAGCCCTCAAGACTGGCCAGGCTGAAGGAGCTAGCTGCTGGCAACTGGAGTTGATCCATGTCAGGGGCTCTTTCACACTACACAATTATATGACTATGATTCCACTTTAACTGCCACAGCAGAATCCTTTAAAGTCCTGCAGTTTGTACTTTGGTGAGGCACTGCAACTCTCTGGCTGAGGATCCTAAACATCTCTCCCTAAACTGCAAATCCCAGAATTCCACAGGACAGAACCACAGCATCCACACTGCTGTAATTACGTAGTGTGAAAAGGCCATTAGAAGGTGACCAATCTCCTGCCTTGTGCATTAGCATGAATAACTAACCCACTCCCTATTAATGTAGTAATGCTTTATTTTGACAAGAAACTTAGGGTTCCTTAGGATCCTTTTCTTACTGCACCCCTACCTTTTATTCCCAGCTTACTTTCAACCCCTGGACATTTCTAGAGAAACTTCCTTTATTTTGATTTAACTGTGTTTCAAAAGGGAAAGACAATCTAACAATTCATGAGTTAAGGAAGCACGTTATGAGTCAAAGTGGAAAAAAATCCCCAGCAAAAGTCATATGATCAATACAAGCAGCAGTATAAAATTAGTGTTTGTTCAAAGAATACACGAGGAACAAAGTAATACTGTTTGCTTTTGTAACTTGCAAAAAGGAAGTAAGGCTAGAATCCCACTGGTCCACTGGTCATGTGGAAACAGTTGTGCTTTCTCAGGTGATGTGTAAATGTGGTCCCTACTGCAGTCAATCATATACAAACACACATACAGGCCTCTCTCTTTTGCCTTGGTGGTTCAGGCTCTAGTCTACTGATATACCATGGGCAACATTGAAAACTTAAGGGTCAAATGTGCAACTAAGTACAACTATGGAATTCAGTATAACTATGCTGGTGTATATTTACACTGTACTAAAAGTGTATAGAGCCCTGACGATTATTTTTTCTATATGACAGCAGTTCAGCTATCTTTGGTTACACATTCCCATGGATAACATGCAATATATGAACTTTTGTCAAGATGCATGACAAAGTGTTTCTCTTATGCTTGGCTGAAGGCAAATGCCATCAAGGTGATCACAGGAACTGCTGATTCTTGGCTGAAACTGTGACCTGCTGGTTAGTTTATACTTTACATTTCTTCACATAAAAAAGGTGCTATTTCTTTCTGTTTGCTACCACATCATAGCTGGATAGCTATTCACCAAATGTGGAGGGTATGTTTGGGATGACCTAACATAAAGTATAGGCTATCTGGCATAAACAAAATTCACTTTGGGGAAACCTGGGGAGAACATCCCAACTATTTTTTCATTGGAGTTCCACCAACTTTGGGGGATATATTTGGGAAGATCTAACTCAAAATATATGTGAAATCCACTGGGGGCAGCATCCAATTATTTTTTCATTCCTACAGAGTACTGTGGCATATTATCGAAAAGATTTCAACAAGCAGAGTTAAAAAATTAGTACTGGAAGCTTTTTCACAACTATGTACATAAAATTAAGGTTCTGTCTGTTTGTCACAGCATCATCCATGAACGTCTGCATGGATTTTCATCTACTTTGTTGGGGATATTTGAGATGATTTTATGTGACAGATAGGTTATGTAGCACTCGCAGGAGGCTAGGAGTGGCCCCAATTGTTTTTTCACTCATATAGAGTAGTTATTTGCCTACTGATTGGAATAGGCAACTCAAGGGCAACTGAGACTTGGGGGGTGGGTTTATTCATTTTTTTTTTGTTAATTATGTGGGGCTTTGTTTATTTGTATTTGTATTGTTAATTTTTTTTTCATAATAAAAAAATAATTTTTTAAAAAAAAACCATAGTTGAAAAGAATAGATTTAAGAATGAAATTATTATAGCAATACTGAGTACAAGGAGAAAGAGACTTAGATACATGAAATAAAAATATAAAATTAATGTGATATAAAATATGTAGAATATGTATACGATGATAAAGGATCTGGAGAGTAATAGTAATGTAAGCCATTTGTGGGGTAATTTTTCTCTTTTTCACATTTATGTTATTCACGTGGTGTTTTTGCGTTATTCTGTTATGTATTGTATTATTTTTTTCTTTATTAAAAATTTTTTTTTAAAAAAAGGGCAACTGAGACTGATGTGCAAGAACTTCTGGAGCACCCAAAGAAACAAGCAGACATTCTCCAGAACAACTGAAACTAAATGATCATTAACAATGGCTAACGAATCTCTCAAGCAATGCTGGGTGCTGGACCTAGTGCAGAAGTTAAAAAACTGTATTGTGTGAAAGAGGGTGAATTAAAAGGGGCAATGGGGAATATGAACAGCTCCATTCACTTTTTATGATATTCTCGTACCATAATATCAAAACACCGAGTGAGCTGACACATATTCCAGTTGATATATACTTGGATATACACTTCATCTTTACTCAAAATTCATCATCCTATATGCTTTGTTCATTAAATATCAAAGACATAGTAACCTGGGTTCCCCATATTTGATGTCATGAATCTTTGCAAAGGGAAAGATCTGTAGAAATGGCTGGAGAGATTCACATAAGGAAGATTAGCTGGGTCAGTCCAAGACACTTTGCTAAAGCAAAGAATAAGATGGTGCCCCATCCAACTCATGTGGAAAAGCTGACCAGACTTGCAAATGAATCTTGTTTCAGCATTGGCAATGGGCAAACATTCTCTATCATGTAGGAAGGGAATGCGCTAGCTTCCATAGTACAGAGCTCCTTCCTCTAACACCTCATTGCAGCCTCCCAGCAGCTTTTGTCTGAAACAACTGTTTCATTCTACCTAAGTTACACAGCCAGTTACACAGCCCAACTAACACTGTTCTTGGTGTACAAGAGTTCTGCACCGCTATCGTTCCCATCATTAGTCCAGCATGTCAGAATGTTATACCACATGACTGTAATGCCAAAGCAATGTGTTTTCACTTACTTCTGAAATAGACTTGACAAAGCGAATTCCATCATTTGCCCCTTTAACCTTAGCTAGACAATCACAGAAATAATCCCAGTAGTCTTTCCGGTTACCCAGTAAAGTGGACTTTTCCTTCTGGTCAAACTTAGAAATAGAAAAGAGAAAAGTTTTAACTTCAAGCTAACAATTTTAAAGACATCATTTTTGTTCTTCATAAATATTATGAAACAAGACGGACACATCATCTCAAAGCAATTGCGATTATTGTACTGAAAAAACTACAAATAATTAGATGAACCTATGGTTACCAATACAACCAAGGAAAGGATTAAAAATTATCTGCACAGCAATTAAAGCAAAGCACTTTGACTGAAGACCATTTCATTCACTTGACTTGAACAGCATGGACAATTCATCTGACAAACTAGTTTTAGCTTTACAAACAAAGAATTTGGTATATGCCACAATACTCATTGAGAGCCATGGAGACTTGTCTCTGCACCTTTTCCTTTTCCATCTCTTTGTCACAGTACAAGGTAAGAACACCAGGATTTAGTTTTTAAACACAGGCCCTTTCCACACGGGGTAAAAAAAACAGCTCCGGGTGACCTCACCAGGAGGTCGTCCACACCCTGGGGTGCGCTAGGGCGGTTTGAAAAGTGGAGGTTCCACACCTCAAACTGCCCTCGCGCGGCCGCAAGGGGTGGCGCGGTGTGTTTTTAAAAACCACATTTCATGTGGTTTTTAAAAAACGCGAGTGTGCTAACCCGTTGCAGCGCCCTGTTTGAAACTGTTTCCGTTTGAAACAGAGCTGCCCAGGGGCGGGCTTCCGGCTGGCGTGCTGCCCTGATTGGCGGAGCGCCGCCGGAAGTCGCCGGCCACCATTTTGGGTGCTGCCGAACGCCACCGAAATTCGCCGGCGTGTGGAGCAGCGAACGCGTGCTCCCCGCGGGGACGGAGCAACCCGCTTCCAGGTAAGCTCCGCCCTTGTGTGTGCCGCCCCGTTTCCCCGTCCCCTGTGTGGAAAGGGCTACAGATTGGCACTACTCCCTGTATGTTGTTGGTTTTAAACCTAAGTATTTAATTTAATTTAAGTATTTAAAATTCACCACAGTATTTACTGTTCGATTTTTATGGTAAAATGGTACACTTTCAAAGTCAAATTACACAATATTCCTGTACCAATAAGAGTGTTCTTTGCCAACACGACATTTTAAGAAGCTTTAGTATGAAGATTTCTTTTGGGAACTTCACCAAAGATGATCTTTTTAAAATGCATACGCTGATTATGTCAAGCACTAAAGTGAACAGGGCTCAAGAAACAGAATCCATTTGTAAATGCTAGCCTTTGGTTACCTGCAAAAGATATTCAAGCTTGTAGGAAAGTTTGTGCAAACTAACACAATCATCTGTGATTGGCTCTCCTGCTTCTGTAAATTCTTTGTTCAGTTCTGCCACAGCATCTTTGAAAAAGAATACAAAGCACTATTTGTGAGAGGCCAAAAGAGGAACAATGTGAATAATGTAATTGATAAAAGCATGAGGAATGCATCAGAGCACCAAGAATGAATCAATCAACACCGAGACGGTGCTTTTACCCTGCAAATCTCGGATAATCCTCTGCAGCTGACTTTCTCCACTACTTCCTGCCATTGTCAAAACACAGGGTGCCAATGAGGGGCTGCACCATTCAGCTTCTCCAACAGCTATGTCAAGAAGGCAGCATTCATGTTGTTGGCGACATTTGGTTAGCAGTGGTGACCAGGCATCTTTGCAGCATCTGAAAGTCTAAAGAAAGAAGATTATATTTACAAATTAAAGAGTGTTCTAGATTTTCAAAGGATGTTTAAAGAATTCCTTATTTTAGAGATCATACATGTTCCACAAGATTGGAACTTCAAGGAATCCAAGGTTTACTCAGCCCCACCCCCCCACCCAAAAAAACCCAGGAGTGGGAAAGTTCTTCCCTGATGAGCTCCCAAGTACCTTTGTCAAAACCTGTTGTAAGCGTTTTGGCCCTTACCTACTACCAAGTTGTGCAGGTCTGCCCTAAAGGAACTAGATCCCATCTGATCTTGGAGGCTAAGCAGGGTCAGTCCTGGTTAGTATTTGGAGAGACCTTAAAAGAATACCAAGTGTGATAGGCTATAATTCAGAGGAAGGAACTGGCCAAACCACCTCTGACTACTCTTTTCCTAAGAAAACCCTGTGAAATTTATAGGGCCACCATGAGATAGGTGACTTGAAGGCATGTACATACACCCACTAGCTTCAAGCATATCACAAGGAAAACTACTGGTGACTAACGTCTGTGGCTTAGTTCTGATCTTTGCAAGTGGCTCTGGGACTCTTTCCAGATGAACAGTGGAATAAAAATGCTTTAAATAAAGAAATACTGGCTTTCACTAATTTTTTTAAAAAACATGGAAATGTACATGCCAGCTTTGCCTGTTGAACACGGAATGTGTTTGCTGCCACATCTTCACAAAACAGGGCATACTGCTAATTTCTTTCTTCAGTTATTCACATGTGTGTACATTTAACGTAATCCTGCGGTTTGCAGTTTAGGAAGGGGCCTTTAGAATTCTCTGCCAGAGAGCTCTTTAGTCTCAGTAAACTACAAACCCCAGAATTCCATAAGAGGTTGAAAGTGGAATAATAGCACTATAATAGTGTAGTGAGGAAAGGCCCATGGACTGTTGTAAGGATTTGAGACTAAGCATTTAAACATTGTCTGAAAACTTAAGAACGCATTGGCTGCCAGTCACAAATGTGAATAACAATAACAATAAATGAGAAAGAGGCCTCTTTTCAAGCTGCCTTCAGTTAATATGTGGGTGGCTTAGACTGCAATCATCTGTTCATGTACACTACACTGGCTTCTTAATCAACCTTATAGGATTATAAAATCAAACTGAGAAACTGAGGTACTGCAGTAGAAGAGGGCTCCCACAAAAAAAAAAAAAAGTAGTTGTTTAGAAACTTTATCTTGCATCACTGTCCAGCAACTCATACATGCTTTGATCACTCACAGTAAAGCCATGCTTGGAAGGGAATTTGATTCTCTCTGTTTTATAACTCAGTTATTTTCCAAAACAGATCAACAGCAAAAGGGGTTGGCATTAACAGGTGTTTCCAGACATGGAATAGCAATAAGAAACCATAATAATATCATCTCATAAATATTATTTTTATTCTGTAAGGGTCAGTTAATCTGGCTCTTCCTTCACTGTCCATCTGTGCCTTTCAATTTACGCTCAGCAACCACAGAGAAAGACAGAAGTGAAACTGTTTGTGGCTAGACTGCTTTCAGAGTCACAGTCTGACAGCATGTGACTCTGCTGAGAAACACAGAAACACGGAATTGCTTGCACGTAGGTCTCACAGCACTGGTATGCAATGAGCATCACGAGACACAGTGGGACAGGGACAGACCATGGCCAGATTACTTGCCATCCTATGGTTGGCTGTACACCACCATGCCCCTCTATATAACCTGATTTCATCCAATTTCAGAAATAAGGCAGGGTCAAACCTGATTAGTACTTTTGCATCTATTGGGGATCTCCAAGTAGGATTAGTAAAGAATCTTGCACGAAATCAGGGAAAGTCTCTGCCAATCACAATCGACAATACTGGACTCAGCACATAGCAGCATCCTATGTACTATGCCAGTCTAAAGAGACTGCCTGCATGGATATGATACCACACACAGAAAATGTAACATACAAATTAAAACATCTGCACAGTGTCACAGAATAACCCCATTGCCACAACTAAGCAAGGCAAGCTGTGGGATCTTTGCTAGTTCTGTAGGCCAGGGTTTCTCAGTCAGGCTTCCTGGAACCCTAGGGTTCCACAAGAAGCTGTGAGTAAATGAATAAACTTTATTCTTTAACTATAGATATAATAATTTTAATGCAGGGAGTTCCCTGAGATCTGAACATTATTTCAGAGAAAGGCAGCTGTAGACAATCCTGGAAACAGCACCAGGCATGTTAAAATTGAAGAGGAGAGTGACATTCACAGAGTCAGAATAGAACAGGACAGAAATACTTGGGAAAGTTAGTTTTTCAGACTACAACTCCCAGAATCCCCTAACCAGTATTTCTCAGGCTCTGCACAGCTGTTTTGAACACATGGTGCCTCATGCCACATGTTTATATGTACTTGAACTTGAATTTTAACTCCTCACAGGGCCTCTGGTAACTTACCTGCCTTATCTGGCATAGTGATGAGATGTTTCATCTTGCTCTGATCATTTTCCTCAGGAAAAATCAGCTATATTAAGCCCAGAACTGCACGGTTTGTCCCCTTTTGCTTCTTTCACAATAGCCCAACAGAAGCTGTTTTCACCGTCTTTCTTGATATAAATCTGATCTACCTATACCAACGAAAGTTTGTCTCCAATTTTTTTTGAGAATGACAACAAAAGCAAAATTCCTGTGCCACTACTAATGTTTGGTCACAAGTTACATTCTGAGTGGATGCTTTCATTTTGCTGAATGGATAGAACATAAATCACTGGTAGCACTGCACTGTTGCTGACTGTGAAGAGAGGAGCTTGGCAAGCCTGTGTGAAGCCAGCCAACTGCAGCATTCAAAATGCTGGGGACCTATGGGGAAAAGAATATAAAACAAGAGATCTGCCTGTTAAACTGTCTGATGCGGCAGTTAGAAACAAAGATAGGCACAGGGGCAGGTAGGAATTGACTAAATCTTGAGAGAGAGACAGGACTATTTAGGAGTAGTGAAACAGTCAGGTGTAGAAATGGCTATGAGCACAAAAGGCACTTTAATTTGATGCGAGTGCAGGGTGTGGAAAGAGACTGGGAAAAGTGTTTTATTGTTATTTGCAGTCAAGTCAATTTTATCTTACTGTTGATCCTACAAATGAAATACATCCAAATCACCCTGTCATCAACAGTCCTGCTCAGCTCTTACAAATTCAGGGCTATGTCTTTCTTGACTGAACAATCCATCTGTAGCATGGTCTTCCTCTCTTCTTACTGCCCTCCACTTTACTCAGCGTTATCATATTTTTCCAATGAATTACATTCTTTCATGATATGTCAAAAGTACTGTAGCTTCAGTTTAGTCAGTTTCACTTCTAGTGAGAATTCACATTTGATTTCCTCTAAGACACATTCACTTCTCTTATTAACAGTCCATGGTATCCACAGAATTCTTCCCCAGCACAACATTTCAAATTAGTTGATTTATTCCTGTCAGCTTTCTTTACTGTCCAGCTTTTCCACCCACACAGAGAAATCAGAAATACTGTGGCACAGATGATTCTGACTTCAGTATTATTTATATTCACTTATCTAGAGTATTTATATCTCACCATTCAGCCACAAAGGCCCACAGGGCTGCTTACAAAACATTCATTTGACAGTTCCCTGCCCTCAGGCTTACATATCTTTACACTTGAGGATCTTGCCTAGTTCCTTCATGGATAAGTTGAAGTCTTATTCTGATTTCTGGACTGCAGTCTTCATTTTGCATGATGACTGAGCCAAGATATAGCCAATCATTAACTATTCCGGTGTCTTCATTACTCACTTTGGAGTTATGTGGTTACTACTTTTGCCTTCTTAATATTCAACTGTAATCCTGCTTCTGCACTTTTTTCCTTAACTTTCATCAATAGCCACTGCTATTTTCTGCAAGTAATATGGTGTCATCTGCATATCTTAAACTGTTGATATTCCTTTCCCCAATTTTCATGCCTGCTTCCTATGCGTCTAATCCTGCTTTCCATGCGATATATTCTACATATAAAATAGGTGGGGGGGGGGTAAAATGCAGCCCTACTGATCCTCTTGTCAATGGGAAATCAATCTGTTTTCCTATATTTTTCTGACAGTGGCTTCTTGCCCAGAGCAGAGGTTATGCATCAAGACAATCAACTGTCATGACAACTCCCATTTCTTTTAGAGTGACCTATAATTTCTTACGATCTACAGTCAAGGGCTTTGCTATCTACTGTATAAAAGTCAAGGTTTGTGAGTTTGTCTGTTTGTCTGTGTCAGGCAGGCGAAGCTCTCATACGATTGGCTGAGTGAGGCGACAAGACCTCATATGATTGGCCGGCTGTGAAGATTCTATGGAATTCTGGGGTTGGCAGTTCAGCGAGGGGCCTTTAGAATTCTCAGCTGGAGAGCTCTGAATAGGCCAGCCGCTATGGAGATGAGGCCTAGCAGCAAGAAGGAGGGCAGTTTATTCCTCAGGAAACCAACCTCTGCATGTTAATAACTCTGAATACAGGGTGGATTAGGGAATAAGGAGAAAAGTTACACATACTGGACAAGACAGATTGGGGAATTAGAGACACAGGATCTCAAATCTGTGTATTTCAACTGCATCTAATTCTTCAGGTAAAGTAAGGTAATTCCTGAGGTATTTCTAACAAGTATTACCTATGAGAAAATAAAATCCCAGGCAACGCCAGGTAAATACGCTAGTAATCTATAAAGCACAGGTTGATTATTTTCTGAAATTCTTTGGTGCTTTCTATTATCCAATGTCCTGCTTGCATTATGTTCCCCAGTGCCTCTTCCTTTTCTGAACCCAGTTTGGATAGATTATATTTCTCACTCCATATATGGTAGTTTTCAAAGTAGCCATGTTAGTCCTTTGCAGCTTAAAAAGAAGGAAGGAAGTAGAAGGAAGAAAAAGAAAATGTGACAAAACTGTTTTCTACAGTTTTGAGCATCACTTTGCTTACATGGGTGATCCGTGCAATAATCCAATGGCTACTACACTTCCTGGGGTCTCTTCTCTTGGAAAAAGTGTTACTTTGTTTTAACTAAGGTGTTATATTGTGTTGTACATGTGGAGCCACTGTAATACTCAGTATCTGATTTGCTTGCAATGCAATTGATATTTCCCTTTTTATTTTCTACATCAGTGTCAAATAGTTTTATTTGAGAATTAATCAGGGGAAATCAGTCACACTTTACTAAACAGAAACCAAAAATAAACATATTTGTCCAGTATACTGTTCACTTTGAGGTGTAAATACCAGATCCAGGGAGTAATCTTAAGTGAGAAAGTGCAAAATGAATGGCAGGAGCCCAAGGTTTGGAACTGTGAAGCTAACTTGAAAAAAGGATCCAACACACTGACATACAGAGATAAAATAATAGAGGAAGCATTAGTCATATGATGTCAAATATTTGAAGCAGACAGTACCCATATGACAAATGGTTACCAGGTTTTATCTGTATAGTTAGATGCCACAATAAACTGTTCCCAAATTCTTATGTCTTAGCTTAAGGGTGAGTAACTTCTGGAGGCTAATCTTCTCCCCTTGAAACACTCTGGTTACTGCATGGTCTACCATTTGTGTGTATGTGAGAGAGACAGAGAGAGAGAGAGAGAGAGAGAGAAGAACTGTTTTTTCTTTAATGTTAAACAGTTCAAGGGACCCTAGAACCTATTTAAATGATGAATTACCATTTCTGGAAGCTTCAAAGAGGGACGACTCAAAAATAGAAAAAGGGCTGTATGAAGGGATCAGGGGGGCTCAGGGGCCCTTATCTTGGGTTAAGTAGAATGCTAAAACAAAGGCAATCTTCCCTGCTTTCATTTAAAGCTAGTCTGGGGAGTAGATGGGCTTCTAGCTTTGTGGAACTACATTTCCTGCCAGCCTTAGCAAGTATGGCCAATGGTGAAGTATCATAGACGCTGCAGTCCAACAACATGTGAAGGGCCTCACACTCACTAAGCTTGATTTACAGAAAAGTGGATAATAATTTCAAAATACTTCAAAGTAAATTGTAAGCCTCCATTTGCTGTTGGACTGCAACTCCCATTAGCCCTAACCACCAGAGCCAATGGTGAGAAATCATGGGAACTGTAGTCCAACAACAACATTCAGAGGGCCACAAGTTACCCATGCCTAACTTAGAGCATGAAATTGTAAAATGCATTTTGAAATTGAAAATACAGAGATTGATATTCCATATTGAAATACTTGCTATAGCTTAATACCATTTTGTCGTTGAGGTAGCTAACGATGTTATAAATTTTCAGCCATCATGCAAGTTACAGAACAAGAGTAAACACTGAAATTATAAATACTAACATCTAAAAATAATGGCACAAAACAGTTTGCGTTAATATTTCCTTTCGTTTTGTTTTCTGTTCTTAACTACAGTTTAAACAAAATGTCATGTTTTCATTGGATTAGTAAATAAATTCTGACCAATCAGAAAGTCTTTCGAAAACATCTAGCACGAGCACTTAAAAATACACTCCAATAAATAATGGAATATGACTTCTACACCACCATTAAATTCATGGAGTTTTTTTGAGCCTAGAACATTTGATATATCATCTGCAACCAAAGAAGATTTGAAATTCAATAAGGGCAATAAAGTTTTGAAACAAGGAGCAGACAAAATTAAAAATACGTTGCGCAAAGAGAAATTAACATCTGCCTATTTTCACTACATAGCAAAATTTAACAACATGCACAAAGATGCTAGCTGGGAATTTCTGTTTTTTTTTTTAACTTCAAACTAAATCCCAAATAGGTGATTCAAATCTACAAAAATTACTATTCTTACATAAAGATGTCAGACAGAAAAGCATAGACACTGCTAGGAGTGAGACAGATACATTCCCTTATATTATACAACTGGCTTTGGCAGAGGCAAACTCCACCCTCCTCTCTGCAGTAAACTAGGCCTGTAGGATTAGGAGGCTGAGAAATGTTTATTTGTCAGCAATTTTTAAAAAATCAAATGACACAGAAGAGCTGAAATGCACATTTAGATTCACTAGCACTTTATACACAAGTCCTCGCCAACAAAATGCCAACAAAAGGCAAAGTTGTCAAAAAAACAAAGTGTTACAGCTACTTAAAATCTAGATGCAACTGTCATGAACCATCTCCTGTATAGTTTAGAAATACTATACAGAAAATGTCGTGAACCATCTCCTGGCTAGTTTAGAAATACCGTTGCTTGGGGACAAAAGGACAGCAAGACATAGATGATGTGGTACTTAGCATCCTATAAAGTTCAACTGTACAGTGATCATGGGCCAGTCACTGTTCCACAAACTAACCAACCTTACAGGGCTATTGGGAGGAGGAAATAAAGAAAGGACGGGCCTTCCAATGTGAGCTCATAAGAGGGAAGGCAGTATATATCAACACAAACACAACCAACATGGAAGAAAACTAGATTTTTGTTTATGAGGTGGCAGGAACAATAACACAAAGAGGGAATTGCTGTGGAGAATGGGTAGTGGAAGCCGGGAAATTTAGGAAGTTAGCAAAAGCCTATGCCGGTTTACTTGGGAACGATTCCCACTGAACCCAGACCATCTTACTTCTAAGGGCCTTTCCGCACTACACTATTATAGTGCTATCATTCCACTTTCAACATCCTGCGGAATCCTGGGGATTGCAGTTTAGGGAGGGGCCTTCAGAATTCTCAGCCAGAGAGCTCTCTGAACTCAGTAAACTACAAACCCCAGAATTCCACAGGATGTTGAAAGTGGAATGATAGCACTATAACAGGGTAGTGCGGAAAGGCCCTTTAAGTAGAGATGCCTAGGACTGCGCTGTAGACCTCCAGTGCCACTGATCTCTGAAAGTGAAAGGGATTAAGGCCTGCCCTTGAACATTTTACCTCAGTGGAGCAACCTGGCAGCCTGCAACTAAAGGGCCGCTTCAGACAAGCCCCGCCTCTCTTTCTCCCCAACAAGGCGTTCGGGAAACGAAAAAGGAACGCGCTACTTTCTCCAGTCGCACTCCCTTCCTTCCTTGTTTACCCCGCTAGTACTGCGACAGGTTGCACCAGGCATAAAACCGACCCTTCCTTTCAGCTGTCCCAACAGCCGCTGCTGGCGCCGGATCCCGGTTACACAACAGGCTGGGTGCTTTTCCGCGGGGCGGGGGAGAAGGAAATCGCACCCTTTCCAATCCATTTGGGAAAGTTCCCCACTGTTCCAGCGCGATGATTCCACTTTCATCACCCTCTGGAATCCTAGGCCATTTCCGCACGAGCCCGTTATAGCGCGATGATTCCACTTTCAACATCCTCTGGAATCCTGGGGTTTGCAGTTTCGGGAGGGGCCGGCCGGCCCCTCCCGAAACTGCAAACTCCAGGATTCCAGAGGATGTGAAAGTGGAATCATCGCGCTTTAGCAGTCTAGTGAGGAAATGGCCTGAGAGCCCTTTGGAGGGAGGTGATCGAAAAGTGAGCGCAGGCTTCCCTCCCCGTCGGGACTTGGGAAGGGCCGGTGTGAAAGGGGTGGCGGGGAGAGAGCAAATTGCCAGGAAACTGCCTTGTTACGCTAAAAGATCGAGGGACGTCCTTCTTTCCCTAGCGGGGGGACATTCAGAGCAGTCCGGCTGAGGACGGCAACCACTTTACAACCATCGTCCGTGGCGAGAACGTGGATGATGGGACCAGAGAAGTACA
This sequence comes from Iguana delicatissima, assembly GCA_948472985.1. Classification (NCBI taxonomy): domain Eukaryota; kingdom Metazoa; phylum Chordata; class Lepidosauria; order Squamata; family Iguanidae; genus Iguana; species Iguana delicatissima. Next base: position 70,150 of record CAOKZL010002483.1, on the reverse strand, counting down.
TCGGCGGCGGCAGCACCGGCAGCAACAAGTGCAAACAGAAAGTTTTGAGTTTGCTTCCCTCCCACAGCTCAGGCGCAGCCCAGCCGAGTGGATCCGCATCTCTCCAGCCACTGTCCTGACAAGACACTAAGGCGTCCTAGGCCTCCGCTTGAGAAGAGGGCGGGCGGGGGGAGTCGAACGGAACACTCGAACCAAAGAACAAAGTACATTACCTCAAACGTAAGGCAGCCATTACACGGGAATACCCTCTCGGGTTTTGTCCTACTACTCCCATGATTCCCGGTGGCCTACAACTCCCGTGATCCCTCTGAACAGCCTTTAACCTCCAACGATACAGAATGACTGCTGCGATGTTTTCGTGAGCTGACGGGTTTCCCGCCCGACACAGTTACAATATTATTCCACTCTCAACATCCTATGGAATCCTGGGGTTTGCAGTTTGGAGAGGGGCATTTAGAATTTTCAGCCAGAGAGCAATTTGGCCTCAGTAAACTACAAGTCCCAGAATTCCACAGGATGGCGAACGTGGAATAACAGGACCATAACAGTGTAGTGCGGAAAGGCCCTGAATGTAGTATCTATTATGTCAGTAATTTATTTTATTTCTGTCGTCCCCTCCAAGAGATCAGTTGCTTGCCCTTCTTATGCTTGCATGTGGGGTGCCTTTTGGAAAAAGAATGTTTGGGATTGTTCACTGGAAAGGAAGAAAAGTATTTATTTTTTACAATGCAGGAGAACTGGTTTTACCTTTGAGAGGGTTTCTTTTGCAAATAATTTGTTTTGTTACATGGTGTATTCCTGTTTTGCTTTTTGTTTTGCATTTCTCTTTTTGCGTTGGTATTGGAAGGACACTAATATTTTTTAAAAGCAATCGTGTGAGGTTTTGGTGAGCGAGTCATAGCTTGGAAAGCTACTTTGAAGAAGAAGAATGCAGAGACATGTTGAAACCATCCGAACGATGGGCTGGGACCCATTCACAGTTTTAAGAAAATTATTTTTTTGGATTACAGTTCCCAGAATCCTCCAGCCAGTTACCTTGCAGCAAAAACAACAGTCTCATGGTACCTTGAAGACTAGCATATTTTATTTGGTGTAAACTTTCATGGGCAGCCTCTGATGAAGAAGGCTATAGTCTTTTAAGATGCCAGAAGACTGATATGATTTAAGGTGAATTCAGTTCCATTACAAAGGGAAACAGGAAAATGACCTTCACTTTGTTACAGTGTGGCATAAAATCCATTGGTTTAAATTAAGATGTAAATTGTTTCTCTGAAAGATTCATTTTTGAAGATTTAACCAAAGATTAAATAACTAGTGAGGTAGACTCTTCAATCTCCACTTTCAGTAGAGGTATGTTATTGTTTAATATAACTTTGATTACAACACTGGATTACAACACTGGAGATCAGGGTTCGAATCCCCACTCAGCCATGGAAACCTACTGGTGACCTTGGGCAAATCATTCTTTCTCAGCTTCAGAAGAAGGCAATGGCAAACTCCTGATCCGCCCACCATAAGTCAGAAATGACTTGAAGGCAGGCAGGCAGGAGCGCACGTATAGTCACAATCTTCCTCCTTGTTCAGATTTGTCCAGTCTCCTCACATTCTCTTTTCCTTGACCTTCTCTGCCTTTGCACTTAGAGTAAGTAAAGTTCGAAAGAGAGATAGAGAGAGAAAGCATGCACTTCATGTACTTCCCCTGAAAAATAGGGTAACTATCTCCATATTAACAGAATATAAGTCAAAGTTGTATACAGTAGAGTCTCAGTTATCCGACCTAAACGGGCGGGCGGAGGGTTGGATAACCGAAATGTCAGATTAGCCAGAGACCCGTGGCGGCTGCCATTTTGGGGGCGTGTCTTGGGGCGTGTTGGGGTGTGTCTGGGGGGCGCGGAAATGCCTACAGCCACGCCCCCAGGCAGCCGTGACGTCGGTCAATCCAGAAGGTCGGATAACCGCATGTCGGATAACCGGGACTCTACTGTAATTAGCATTCATTGTGATATCCTCTACCTAGTCTCTTTTTTAACTGTTTGAAGGAAATTTTGATTTAAATTTTGAAAAACTCATTTTAATTTTAAGAAGCTTATTTTAAAATTGATTTATCAACCGTATACAAAGCTTTGTTATTGAAATTGTTATGATCTAACCATCTCACTTTCTGTCAATATAGTGCTATTAGTTTTATAGAGGAGTGCAACTGGCTCCCTGCAGGAACTTACAATTCAACAGCAAACCAAAGGAAACAACGGAAGTGGGAAAGAAATAAAGGAAGAAAAATGCTATTATGCGAGTGTCCTAAGATAGTGCTACGCAAAAGAGTAGTCCCTGGAGCAGGGCTGGTCCCTCCTGAGCCATTGGCTCTTGGTCTCTGGCAAGTTTTTAGGAAAGAAAGAAACAATTGTACCTAATGAGCACATTTTTAGTCCTCTGATGCCGGTCTCCCACATCAGATAGCCTGAGAAATACAGTCCTAGGAGACAGTTACAGAGTTGTTGTTGTTGTTATTATTATTACCATATATCTTACAAAATATTGAAAACATTCATCTCAAATGTTAGAATGTTTACGTATTTTTAATAAAAGGAAAAGCTAAGGCAAAACTCTAAACAGAGAAAATTAAAAATGTACAAGATCAATACACCCGTAATAGAAAAAGATAATGGAAAGACTCAGTTAACAATATAAGAATGATTAACAGATAATAATGGTAATAATAATAAAAGAAGAAAAAACAATATAAAAATGACTCGCTTCCCACAAAATTATGAGTGCTTCCTTATAAGTAACTTTTCCTTAAGCATAAATAAGATTATCGATTTCTCTACAGCTGAAATCTAACCTCTTTAGTTATTAATTTGAATACATGTGAATTTACTAGATTAAGTTCTGAATTATTTTCTTTTAGTAATTTCCCCCATTTGAGTTCCTAGAGGAGAGTTAAAACCTTCCAGTCTTGCCTAAATTGTTGTACAGGTTTGTCAGATAATGAGATTGTTAATGTATCCAGCTTTGCTATTTCGTACAGCTTCAAAATCCAGTCATCTACTGAAGGAGTATAGGCATCTTTCCATCTCTGTTTAAAAATGATTCTGGCAGATATATTGGGTGGCCTATGTTCTGTGCCCTTTTGATCATGTTATCTTTAACTATGCCTTGTTCAAACTAATAGTTCAACAGTAATTTATAAAGCTTTCCAACAAGTTTAGTTTTCCCTGGTTTTAGTACTTTATCAAATTATGTTTCCTTTACCAAGCTGAATTTAATGCTCAGTTTTCCTGGCCCAAATTCAGCATCCTCTACTACACCAGCATACAGTCCAATGAAAATATTTCACAGTTTGCAAATTAATTCATATGTACCCATGTTGACCATAAGGAAAATTCCAGTGCTCACACTGTGGTAGTACTTTTATTAGGTCAACCAAAAAAGGGCATAAAAATTGTCTGCAAGTTTGCAAACTAAAATCAAAGACAGCTATTATACAATAGGGCATTAGTCCATTGATAACTCTCTTCTGTCTTATAGTAATTATAACACATCCACACAAGAGGACGGCAACCAAAGGGAAAGAAGAAAGATCTTTGGCCATGGCATTTTTCTGTTTTTATCTGCCAATGCTGGCCAGGAAGAAGAAGTAGGATCATGCCAAGGCCAGCATTACAGGTTTACTGGCAAGGAAAAAAGCTCAATTCTAATTCTGTTCCAGTTGCTTCAAAGAAAATTATTGCTGTTGTTTTATAAACTTAGATGCTGCTTTCTCCCATATGTTAGACTCAGATCAGCTCACTAAATGGATATGGTAAAAGCAAGATCATTAATAATATACTCTCTATCCCAAATTAAAAAGAAAAAATTCTTGTTAAAGAGACCTATGAAGGCATATGAAGACTCAGACATATGAAATCCAGTCTGCGAAAACTATGTGTTCCCATTGCACAAATTGGAGACTGAAGTCAGACATAACTTGAACCAAATTATGTGTGAGGGACAGATATAAGTTGAATCCAGTGGATATGAAACTAGATTGCCAACCAGCACACTTAGGTTGTACTTGGCTAGCTTTCCCTACGTTGGTGCACCCCCCCCCCCGTGTTAGATTATATCTCCCATCTGGATGATCACTGCTGTTCTAACCACAGCAGTTCTTTTTAAGCAGATCTTTCTCATGCTTTAACTTGTAACCTCTCCAAGCTGTTCTTTGATAGTAATCAGATAACAGATTAAATAATAATAGAGAGTTAGTGTTTTTTCAGACTATAAAGAATTGATTTCACCTGCAAAAGGAACTCATCATACAGCAACTATTCTCTCTTCATGCCGCTGCTATTTTCATGCCCTACTTGTTCTCTTTTCATCATGCAGTTTTCACGTGGTAAAAAATTAGAGCAAAAACAGAAATCCCCACAAGCTCTTCCTGCAGCTTATTCACACTTTTTGCTAGCCAATGGGGGCTGAACTACCATCTTCTTTTTTACAGACTTCTTTTTTTCCCCTTGCAGTCACTCAGTATACTCACAACAACACAATGACTGCCCTGTCAAATAGATTGCTCAGCCAATCTAAGCTGCATTGTGCAGAAGCTGTTACTTGGTTTAACGAAAAGGGCAATCTCAGGAAGTGAGAAAACTATTTTGGCTAAGGTTGGCTTTAAAAATTCGAAGTGGAAAAATGACTCTTTAAGGCCACCTTGTCCAGTGGAAGGTGGAAGTCTTGGTGTGAAAGTAGCATCTTAGAATGCTGCCCAGATCATAGAATCATAGAAATGTAGAGTTGGAAGAGCCCACAAGGGCCATCCAGTCCAACCCCCTGCCGTGCAGGAAACCCTTAAAGCCCTCCCGACAAGTGGCCATCCAGCCTCCGCTTAAAACCTCCAAAGAAGGAGACTCCACCACACTCCATGGCAGCACATTCCACTGCCGGACAGCCCTGACCGTCAGGAAATTCTTCCTGAGGTTCAGGTGGAATCTCCCCTCCTGCAGCTTGTATCCATTGCTCCTGGTCTCAAGAGCAGGAGAAAACAAGCCCACTCCCTCCTTGACATGACATCCCTTCAAATATTTAAACATGGCTATCATGTCCCCTCTCAACCTTCTCTTCTGCAGACTAAACATACCCAGCTGTCTAAGTCTGTCCTCATAGGGCATGGCTTCCAGGCCCCTCACCATTTTGGTTGCCCTCCTCTGGACCTGCTCCAGCTTATCCAGATAATACACAGCATAGTCCTGTACTCTAGAGGTAGGTAGAATTATATGGTTTTGTGACTTAACATTGTTTTTTTTTACTAGCACCCTAGCTTCTAGCAACTAAAGTGTGATGCAAGAGACATATACGTAGAATTCAAGATTTGTGAGCCCAAGAAATTGGTCTGAGTATGGAACTGATTGGAGTTCACAATACTTCAAGTCCTTTAGCTCCTAGTTAAAAACCTGCTCATTTTTTTTTCTTTTTTTCTTTTTAGTACTAGAATTTGGCGCAGAGATTTGCAACCATGGTGGACATGTAGGCCAATGTTTGCCCCTATGGTGGGCTGTACCACCATGTGAAAACAATTTTAGGCCAAAAAGAAAGTTAGAATTGACTCGTGGTTTATGCTTCTGGTTTCAAATATGATGTTTTTTTCCACATGGAGAGGTCGTGTGTGAGTAAAAGCAACCATTTCCCTTTTTGTTGTTTTGCCATATGAAACAAAAGATTTTTTTTTCCTGTGGTGTGGAGGGTTTTTGAAAGATTCAGAAAAAGCCAAGAGCCTCCCCCCTGCCAAAATAAAATAAAATAACAATAAAAAAATCTTCCTGAGGTTTGTGGCCAACAGACCACATTTTTTGTTGTTGTTTTTGTTATCGTTGTGTGTCTTCAAGTTGTTTCTGACTTATGGAGACCCTAAAGCAAATCTGTCATGGGGTTCTCTGGGGCTGAGAATGTGTGATTTGCCCAAGATCATCCAGTGCGTTTCCATGGCCAAGTGGGGGACAGAACTCTGATCTCCAGGGTTTCAGTCCAATGCTCAAACTGCTACAACCTTGCTGGCTCTCAGAGACCACACTTACCCCACCCAATTTACAGTGTGTGTGTGTGTGTGTGAGCAGAGAGAGAGAGGAGTAATTTTCCACCTCCATTTAGCATGTTTGCACATGTGCGCAGTTGTAGGTCATTTGTTGAGAGTCAGGAATCCTTGCTAAGATACTGTAAATCATCCAGAGATCCACAAATAGATCCAGGTCTGCCTTCTTCCCACCTCTGCTGTACATAAAGTAAGTCCCACTTAGAACTTACTGACATACATTGCGTCTTTACTCCCTATTAAAGGTGTATTGGATTGTGACAGTGGGAAAATATGTGGACAAGAGATGTTAAATTTACTTTGAATTACAATCTTCAATAAATTTTTTATAACATGATGTGTCAATAGTATTTAACACTGAAAAGTTGTCTAAAATGTATAATGGTTCTTCTAACATTTGTTGGAACTGTAAAAAAGAAGAAGGAGCTTTTTTCACATGTGATGGACATGTGTAAAAGTAAAGACATTTTGGATAGCTGGACTTCATTTGGTGCAGAGATGGAAAGAGACAGAGATTCCAACAGAAGAAAATTGGATGATGAAACCGCTTGACTTGGTTGAAATGACAAATTAACTGCATCGTTGAAAGATATGTTTAGGAACAGCTTTTACAAAGATTGGGACAGAGTTATGACATTTTTTACTAACCATTGGGAAGTGTTTTTTAAACTTAGGGTTTAGATATTGATACTGAGTACTTTAGTAGAAGTTTATTTCTTAGCTGTATTATATTTCCAATCCATTACATCTTTGTAGTAGCTTTGAAGAAGTATATTGGTACTGTAGTTCAGTTTTTAACCATCATTTGAGTGGCTGGAAGTCATAGTTGTCTTACCCCTGTGTGGTTTTGTGTAGTTACAGTTAGTTAGTGTAGTTTTCTTATGCACGTGATTTTTGAATATCCTTGTGTGTTGTTTTATATATTTAAAATTTAAGTGTGTAATAAAAATCTTAGAAATGTGTATTGAATTGCAAACTTATACATGCAAGAGAAGTCTAGTGATCAAAAGAAAAGGTTTGCAAAATATTCCACGGCCATATTTTTTTCATAGAAAATATTGTCATTTCTAAACATGTTGTTTCCTAAAATTGATGTCATAATAGATACGGTACCGAGGTGAATTTGCTGCTTAAGCATGCTAAGTAACTTTTTGGAGATGACTATGGTTGGCATCCTGCTGGTTACTCCTAACTAAAATAGACCCATCCAATCTACTGTTCCGTAGTGAGTCAGCATGTGTGTAAATTCCATTCATTCAGTGGGTCTACTCTAGTCAGGACTGATACCAGGATTTATACCTTAATCTAGCAAATATCTATATAGTAGATGCACCATTATGTTGGTGAGATAAAATTAATATGTTAAGTTTCCTATGCCTTCATAATTTAACAAATGTTTAATCAAAATTTAATCAAGAGGAATGCATGCTTTTGTATTGTCATATTTTGAAATGACTGCATGTTTTCCAGTAAATATTATGGTAAATTTGAATTTGGTTGAATGTAATATTTAACCACATGAAGAGCACAATCCTATAATAATATATGCGGAATGAGGAACTAAGGGATATACTGAGAACCCTGCCAGAACAGCAGATATAGTTCCCTTGTAATAGATATGCTAAAAAAGATATTCCAGCAGAATATTCCACTGGTGCATGCCTGAGAAACTGCTAAATATGCCCACAGAGCAGCTAAAAAATGGAAGACTTGTGGTGGGATGGGGAGGCTTGCTTCATATCCTATACTTTGTACAGTGCCATCAATGGTACAAGTTTACATAGCAGATCCTGCCTGATTGACACTGGTGGTATTTCTCTGAATGCTTGCAATGTAGCTTCTGTGTGTTATGTTCTGGATTAATCTAGAGTAAGACCATAGAGCCATTGTCACAATTGCTAATAGGGATGAAAACTCAGAATCCAAAGGTGTGTTCTAGACATGTGTCAAAGATCAATTTGTGTGACAGAGCCTTACCTTCTGTTGTGGCTCAGCAGTGCCCTCTAGAGAACATGGTAGATTGGGCACCTTGCCTAAAAGCCTGAATAGGCTAGAAATCTATGTTTTGTTCTGCAATAGGTGCCCAAAATTTGACAGGTAGGTCTGACAGCCTCCTTTATAAATCAAGTTTAGGGTATTAAGAAGGTATGTTCAGCTGCTACATAATCTTCGTGTTTACTGGCTTGAGTACTAACATCAAGATCCTAGACACTCTGGAGAGAAGATGGTGGAATCCCTTCCTGAAGAGTCATGGGAGTCCAGTTCATGAGTCAAATGATATGGCAGGGACTGCTCACAGTACAAGAGAAAAATCACAGGATGAAAAGCACTGATAAGTCTGGAAGTGATCTATAGCCTCAATACTGTAAGTCCAGTGCCACATCTGGCAAACTTCAGAGGCAATTTAAAAATGTGTTTTAGCTAAGTGAATAATTCAGACAGAGACTAGCTGTAATGGCAGAGGCTTCAGAGACTGAAATCTCCAACTGCAGCAATTCCAAGGAGTCAGAATCAGTGTGAAGTAGGTACTGCCACCTGGGGTCCCACATGTCTTCCACTAAATCCCAGGAAATTATTTCTGCCCTCCAGCTTCAAGGAGTAGAACCAGGATTTGTCAAATGGGAAAATCGTAGGAAGCATGCTCCAACTCTTCACTCCTCAGACTCTCAGGAGAAGTTAGCAATGGAATGAAAATTCATTAGCCTTTTCAAAACCGGATTGCACTCCTTGGAAAGCCTGGCAGTTGCTCCAGTGTAGTGCTGGATATAATTGCCTCCTATGTTACCAGTAGGATCTTTTGCCATGATCCAGAATGCAAACTGAGATTCTGCATCAGTACTGGTTCATCAGTGCCTGTTTATGGTCCTGAATCTGTTGCAGTCCAGACCTGTAGCAGTTAGCTGCTCACTTAGTGTCCTGCTCACTGCACTGTCTCCCAGCTGTGATGATAGTATGCTCAATGGATAGTGATAGCTTGAGGCTTAGCAGAAAAGGCTTCTAAATGGACCAGAATCATTTCTAAGGCCCTTGTTCTGTATTTTATCTGAACTGGAAACACTGATTGCCTGTTTTTGTGATAGATATGGAATTACTGCTGAAAAGATAGCTTCGTGTGTGTGTGTGGGTGTAGCAACACAGTTTTTCTGTCTTGAAGCATATCTGGTAGATCATTATATGGACAATGGCTTTTAAAATTAGAGCTGTCACGTTGACAGTGGAGAGCTCTGTAAGTGTCTACTCAGAAGTGAGTTTAATTGGTTTTAGTAGAACTAACTGTCAAGTAGTTGTGCAAAGGATCCCAGCTTCATCAATTAACTTGTTAGATCAGTCAGGGGGGAAAATGATCAGATACAAAAATACATTTCAAAAGTGGATCAAATATTTTTAATACCAGTACTATATAAAAATTCCTGGTGCTAAGCATCCTCTTTAAAGAGATATTTTTCTTCCTCGATTAGACTTAACGTACACCTTTTTCATGATAAGCCCCTATTGCGTCATATGTGTGCATCTTTTAAAAAATCTCTTTTTCTTTAGAGCATATTTTTTCCTGCCTGCACATTTATGCATATTTAAACAACTCATTGATGAACCAGTTAATTAAAACTCATATGAACAACTAACTGTGCAACCTTATACAAGTATACTCAGAAGTAAGTCTCATTGAGATCAATGGCACTTACTCTCAAGTAGAGGGGTGTAGGACTTACTAACTTCTTTAATTTGGGGTGATAGTTTTAATTTATACTATAGTTTACTGATTTGAGCAGAAAATCTGCAAGAATTTTGGTTCAAGTAAAAATAGCTGTGTGTATCAAAACAAGCATGAGCTACATGTCTTAGTGACTGCTTCCACTCTCTAAAATTCCCTCCCGTAATTGCTTGCAGTGAGGCTTCTTATAGGGAATGATTTTTTTTAACTTTTGTATACTTTTAAAATGACTTTATACTACCTTAAAGTGACAGTTTTAATTATGTTTACAATATTATTATTAGGTTTTAGTTCATTCTTTTTGTGAGTCACTTTGGATCCCACTCTAGGAGAAAGGGTGGCAATGAAATGAAATGAAATATCCTAGAAAACATTCAAAACTAAACATAATAGGAGTTTTAAAATGCTACAAAAGCTGAATTCACTCAAAATATTCTTAGAGTTATATGTCCCCCCCCAATTGTAAATATGTTGAGATGTTTGAATCTTGTATTGGCTCTTACTCCTATGATTCTTTTTCTTTTTTTCTCTTCTTCTTCTTTTTGGATTCTATCTGCTGATATCAGGTGAAAATGGCATCCTTCCATAATTCCGAAAAGCTGTATCAATTATCAGCTGTGGTCACCTGAACCCGAGTTTGATCACAAAGGGCCATTTAGGAGTCATCAAAATCACAAGAATTAAATCAGTCTTTAGGATAACTTTTATTAAGATCAGCCAAAAAAAAGTGCTGATTAGTGGCATTTCCAAATACTTGTTAATTCCACTTATCATTAAATATACTTTAAAAATCCTTATGGACACCACGGATGTTAAAAATGCTTTAAAAATCAGAAATGAGTATCTGTGGTACTGTCAATCTCAAGATTCATAATATCAAAGCATAGATCTATAAACAGTTTTATTGTCACAAGTTTAAAAGTAATGCTATATACACCAGATAACTGTAAAAGTGTAGAATTGCAATTGCTTGAAAATGTTATATTGCGGCATAGTCTGGAAGTATTTAAGCACGTTTTAACCATTCTGCGGCAAATTTTGTAGCTGATTTCTCTTTTCTGTAGCCAGATCATCTTTTTTTAAAGCTCAGTGAAGCCATTTAATTTAAAAGGTACTAGAGTAATACTTGGCCTTTTCTGTTAGGGTTGAGAAAAAATCCTGTTCTGAAACCCCAAAGAGTCACTGTGAGACAATGAAGGCAGACAATGCTATGCTAGAAAAAGCAATAGTCAGATGGAGTGTGAGGCAATTTCTGTGTTCCCAACAGAACTCAAAAAGTTACTTTTTGGGGGCCATAGCTCCCAGAATCCCCCAACCATCATAGTTACTAGCCATGCAGTATAAGGGATTCTCAGAGCCCCCACGAAAACAAAACAAAACAAAAACATTTCCAAGGTCTGGTTCCATGTGCTCAGACACTGAGCCACAGTCCTTCTGATTCAGATTAATTGATATGTAAAACAGTATATAGCCAGAACTACATCTACCTAACATTTTCATGGCAAGCTTACGAAGATTCACACTAACATGTTTAACATTAACATGCAAGATTAACAGTAACATATTTCAGGTATTTTCATGTAAGCTCTCAGTGGTTGTGTATGGGAGTTAAGTATGTAGCTATACACATCACAAAAACAATATCTGATACCAGTTTACCAGCTTTTGCATATCAAGCATTTGATACCAAACTCATTATCATATTTCAGATATTAGAGCAATATTTGATTAATCAATTTTTAAAAAAATCATTTTTGATTATTCTATATGAACCCAAATTTCCATCCTACCCTTTCACTGGCAGTTGTGACAAAAGTTTTAGAAAAGGTCAAAAACCAAGGGGAGGGGAGGAACTCTGCCCAAACATCTGGAAAATATCTTTTGTCATTAGTAAAATAGATAGATGCCAAGCAAAATGCATAGGCAGGCATCTTGAAAGTACGAGTGTGACAATGGAACCAATTGTCTACATCAGTGATTATCACTTTCCTCTCCTGAGGCCTTTATGCAGAGATAGGTTTATTATATAATGAGCCAAAAACCACCAGAGAGGTCTATTCCCTTTCTGGAAGTCTTTAAGCAGAGGCATGATGCCCACATACTGAGGATCTTCTATCTTTAGATTAGACAGTCTAAAGGCCCCCTCTGATTTTGTGATTCTATGTTCACCTTATATTCATTTTCATTTCCACCCTGTCCATCCAAGAAATATTGTAAAACTAAGAATGTATTGAGGTCTCAGATCAGTTAAGAAAAGATCTCAGAGCCTGGAGAAGCTGCAGTTTTAGACTACAAATTCCAGAATCCATCAGCTCTGATGGCCCCTGGGGTTTGTAGTTTAAGAGGGTAACTGTAAATCACACTCAGATTTGGTACAGAAGTTATAGAATGTTCATGTGGAATCAAGATTATTCAGGCTGTATTGCGTGTCTCCATTTTTGTTCTTCCTGATGTCCTACCAGATAGTAGGTCTGATATAAACTTTTTGAGTCAAAGGAATGAGGCTGAGCAAGTGAACTTGTTGAGCTTGTATTGGAAGAGTTGTAGAATTGTTCTAGGTATTTGTCTCCTTTCTTCCTGTAGGTTGGTTATTCAGGTTCGCCTTCTGTCTTGCAGTCATTGCTTTAGTATAGAGATGGTTCTTCATACGGGCCCACGTGAGAAGAATGAAATCTTGGGCTGGATGGTGGGATGCCTTTAAGGCACAGAGCATATTGTCTATACAATAGTTTCAGATGCCTTCTGAATTTCACCCCAACAAAAACATAGAGCACTGGATTGAGGCAACAGTGGCAGTAGGCTACCTTGCGGCTGATGTCAAAAGCGAAGAAAACATCCTTCCGGGGTTGACAGCTTAGCTTTATGATGTGCTGAGAGGAAAGAACATACACAAAACCAAGCACGTTGTAAGGGGCCCAGCTCAGAAAAAAGACCACCACAATGGCAAATATGAGTCTTACAGTCCTGTGCCTCGTTTGAGACCTTGATCTGAGGAGAATCTTTAGCATGCTGATGTAACAAATTGCAATGATCATGAAGGAGATTAGGAAGAAAATGACTTGCTGACACAGCTCCACCAGCTTCCAGGGGGTAGGCTCTTGGTACTCACAGTTCTGTTGACCATCACTGTTAGTTGTCACTTGAATATAAATTATCTCAGGAACCGCAAATAACAAACTGGTGGTCCAAATGGCCAAGCTCACCAGTATGCCAGATCTTTTCGTCTGAGTTCTCAATGTCGACAAGGGATCTACCACAGCCAGGTACCGGAGGAAAGTCATGATAGTAAGAAAGATAACACCACCATAGTAACTGACAGAGAAGATGGCACTCACAGCTTTGCAGAGAAAATCGCCCAAAATCCAGCCATAGAAACTGTACAAAATCCAGAAGGGCAGTGTGCAAGAGAAGGCTAAGTCACTGATGCAAAGATTTGTGATGAAGAGATTCGTCAAGGACATGAGGTTTTCATACTTCAGGATAATCCACAACACAAGGCTGTTTCCTAGTAGACTGAAGAGAAAAATCACAGAGTACATAACGCTGGTGTACAGTGCACTCATTTTGGAGATGTCATTCATGTCACACCAGTTAGAATAGATTGATCCATTATTATAATAATCATAATAATCTGTTGTATTTAGGAAGCCCTCTAATATGCTCTCCATTAGTTCAGCTATTGGATTGTTTTAAGGTGGCTTGCTTTAACAGTTGTGGATGACAATCTGGCAAAGCAAAGGCTAAAAGTTGCTGTCACATTCAACTAGAGAACAAAAGAGGAATAAATATAAGATCTGAAACCAGGACAGTGCAGAAATAGCTTGGAGAAGGAGAAATAAGACAAACATTAATTTCACACACCCTACAATATTGACATTTGTCTCTTAGTTCAGCAAAGAAAGAGTGGATCTAAGGGCCTTTCTGCACTACACTGTTATAATGCTATTATTCCACTTCCAACATCCTATGGAATCCTGGAGTTTGCAGTTTAGGGAGAGGCATTGAGAATTCTCAGCCAGAGAGCTCTTTGGCCTCAGTAAACTAAGAACCCCAGAATTTCACAGGATGTTGAAAGTGGAATAATAGCGCTGTAGGAAGAAAGACCATTTCAATTCCAATTGCCTTGATAACACATTTTTAAAAAATAAAATTAATTTCCTTGAATCCAAATTTTGATTTCGAGCCATTAAAAGCTTGCCAGCAGCTGTAGTAACTCTCTATGATGCAGGAAAGTATGGGAGCACCCTCCTGCATCATAGAGAACTTCCTTCTGCACTCTGGAGAGTTGTCTTCTCTACTGGAAAGGAAGGCAGAAAAACATTCTTTGTGGTGGTAGTGCTGAAGTTTGGTGATTTAATTTTTCTAAAGATGGCACTAGAGTAGGAGTGGGCAACTGCAGAAGCTGCAGCAGTATTAGCTCCCCAAAAGTCCTTGGATGTCTGTCCCCCTGCCAGCTCACCTGCTTCCATAAAAAATAATATTCTTTTCCACCCAAATACTCTCAAGGGAACATTCTTACCATGTTTTGGGCCTTTGAGCAAGAAAAAAATGTTTTGACCCCTGAGAGTCCTGGAAGCCCCAGAATGATCCCGGGAGCATCTATGACTCACAGGCCACACTTTGCCCATCTAGAGCCACCGATATTAACAAGTACATGTGGTCTCCCCTCTGTCCAGGGGACTTGTGGTCACAGAGGGCACAGGTGATGTATTGTCTACATGTTTCTTATCCTTGGCCTAAGACTATCAATGAAAATATATTATTTGTTATTTTACTAGTGGAAGAGAAACTGGTTCTGGCCATCCTGTAGAATTCCTTATCTGAAGCAGACCAATTGCGTATTAAAAGACTGATTTGTATAATCTGACCTACTAACTGATCATTGTTGAAGTGTTGAACTTGCCATAATTAGCTTGCCCTGTGAGAGCAATTAGAAACTAGAACATGGGAGTTACACACCCATCTTTGCCTCTTCTTTTCTCCCCCCAAGGCCAGGGCATCTGTTCTCAACTGCTTCTGGGCCTAGGCATGGAAGAACTGTGTCTGCCTCTTCCTCTTTCCCACTGAAACCAGAACAGTGGCATTTGGGATGGAGGGAGTGCTTTTCATCTGCTTCTGGGTCTAGGCATGATGGACCTGTGAGATTTACACTGTGGTATCTCATAACAGAAATAAAAAGGCACATAATAAAGATAGCAGCTTTTTAAAGTACCATGCAAGCCACTGTGGTTTGGTGGTTAGCTTTGGTGGTTTGATGCTGTGCTATCCTATGGTAAATTTGAATGTTAGTTCTGATTTGTAATCTATTCAGTTTCCTATCAATAAAAGCTTTAAAAGCATTAAAAAGACTGATTGCTCCTTATAGACAAGATTGTAGGGTCACTTCTGGGCTCGAGGAGGATATTAACAATAGGACAAAAATACCCTGCTGAGGCTGCTCCTGAACACTGGTGGCAACTGTGGCCCACAGATAGCTGCATTAGATGGGAGCCACTACATTTGTGGGAAATTTAAACTGGCTGGTGAATCCAGATAATCTCTTTAGATAACGGTCCAGCTTATTCACAACCAGCTTTTCATGTTGACTTCAGTGTGTCCTAACTATATATTTTTCTTATAAATTATTGCCTATTCTCTAATATATGTAGAACACTATCTTCTACACACTTGTGTTGTTATGTGTCTTCAAGGTATTTCCAACGTACAGCGATCCTAAAGCAGATCCTAAAGCAGATCTATCATGGGGTTTTCTTGACTAGATTTGTTCAGAGAGAGTTTGCCTTTGACTTTCTCTGAAGCAGAGAGAGTGTGAACATCCAGTGGGTTTCCATGGCCAAGCAGGGATTCAGACCCTGGTCTCCAGAGTCTTAGTCCAACACTTAAACCATTACACCACTCTGGCTACACACTTTTCTAGGGGTAAATCCTGTTGAACCCTATGGGATGTACTTTTGAGTGAGCATACCTGTGATTACATTGCACAGTTGTAGAACAAAACACCCCCTACAAGAGAATGTGCTTCATTAATTTTGGTATGAGATGATTTGAAACAAATAGAAGAAATTATGAAAAACAAACTATGTCACCATGGAAACTGATAGGAAGTCAGAAGGTTTCTATGTGAGTCAATTTTAGAGGTTTACTTTACTTACAGAAAATAAACAGTCTAACCACAAAAAGCAGGCTGCAGAATGATAGCATGTACAGTGCATTCACAAGATCTGGAGGAGAATTTGATCCTTGAAAGGAAAAGACTTCTGGTAATAAAATCACACCTTTGTTTTCAATTTCAAAGACTGGTTTTGTTGTGAAAGCTGCAGTGCCACTCTGTCTTTCGATGCCTGAAAATCACTGTTCTGTCACTGAAGACCCAGTGTTGTCCACAATTTCTGTATTGCTTGTCCCTGAATTTCCTGGTTGCATGATTCCTATCTTGCTACTTCTTCCTATGCATACTCTTCTCTTGCAAATAGACAGAACGTTCTTAACTAAAAAACCAACAATTGGGCTTTTTCCTGATTCCATTTTTACAGCAAATCATGAATTCACACATAAATACCTTTTTAAAACAATGAACAAGGAAGTGGTGGAGGACCTTCTTGTTCCCACCTTACTCTACTCCGCATTCCCAGAAAAGCAGGGAAGGAAAAGGAAAGAGAGAGGGAGAAGATAAAGGAAGATATGCTTAAAAGTCAAATTTCAGAAGTATCAGCAGCTGGGAGAGAACTAGGGCCATTTCCACAGTAGAGTGGAGGAGTGTTTCACCGCGTGTCATAAGCGGTGTTTTTTTACTCCAACTTAGCCCAATTCCTATCTGCATGCCCTCCAGTTTCTATGGAAGTAAAGTGGAGAAAATTGTTTGTAGCTTCCGCATTGTCAATTCTCATGGAACTCCTATTCCCCTCCCTTGCTCTACCCCGCCGCTGCTGATTGGTCAATTTAAAAAAAAAAAGTTGTAGAAACGGTTGCTACATTTTAGTGCAAGTGGTGTGAATCGATGTAACACTTCTGCATGTAGGAAAAAACACAGCAGAAACAGTGTGGGTGGTTTACATCAGAGTTTTTTCATTTTTACAATACATCAGTTTAACGTTGATGTTAACCGTGCTGAGACGTCAACTCGTGCGGAACCACGGAGAACAAAACGACATCAAACCTGTTTAATGTGCAGATGTAAAAGTGACAATGTGATGCAACTGCGATGTATCAGCCTTGTGCGGAAAGGGCCTAGGAACCTTTCACACTGCAGTCCTATGATTCCATTTTAATTGTCATGACTGCGTCCTGTGGAGTCCTGCAGTTTGTAGTTTGGTGAAACACTAAAGGTCTTTCACTGAAAAATGTAAGTACCCCTCCCTAAACAACAAAACTCAGGATTACATTGCATCCTGCCATGGCGGTTACAATGGAATCATAGTACTGTAATTGTAATGTTAAAGAGCCCCTGGTTTAGAGCCCTGGAAGTGAGCCAGCGTAGTTGTAGTTGTTTGAGCTATGATGCTAGAGACCAAGATTCAAATCTCCACTCAGCCATGAAACCCACTGGGTAACCTTGGGCAAGGCACAATCTCTCAGCCTTAGAGAAGGCGACAAATCTTGCCAAGAAAACTCCTTAGAGTTGCCATTAGTCAGAACTGACTAGCAAGCACGCAAGAAACAATAACAAAAACAAACACCTGTGTGCTTATGGTCCAAGGAAGAAGGGGGATTCATCCCACCATTTCTGGATGAGGCACTATCCTGAATACACAATTTCTCAAACCAAACAGGACTTCCTTCTGACTGAACATATTTATAATTTCACTAATAGGGAGTATTTTCTGAAGACCATGATGCAGTATTCTGTGCCATATGGAATCACATTTTAAATTTTTCCTCCTGATACCACCTCTAAAGGGCTCAGGTATGGAATATTTGTTCGGTTCAGATCTGCAAGATATTGGCTTCAAGTAAAGTTAGTGAGGGAGATCTTTCTTATTACACCTACTGTTGTTCGTAAGCAGATATTTCACTATGTTCCTCATGATCAAGCAACATAAAAATGTAATTTTAGAAATATATGCAATCTGTCAGGGCAATGGCAATGGCACAATGAAAGAACACTTGCTTTGCAAATAGAAAGTCTCAAATTCAGCCACTAACACCTCCATCTGAAATGATCCTAGATTAATTGCTAGAAAGGCACTTTCCTGAACACTGACAAGGACATAATCTGACTCCTTTCTAATCTCTAAAACAGTAGTTGAGACAGCACTCATGTTTTGATGAGTGCTTTACCACTGGGGAGAGGGCATGTTTAACTGTCTCTACCTCCCATGCAGTTGCCCAGATCTTAATCACTTCCTAAAGCTGCTATAAGCCTCCTTGAGGCTCATAGTTTGGAAACTACAGAAGGAGATAAGGGACCAATTTACACTGGTGTTCTAACTGTGTGCTGTAACATGTGACTCACTTGCATGGCACACAATGCACTCTGCAGTTTGTTATCTTGATGCTGTTTTCCTCTCAGTAGTCCCCTTCTTCCTCAGAGCACTTTTATGAAAAGTCTTGTATAGAATGTGCATCTGATTCTGCTTTCCATGGATTTATGAGTGTGTTCTGCTCCAGCAGTATTTTAACTCTTTCTATCACAAAAAGCTTCAGAACTGTAGAAGCTGTTTGGCAACATTTCCTGTCCACTATCTCCTTTGATGTCAGGCAGCATGAAGGGATCTGCAGGCAGGAAATCCATGTTTGTCCTCCATTTTGTATCCTTCAGTGACCAGGATGGTTGGCCTGTTGGACTAATAACAGTTGCTGCTGGTTTAGAGGCTATTTTTCCAACATGCACCTAATAGCTGTGCAGCAATTAATAATTACAGTGGGCCCTCCATATGTGCTGGGGTTCCATTCCATATGAATAGCAGAAGTGCAAATGCTCACATCCCATTATATTCAATGGCAGCAACATGCGCATGTACACTTCAGTGTGGACATATGCATGTTGCCACCATTTTAAGCATAGGATGTAACACTCCATGGTCACTGAACATCACTGTCTGGAAATCGCAGGTAAGGAGGGCCCACTGGACACAATCTTGTTATTTCAAAATATGCATTCCTGCACAGCTGTGCAGATGTGCCTTGATTTATGCTCCTTAAGAAATGTAGTGAGTTTGGTCTCTGCCATTAGGCAGATGGCTTTTAGAGTCCTTGTTAGCATCACAGCTAGACAGTACTGATAGCTGTACAATGGGATAGAAAAAGTAAGCGTTTATTTGGTGACCTTGTTAGGTACTTTTTACTTTAGCTTGGCAGTTTGAGACTGCCAAGATGTATGAAGCCTGGGAACAGAGTGGAGGAGAGAACTCATGCTATTAACAATCTGCTTGCACAGTTCTCATAGCTTTGAGGAGGATGGGTTATACTCACACACTTCTACAATAAGTAACCATCAGGAATCCATCTTCCACCAGCCTTGTGGGGGACCAGGGGGTTGCAGCTACTGTCAGCGATTCCCTATAACCAGCTATGAGGAATTAGATTGCTGGCCAGGAATCGTCTGGGTAGAACTAGTTATTTAGGGGGCCATTTCTATCATTGGCTGAGAGGGGACGCTCAATGCCATCAGCAAAAGGGCTGGAATGCTTATCTGCTGTGTATCATCTGCTGCATCATTTACCACCATTAAAGTTTATCTTATAACAGTAACGTGCCAGCGTTCAGTATCAAACAAAGTCATAGTGAGGTCTGGAACTACTCCCATTTCCAGAACAAAACACACACACACACACACACACACACTGAAATGGTCGCATCTCCTTTCTCCCCACAATTGCAGCACTGTGTAACATGTGTTTGCCCTACAAGTACAGTGGTGAAGCAGTTGTGACTTTTCAAATCCCTTTTACTTCTCCTGTAATTATCACACTATGCATTGATCTACAGGACTTGATCATATTATAAATACAATGGATACCATGCTGTATGCATGGATGTACAAGGGTGTGGGGGGGGGACAGTACAGTGGTGCCTGACAAACAGAAAGGGCTCTAGTGTATACTTCACCAAGCTTAACTTCCACTGTGCTGCCATTATTCTGACCAAACTCAGAGCACCTACCTTCAAGTGAGAAAAAACAATTGACCTAATTATGAGTCTCCAACATTATATCACAGTTCTGACATATTAGAAAGCCATTGTCAAAGTCCACACTATTGGACCATATCATGGGTAGGCAAAGTGTGATCTGTGGGATACCTATGGTCCCAGCACACCGTCCACAGTCTTTCTACCTCTTTCAATTTTAATTTATTACTAAAAAAGCTCTCTTGTGTATTCTAGTGGCAAGGGAGAGCAATTTCACAGGTATTTTAGGCTGAGGAGATAACAGGTAAACCTCGATTAATGAAGTAGATGTATTCCTGGGCTTTACTTCTTAAACAGAAATTTTGGTACCAGAGGTGGGAATAACATGGAAAGAATTGGGCTAAGTTTCTATACTCCAATAAAGAAGAACACTTCAATAGCACTTTCAGCAAACTTTTTATTCAAAACTAACATTATGCACGTGTGAACTAAAACAACCAGGTCAGGTAAGCTTTGCATAAGTAAACAAAAGCAATCTTCTAAAGATCACTTGAAAGCCTCTTCCCCAGTGCATTCCAAGGTGTTTTTTTTTCTTTCAACAGCCTCCATATTTCTCATGATTTCCATGTTGGTGGTGAAACTTACAGATCCAAGCTGTTTCAACATTCCAAGGTAGTGGGTGAGGCAGGCTAATTTACTTTCCCCTTTTCTTTTTGTGTTGCTTTTCACACATGCTCAGTAAGTGGCTTTGGAGGCAGTTGTTTACTTTGCCTGTTGTATGTAATGTTACCCTGACTTCTGGGGTCTCTTGGGGGACACCTAAATATGCTCCACGTGATGGGAAATGGAAACTAGCCAGAGCACGAGCAATAGCAATGCGAGAGGTAGGGTAACCTAGCGGGGTCTTTTTACCCAGTTTTTACGGGGTCAGGCCAAGCCAAAAACCAAACAAAGATGTCCAATAAATGATTTTATTGAATGAAAATCTCACGCAGCAACACAATCACTCACACATTCACTCAAGACCTATTAAGAAGCAAAAGAGGGGGAACTGGATAGGGGAATATTGAAGGGGGTGTAGCAGACCATGGACTGGGAAAAACAGCGGAGAAGTGGGGCTCAGCACGGAGAAGGCTGAGGGGATTACTCAACGGACGGAGCAATGGTCTGCTGGGATGACTGGGAGTGATCCAAGAAACTCTCAAAAACTGGGACTATTTGTAGGGGAAAAAGTACCTGGAGGACTAATCCTTTCCCAGGGAGAACAATGGGTGTTGCAATGAGAAAGAAGCTCCACAAAGGTAACTTCCTTTGCATGATGAAATTACAAGGTGTTGCCAAAGTCTCAGGATCTTCGGCTGCATTTGTTTGTGGTGTGACTTCCTGTAAGTGGTCCTCGCTTGATAGGATATTTGCTCAACTTGGGACAAACACACTAATCCCCTCAAGTTGGCTTCTCAGAGGCTGAGGACCCTTTGTTTATTGTGAATTTGCACAGCTTGAGTTCTCCTGGGGCTACGTGACTGGGGATTTTACTGGCCTGACCTGGTTTTCGATCATTTGACCATTGCTGCCTATGTGCCCGTCCGGGTGACCTCTCAGGCACATTGAATCATATTTTAATATCAAAATTGTAGACCCCTGGACAGGGTTTACCAGTGAGATAACAGTAAGCACACACAGCTACAATGGGATCATTCTAGAGTAGAATCCCTTTCTTTCCCAGGTCCAGCTATATTGCCTTGCTCACTGCAGACATGCTGCTGCAACCCAACACAGAAAGTCTGTCTTTTTTCATCCCTACTTCACCATCTTCTCAATAACAATGCTTAAAAAAAAGAAAGAAAACAAATACCTTCCAACTAGACATAAGACGGGGAGGGGACACTGTGAAAAGGAGCTTCATTACCAGAGGCACTTTATTGTCAGAGGCTTTGTTAACTGAAGAATGCCTAACTTTTTCCCAAAACTGGAAGTTGGGGTGGGGGACTCTCTTGGGCCTGGAACAGGCTACTGAGGCCTTCAGAACTAGAGAAAATCACTTTTGTTCCCTAGACAGTGCAGAGGAGGGCTATTCAAATATATTTATATTTTTTAACAGTGCGTGGTGGCTGTAGGGGGAGATACTGTCCTGCTAGATCTAGATGCTGCTCTCAGACCTGGAATGAGTGCATTCCACTGGACTAGCTGGATCACTGAGCATACTTCGTGTAAGGCAGCTGCATATGTTTAGTTCATGTCATCCTATTGGATGTTTCTGCATTCCCCTGTGTAGCGGTCAGTGATACTGAATGGGTTTCTCTGGGTAAGCTCATTTATATAAGATTATGCTGAAATCCATAAGGTTATTCACACTTGAAATGGAAAAAAATGAGATTTTTCATTTAAAAAGATCAAGTGTGAGGGAAAACAAAAAGCGACAGATTCATCCGTAGAGGTCTAGCTTTTTTTTAAAAAAAAAGCCCTCAGCTTCTTGAAGTCTGACCTTGATTCCCATGTCTTCAGCCATGTCTGTAATGCTTAGAGTAATGCTTAGAGTATCTGCCTCTTGATATTCCTTCTCTTTGTTGCCTAAGTGACTGGCAGGTACAACACAGTCCTCTCTGTGCTAGAAATAGTTGTACCTATCGAGTACACCCACTGTGGAATTTTGTGGCCATTCTGACTCTGAGATGAAGAAGCTGGAAAAGGTAACATTTACAAGTTCTGAGCCATGTGCAATATCTACAATGGCAAGACTTGCCAAAAAAAAAAAAAAAAAGGCGCTGAAAAATAAGATTTCTAATCGAAAATCTAAGGAAGGAGTGTTTTATATATTGGGCACCACCACATACAACTTCAGAATACCAGACGATGGTGGAATGGAACTCTGGAACACATGGCACAAACAGGAGGGTTAATTCACATGAGAATTGTTAATATCAATGAGGTACAATTTTATCGATAATGTGATGACCACATTGGTTGAAATGATAAAAACTGTATAGAAAATTGTTATTTAAATAAGTTGCATTCTTTCTTTATTTAAAAAAGCCTGCCTTTTTTTAAAGTGGGTGCTTACAAGAGAAAGTGTCATATAAAATATACAAAATATTTTTTTAAAAAAATACAACAGACATGACAAATCACCTGTTCTGTCCAGCCTCAGCTAGATTCTGAGGGCAGAGAGTATGTGCAGTACATGGTAACTTGTTAGTTTAGCAGCAAATGCACTAGGATCACATTTGTCAGAGGCAGATATGAGTGAGTTAGTAGAAGGGAAATTGGACAGAATAATTTTGGTGTGTAAATGCTAGACAGTACTAGAGTAAGACTGTAACTAAGCAAAGATGGGCAAGACCCTGGATAGAGCAGGGGCTAATGGCTTCTCACCTGTAGGAAATAGGAATGCTTCAGCAGAGTGAAAATGCCTTCTGAAATCTTATAACTTATATAACTAACCAGGTAGGATGTAGGTTTCACCAGAGTTTTGAAATAACCAGTTAGAACACAAGAAATTACTTGCAATCAAATCCTTTTTGAAGTAACAAGGAGATAATTAAGTTTTGTTATTCATGCCAATTAATGAGGAATAACGTCACTCCTTTTGTAAGGTAGCTGTAACTTTTTTTAAAAAAAATGCATTTACAAGGTGGTAGTGTACTAAATGGTGGTGGAGGAATGTCACGTGGTTCAAGTTCTGTCTTGTGCTCTGTTGTCTTGTGTTGGGGGAATGATGAGATGAATTAAGGCCAGAGTGCTTTTTTTCCATAGGTCAGCAGCTTGTAGCAATAAGGCAGATTTTTAAAGAGTGACTATTTTAGTTCCTCTTGAGAAATGGAAAAGTTATTACTTTTTAAATTGTAACTATAATGTAATGAATTGTTCAGGAATTGGCTATAATTGGAACGAATTACTTTATAAGAGTAACTTGTCAAGCTCTGAGCCTTATCACTTAAAGGAAGCTAGCAAGGATGTTGTGCAGCTGCTGTTTTATGCAAAAACATCAGGTTTTTTGAAGAGGGGCTTATGAGGGCTGAAAAGAAAGATTATTGCTTTTCTCATTATGTTATATCTTATGACTCCCCCTCCTCTTCCATGTGCTGTATACATATCATGGAGATATCTATATTATTTCTCAGGGATATGTTAGCTCATCTGCTACCTTCTTAAATCAAACTTTTCACCCACCCCCATTGTCTAATGTGAATTTTGCAATTTCACACTTATGTAACACTGGAACAGAATTATTTCAACACATTTCTTCCCAGATGTTGTCCTTACAACACAAACCAAGAAACTTTTGGTTGAATTTTTTAGGAACAACAGACACTTCCCTATGTGGAGAAAGAAAGGATGGAATAGCTTTGTAAACTCCATTATAAGGAAGGTTCAGCTGCTAGCTGTACCATGGGAAGGCCCATCCAAGGGTGAGGCTTCTCACAAAGAGGGGGGTTTCTCAGTTTCAGTCCAAAACAAGCTACCAAGACAGGCTCTAAAATGGCAGGGTGAAAACTGTGAGTCTTTCAATGTTGAGCCACAAACTATCTTATGGTTGAGAATAACTGTAGAGAACCAGAGGAGAAGTTCAACAGAGAAGTAGTGTCTTTAATAGATGCTAACTAACCAAAGAGTGTGCACGTATACATTGTGCTTAGGGTGGAGACATCTCCTTGCCCAGAGCTTGGGAAAGTCCGCCTTTTGGACTGTAGCTCATGGAATCCTCCTGCTGCTACAGGGATTCTCGGAGTTGTAGTCCAAACCCTTTCCTTGCTTCATATTCAGCTTTTGCTGATATCAGAAGAAGTTGTAAGATAGTGAGGTCCAAAGAGTGATTAGCAGTAACAATTAGCAGTAACAAGCTCCATCTTTCTGCTGCTCAAATTACAGAAGCAAGCCTAACCTGAGAGTTCTGTGCAGTGGTCACAAAGCAACAAAGTCTCATGCATAGTATTAGTAGATATGAATTTGTTTGACTCAGAGTTTGGAAAAGGAATATTTTTTACACTACAATTTCTAGTATCCCCAGAAAAACATGGCCGCTGGATTCTGGGAGCTGTAGGCCAAAATGTCACTTCTCCAAGCTCTAGCCTGATCTAGTCTGATCTTCTTGGAATTTTCCCTCTGCCTGGGGTTGTGGGATGAATCTCTGCCAGACATGCACTAGATTCAAGTCCCAACATAAATTTGAGTTGTGACTTCAAACTTTTGATATACTAACTGAATAGATAACACAATGGGAAATTTTCTCACATCTGCATATTTAACTTCACTTAACTTTATTGAAGGATATATACATGCAGTGTTGGTCAATGAGGACAAGGCAAAAAAAGAAGAAGAAAAAATACAAATCATATTGTACTCTTCATAACTCATTTTCTGTAAAAAATGACGGAGCTCCCCACCCTGTTTTGCAGAAGTGTGTCTTTGCAAATATGACTTTTATGCCCAAGACTCAAGTCTGAGTAATGTACTTGGGTATCCTTTGGTTAACTCCCATTATGCAAGCCTTTGGCTTGGCCTCTTTAACCTTATTCTGAAATGAAATAATCCAGAATAAGGCCACTGGCAACTGGACTGAAGGACGTGGACTCCCTTTCCTCTTCCCTTTCCCAGGGTAATCCCTCCAGCTCCCTGAAAATGCTACTTGTATGTGTGTATGTGTCAGACTACCCTGTGAAATGAGGCAGGCTGTGATGTGTAGGACTTGGGCCAGAATTTGGAAAAATTACTTCTGGGATTATAGCTCCCCACATGATTGGGAAGTATTTTCCCCAAAAATAATTTTTTGCAAGCTCTAAGTTCCAATGATCAAGCTGTGGCTTTGGCCAAAGGGAAATCTCAAAGATTGAGCGGGGATGCAGCCTAAGAGCAGAGCTTAAATCAGCTGACTCGCCCAATTTTCGTTAATCAACCCAACTGAGCAGAGTTCCCTAAGAGTGAGATGAGGGACTGGAAAGGACACATCGTGCCTTGTCCCTGGATATGCTGGTTAGGGTTTGTGACAGTTAGTCTGGAAGGCTGCCTGTTC
This sequence comes from Iguana delicatissima, assembly GCA_948472985.1. Lineage (NCBI taxonomy): Eukaryota > Metazoa > Chordata > Lepidosauria > Squamata > Iguanidae > Iguana > Iguana delicatissima. The sequence continues at coordinate 44,296 of CAOKZL010002483.1, read as the reverse complement.
CCCATAGACTAAGGTCTATATCCTCATAGAATAGGGGATGTACAAAGGGTTCTTTATAATGGGGTGGGGTGGGTATCTGTGAAGGGTGGACCAATTTCTACCCCTGCCCCATTCTCTGCCACAATTTTGGCTGAAAATTGCACCATAAGGTGATCCAAAAGTCACTTTCAGTTTAAATTTCTAGAGGTTTTGGATAATTTACTTTCTTTTAAAAAAAGTTTGGGATTACTGGGGTTTGGGGATATAGAAAGTGGTAAACTTGCATTCAGGGGAAGTTTCATGACGTTTTGGTTGATCTGGAGGTGATTTTACCAAAATTGTTAAATTTAAGGGGCCTGGATGTTCTGAGATTTTGGAGAGACTTGGGGGCTGCCAAAAGAGGAGTTGGGGGCCACACACAGCCCATGAGTCACAATTTCATCACATGTATAAATAATTTATAAATATATGTCCTAAACACAAGTGTATTCCAGTTAACAACACCTCTGCCTAAGAAGCTCCTTTTTACAAAGTCTTTTTATACTTGTCTAGAAACCTTTCCCCCTTATCTTCTGATTAGCTAGAGGTGTTTTAGCAGTATTAGCATTAGGAAGATGATAAAGCAGGGCTGGAGAAACACAGCAACAGTATAATGAAGTTATACACAGCAACAGTATAATGAAGCTTGAGCTGGGAAAGAACAGATTCTACTCCAGTCAATCCTACTATAGGTATGTGACTCCCTACAACAGGTAAGGTAGACAGCAGCCTCCAGAATCCCTTACTGATCAAGCATGGATGCAAAACAGAGAGAAAGGGGAAGAACAGGTAAGCTTTCCTCACCAATTACCCCCAACATGTTAAAAAAAAACCACCCACAAACAAATCTATACATTTAGCTACCAAAATGGAAACCTTAAGAAAAGTGTAGACTAGCACAAGAAAAAGTCATGCTGGATGCTTTGGGGAAGAGCCTTCAAATGGTTGCTAGAAGGCAGTGATGTATTTAAGTCTTTTACTCCAAGTCTCAAGTCAAGTCTGAAGTCTCTACCTTCAAATCTCAAGTCCTTGAAGATACTTTCAAGTCAAGTCTCAAGTCAAGTTGCAAGTCTGGGAGCCAACTTTATATCCCAACCAAAATTCCACAATTATTGGATAGAGTGAAATAAATTCAGTTTTAACAATTTAGGTAGAATCGGCCCTCCGCATTTGCAATTTTGCCATCTGCAGCTTTGGAAGTGGGGAATAGGATCCTATCTTACTCCCCATTACTGAAGATTCAAAAGATTTAGAAGGAAGAATCCTTCTTCCTCAAGCCCATTGCCTAACACATTTGCTGTTCCCCTCTGAGAAATGCACTCTGCACTCTGTGGGTGAGTCTTATCTTTTGCTCTTAGGAAACATTTTAGAAGGCTCCTCCAATATGCAGTGGGGACAGGCTGCTGAGCGGACCTCAAGCCTGCCTAACCTGTTTGTTGTTCCTCTCTGAGAAATGCTCCCACACTTTGGGCTTGAGAGAAATTGTCGTGTGATTAGTAGGCAAAAAGAGATGGAGGCGCTGTTCAAAGTTGTAAAGCTTCTGGATGAATGTGTTGTTACGGAACCAAGGGCAGCAAGTCAGTCATTAAAAATATACAAGTCTTGAGCTGAGTCGAGTCAGTGCATCATTTATGGCCAAGTTGAGTCCGAGTCGAATCACTGAAGTGACTTAAGTCCAACTTGAGTCAGAGTCTATCAACTTGAGTCTATATCACTACTAGGAGGTTCTAATTATTTTTGTATACCTATGCAAGGCTTTCCTGACATGGTAGCTTTGTTTCACATGTGCATATTGCTAGGTTTGGGTAAAAAGTTTGTTGAAATATATTGAGCTGCTCTTTGTTTTCTCCAGTGTATTAACCCAGTCCTACTCTTCCCATGTTATTGCTGTCTCTAGTACCAAATTTTCTGTTTTAAAAAAAATATGTCCTGGAACGCATCTACTTTGTTGAGTGTGGTATACCTGTATCCTCAACTTAGCTTCATTTCTGAATGAGTTCCATGGAGGAGAAATCCAGTGGAAAAATGTTGATGTTAGATAAGATGGATCCTGCAGTACAAGGAGAGGGAATTTAAAGCCATTCTCCCTGAATTTCCAGTGTGTCATATGGAGAGAGATGTTCTTAAATAAGTAGGCTGCTTAGTGCTGTATTACATTAAAATCAGTACCTTGAGCTGAGTTCAATGCTACGCAAATCAGCAATGACCTTAGCTCAGAGAATACAGTGTTCTTATGCTTCAGAGACGCAGCTCACCTCATTTGGCACTGCTACACTTTCCAAACAATCTTCAAGGGAAAGCCCTGTAAGGAACCCATTATAGCAAGGGAAGTGTGATGCTGACATGCATCTAATTTGACTAACAAATCACTTTTTTTTTTGTCTGAAATTTAAGGTACTTTCCAAGGTGCTAAATATATTTGGGGGACAGGGTTCAGCATCTTAGACTGTTCCTTTAAAGATACACCAGAAGTCAAAGTGGATTCACCACACTACTGACATCAGATCCACCCATCTTGTCTGTATCACAGTTGTCAACTCTGAAAGCTAAAAAACTTAAGAAGAGGATTGTTGCCAAATCATGTCTCTCAAAAGCAACCCAGTTTATGAAGAGGCCAACTCAGGTCCTGTGTAGGGAGAAATCAAATCAAGTCAGACAATAAAATGGAGCCCAGACTGAACACCTGATGATCTTTTGTGGTAGACATAAGCTTAAGACACACTGCCTGCATCTGAAAAGCAGGTTCTAAAACACTGTGTCCATTTTACCTGGTCTCAAGTCTGTAATCCTAAACATTCTTAAGATGACACAAGTCCTACTGAAGTTGATGGGACTTCCAAATAAACCTGTTGTTGATCGAGTTTAAACGTGCTTAACCTTATCCATCCAAAATATTACCAATATTTCCTAGATAGGTGCATTGGGAAAGTTCTTGAATACACTGTACTTAAAACATAGTGTTAGACACAACCTTGATGTGAAGCGTGCAAAGTTTTTTTTTTAATGTAAATACCATAAGATGGGAGGATGATAATTACCAAGATTGCAGCAGGTGTGGAGCAGAATTTAACCCTTCTCTTACCTGGGTCAATACTGGGAGAAATCCCTCCTCGGAAATTGGTGTTTTGTTTAAGTGGAAGTTCCCTGAATAGAACATGGAAGACAGGTTTTTCTCAGGACTGTGAGAGCGGGAGAAAAGCTTAAATCCCCCCTGCCCAGCAGCTTCTCCCAGTAAGGAGTCTACTGCCAGTTTTTACATCTAACTTATGCTATTTGTATTGTCTAAAACCTGCATGGTAAATAGTTTGGTTCTTGTTTTGATAAATATTATTTTTATCATATAAAACTGGTAGAGTGTTTAGCTAATAGGTTAGCTTCTCTTTAAAAAGGCTGTTGCTAGATGTTGAAAATATTTCATTTGCAAGGCTGATGAAGATCTGATACGAGTTTCAAAAGCACAAGCGCTGCAAAACCTCTAAAAATCTTAATAATGCTGAGGATCTCTGTGGTAATAACAGTAAAATATATTTTTAGATGGTAGTGTTCTTGCTTACCTCACACTTTTTTGCTTGTAATTGAAAAGAACTCCAACTGCCAAGCTATGAATGGTAGGCGCTTCCTTCTTCCACGAAGTAGAGCCATTGTCCAAAACCATAATTGTGCAAGAGTAAGGCGTAAAAAGAATTTTGCAATTCTTTCTAAACCCCCATTTAGATTTTACTTGAAGGCTGGGGAGCCAGAAGTAGATAAGTTATTGGCTTATTTCAGCTAAATTGGCCTGTTACAGTCCAGTTAATACTACAACGTTATTCCCTGAACAGACTTTGGTTTACGTCAATGTCCATAGATCAGATTCGTGGATTCAAATAGACACACGCATCCACGCTTGCCTGAATTTTATTCATTTCTCCAGTTTGTATCCAGCCTTACACAAACACTGCTCAAGGCAGCCAACAACCAGATAAGAATACACAATTAAACACTTATGTAAAGAATAACCAATATAGCAACTCTCCCTTCCCACAAAAAAACCCAAAACAAAACTCCACGCAGGGGGCAGTTAAAACAAGATGATAAAACAGCGGCCAATCAAAACCATTAAAAAAATCAGAATAGATAATAAAGCAACCAAATAAGCAAGAGACCTGTCTTTGTTTTGCATTCAAACCTTGGATTTAACTGGAAATAACCAGTTATTGGTAATGGGTTTCTTTTTTCAAAACAAAACTGTAACTAAAAGTTACAAATGATTTTTTAAGAACTGGATTTTAAAAATATAATACAAAGAAAGGAAAAGGAAAAAAGACTAAGGGGAAAGGGACAGAAGTACATGGAGAACAGAAGTGGGCTGAGCATATATATTAGTATAAGCTGACCATAGGTCCAAAACTACATTTCCTTGTAAAATGCACATTCATGCATTGCCAAAGCTGTGAGATTCTTCTAATGATTGAACAAAGAGGTGTGTGTGAATGTAACATTCAACATTTACATGACTTATTATAGCTTAGTGAGCAATAATGTCACTCTTTTTGCAAAGGAAAGGTTCCTTTTGAAAGCTGCTTTTATAGTTACGGGTGTGCAACCCCCTCCCAAATGAAAAAGAAGAAATCTGGCAAGATTCAATTGCTGGTTCCTTAAGTGCCTGATGGTGAATCCATATTTTTTTAAAGTAACTGTTAGTGCCCATTTTAACTACTGCTGTGAAAGAATTACTTCTAACAGTAACGGTAACTACTTCTGTGGCTCTGGAACTATGACTGTAATACATTGCTTTCTTAAAGTAACTTCTCAAGTTCTGGTTATATCCAGTTGGACTCTCTCCATTGATAGAAGGATCTTTCATTCAGCAACAGCTTCTGCTATTCTGAAGGGCCCCACTGCTCTTGCAAGATGTGGAGTATGGGAAGGTGAATGGCTGAAAATCACTCCCTTTTTATTCTACTGATACAATCTTCTGCTGAGTCAAAGAACTTTCCAACATTAGAAGGATAACAGCAAGATAAAACCCATTATTTGTTGTTTGAAGAGAGGGGCTAAATAGACATCCCCTGGGAAAGAAGAAGCAGAGACTGGTTGCTGCACTTCAAATGTTAGCAATACAGAAGAAGAAACTCTTCAGGGGATCTCAGAATTAGAGCTACTTTTTTGAGACTGCAGCTCCAAGAAACCATGTCAGTGTCCATGTTTTTTGGAGGACTCTGGGAGCTTAGAACCCAGGCAGGTTCCTACAGGTAAATGTAACTTGCCGTGAGATCTTCATCTTAGAAATAAGCTGTTTAGGATTTCAAAGCTCACAGTCCTTGTGTTTGGAAAGAATCAAGAGCATGAGAAATTATCATGCAAGAATTACAAGGCTCTCTCTCTCCAGATATCCTCCCTACAACCAGTCAGAATCAACACTGTACCGTCCTGAACTGGCTGCAAATTCTGATTTTATTTTTTTTACGGAGGTAAGTCCTGCATGTCCACAGCTTGATTATGAGGTGAAGTAATTTAAATAATGTAAATAAATTTCTCCTGACCATGAAGTACAGCATAAAGTGACAAAATAATCTGACTTCCAAGGTGTAAAGCAAAACAGTCTCACTTCTCTGCTATCTTTGGCCCATTTCTTTTCCCTGGAACTCTCTGGTAAGGATTATATTTCATATGGAGGTAAATTCAGATTATTATACAATGGGAGTTACAGGTGGAATGGGAAACTGATTTGATGTCAATCATCATTTTGAAAATACATAGTCTTACTTGGAGGACAAGAAGGCCTGTCCTTAATCAGCAAGTCAGCATTTTGTATAGAAACTGGTTGCCACTGATGAACTTGTTTTCATCTTCCTCTTTTCAGCACTGTACCAAGAAAGGGGCCAGACATTTTTGCACAGAAAACCATCACCTTGATGTCTCTTCCCCCTGTTGGGTTAGAGTTAAAAGGTCAACATGTATTTTTATTTGGAGGAGAAATCTGAGTTAAATCAAATCAGTCTATTAGCTCCACTCATTCAACCAGTACAGTCTGAGCCAGGCCAAGACATGTTGCTGTATGAGGTGGACCAGCAAATGGTGCCCCAATTTACTCAAGTCAAGGATTATATTATAAGGCAGAAAGTCTAAATGGCAGGTATCTAAAGAATCTGAGATGGATGTCTAAAGAACTTTGAATAAAGCTAAGATTAAAAAGGGACATGTACAAGAAATGAAAAAGGGGGACATCACCAAAGAGGAATTCAGACAAATAGCCATCAAGTGTAGGGACAAAGTCAGAAAAGCTAAAGCGCAGAATGAAGTTCAGGCTTGGTAGAGAAGTTAAAAACAATAAGGACATTTCTAACCTACACTGTTTACTGTTATTATTCCACTTTCAACCTCCTGTGGAATTCTGGGATTTGTAGTTTACTGAGGCCAAAGAGCTCTCTGGCTGAGAATTCTAAATGCCCCTCTGTAAACTGCAAACCCCAGGATTCCATAGGATACTGAAAGTGGAATAACAGCACTATAACAGTGTAGGCAGAAATGGCCTTAGAAAGGCTTTTTGTTGTTGTTATTTCAGTAGCAAAAGGAAGAACAAGTAAATAGTAAGGGCTCTGCGTGGATGGTGAAATGCTAACAAGGGACAGAGAAAAGGCAGAATTATTCAACGTCTTCTTTGCTTCAGTCGTCTCCCAAAAGGAAAACAATGCTTTACGTGGGGAAAATGGAGCAAATGATGCAGTAGGGAAAATGCAGCTCAGCATAAGTAAAGAGGTACTACAGGAGTACCTGGCTACTCTAAATGAACTCAAGTCTCCAGATCAGTTGAACTGCATCTAAGAGTATTAAAAGAACTGACAGAAACCCTGGAAATAATATTTGAGAATTCTGGGAGAATGGAAGAAGTCCCAGCAGACTGGAGGAGGGTAAATATTGTCTCCCTCTGCATAAAAGGAAAAAAAAGAGAACCCAAACAATTACTGCCCAGTCAGCCTGGCATCAATGTCAAGACAGATTCTAGAGCAGATCATTAAACAGACAGTCTGTAAGCACTTAGAAAATAATGCCGTGATCACTGAAAGTCAACATGGGTTTCTCAATAACAAATCATGTCAGACTAATCTTATCAGATTTTTTGATAGAGTTACCAGCTTGGTAGATAAAAGGAATGCTGTGGATGTAGTGTATCTTGATTTGACAGGGTCCCTTATGATATTCTTGCAAACAAGCTAGTAAAATGTTGGCTAGACAAAGCTGCTGGTAGGTGGATTTGTAACTGGTTGATCAACTGATCAATGACTTCTCTTCTTCATGGAGAGAAGTGACTAATGGGGTGTCACACAGTTCTGCCCTTGGCCCAGTGTTATATAACATCTTTATCAATGATTTGGATGAGGAAATAGAGGGCATTCTTATCAAATTTGCAGATGACACCAAATTAGGAGGGCTAGGTAACACTCCAGAGGACAGGATCAGAATTCAAAATGGTCTTAACAGATTAGAGAGCTGGGCCAAAACTAACAAAATGAATTTCAATAAGGAGAAGCATAAGGTATTTCACATGGGCAGAAAAAAATGAAATACACAGATATGAGTGACACCGGGCTTGATCACAGTACACATGAAAAGGATCTAGGAGTCTTAGTAGATCACAAGCTGAACATGAGTCAGCAATGTGACACGGCAGCTAAGAAGGCTAATGTAATTCTGGGCTGCATCAACAGGATATAATGCCTAGGCCAAAGGAAATGATCATAACATTTGCTTTGGTCTGCTTTGGTCAGACCCCACCTGGAATACTGTGTCCAGTTCTGGGCACCACAGTTCAGGAAGGATATTGACAAATTGGAATCTGTTCAGAATAGGGCAACCAAATGGTAGAAGGCCTGGAAACCAAACCCTATGTAGAGCAGCTTAGAGAGCTGGATATGCTTAGCCAAGAGAAGAGAAGGTTAAGAAGCAACATGATAGCTATGGCCCTTTTTGCACACCACCTCCAACCCACGATGGTCACATGATCACCATGGGATTGCAGCGACGGTTCTGCATGATGTCACTGCCATCCCGTGGCCATCCCATCACAATCACAGATTAAATTATGGTCGAGTTTCTCCCGAAAATGACACGCAATTGTGGAGTCCTCCCTCCTCCCTCCTGCACTTACCTATCTTGCAGAATGGCAGGAAGCGCAGTGGCTGCACTTCCTCCCCCAACGCAGCCTGGGAAACTGCTGGGCTGCGCTGCGGAAGGGAGAGGGAAGGCCATTGCACTTCCTCCTTTCCAGCAGGCAGCCGGTGCAGAGGGGGAGTGCAGCAGAAGCAATTCTCTCCCAGAAGAGGCTTTCCCTGGATCCTCGCATGATGGCTTTGCAAAAAGGTAAGTTGCACAATGCACCTATGTTTAAATATTTGAAGGGATGCCATAAGGAGGATGGAGTAAGTTTGTTTTCTGCTGCTCCAGAGACAAGGACATGGAGCAATGGTTTCAAACTTCAAGAAAAGAGATTCCATCTAAACATTATGGTGAACTTCTTGATGGTAAAAGCAGTTCGAGAGTGAAATGCACTTCCTTGGAGTGTGGTGGAGTCTCATTTTTTGGAGGCTTTTAAACAGAGGCTAGGTGGCCATCTGTTGGGAATGCTTTGATGGTGTATTCCTACATGGCAGAGGATTGAACTTGACAGCCCTTGTGGTCTTCTCCAGCTCTTTGATTCTGTGATTCCCACAAACACGTCTTCTTGTCCCTGGTAGTAAAAATACAACAATTTAAATGAGAATTTGTGCCCAGGTATGACATTGCAAAAGATGACAAGTGGCACAGATCTCACAGAATCTGTGGCTTCCTGGCTTGCTGCTGAGCTGACCTAATTTCTAGTTGCATTCAGATACCTGCCCGGTGATTTTCAAGAGTCAGCAAAGATGAGGGAAATTTATTGAATTGGGAATAATCTCCCAGTCACTTCTTGACACAAAGACTATACATACAGACGAGTGTAAGAAATAAACACACACAACTCAGCACATGGCTGTTTCATACAAAAACAACTTGTTGTGAGGGAAGTGACACACAGGCATTTACTTGATCCACTTGATTTACTTGTTCTTACTCCACTGAATGGGATACAAAGCCCGAAGCCTTTGTCAGTCCTTGCAAGAGTATACCATTTGAGTGATAAGGATTTACATAAATGTTGACTCTCCATTTAATGATTGAGATGTGAATTCCCCGTGGGGAAAGAAGAAGCATTGGGGAAAAAAGTTTCCCTCAGATGCTTTGGGTAGGGCAGTGGTTTGATTTTGGGACAGAGAGTGCACTGTTAGTTGCTTCGCTGAGGTTTAGTGCCTGGCCAAACTTCACTCTGAGGCAAGAGGACAAAATGAAGCATGTGTAATGTGCATGTCTTCCTCCCAGAGTTCTCCCATGCCATTTAACTATTGATTCAATGGGCCTAATCTAGCTGGTTCTACTAATCTGTTTCAGGTGGACAACATCTGCTTTCTACAAATTCAGGCCAGACATGAAGATATATTAACTGAAGCAGTCAGTCATTCAGGAGGCTTAAACACTTCAGGAATCTTAAAGGACAGTTTTCTACACACTTGGAAGGGTATATAAAGCCTGAACACAAAAATGCTTCAAACTGGAAATCTGTCATAGGCCTGCTGATTTAAGAGGAATGGTAGAATTACTGTGAAATATATTTCAATATATTAAATTTTCTTTATTTCATAATGTTTTATGTATTTAGGCCTTATCTGTTGAGAATGAAGGATCCTCTAATCACTTGCCAAATCTTACAAAAGGTTGAGAACAATCTAGCTAAAACTGTTAAGATCTTGGCACATAGATAAGGGTCTCCTCTTTGCATATATTTCAAGACCCCTATTACACTTTCTTCTGTAATTTTCAGTCTTCTTTTTGCTTTACAAATAAATACCTTGATAATAATGAACAAGATTGTGAATGTTTATGACTAAGGGACTATGGTTTTAGGCTTTGATGTCTTCCTGTGGAGCCCTGGTGGTACAATACTGCAGCCACAACGTTGTGAGTTTAGTCCTGCAGGGCTCCAGGTTGACTCAGCCTTCCATCCCTCTGTAGGTCAGTAAAATGAATACCCAGTTTCTTGGGGCAATTAGCTAATACATTGTAAACCACTTAGGGAGTGCCTCGCACTGATAAGCAGCATAGAAATGTAACTGCTATTGCTATTCCTATATGGAGTCTGTGTATAAATATATAAATTAATAAAAATTAAAAAATAGTTATAAAGGTTATTTTCTCACTAATAGTTATTAGTATAACATCATAACATCCAGTTAGTGACCCCTGTTGTGCAACTTTTTGTCTGAAGCATAGTCATCCTAATACATCGTTAACTGGAAGCCTATGGCTCCCTAAATACTGAACTGTAACTTGATGATATTGAACAAAGAAACACTAGCTCATGCTGCCTAATGATAGGCCAGCCATGAGTACCAGAAATAGCTTCATACAGAAATCTTTTGGTATCCCATCTGGCAGTGTTAAAAACTGAACCTGCAACCTTCTGCATGTGAAGCATGCACTGAACCAATCAGGATACTGCCTCTTGTCTTATCACTGATGTCGTTAATGAGTAGGGTTCCCAGATATCAGGGCCTGGCCCTGAGTCTCTGGTTGTCAGAGCAAGAGCACTGCCTTGCAAAGTTAGGGATTTTTTTCTTAAACTGTGTGCTTCTGGCCCCTGCTGCTGTAGGCTGATTTGAAGCAGCTTCTGTAGATTCTCAAAAGGGTCCAGCAGGCCACCTCCACTCCTACTTTCCCCCCTCTCTCAAAGTTTCTTAAACAGCAGCTGGAACTAGGGCCCTTTCCACAGCTTACCGGCTCCCGGAGGTGTCTTGCAGAGATCTCAGTAAAGCTTCTCCTGGGAGGGGAGCATGATAGGAGTGCTTCCCTCCACACCGGCTGCCTCTGTGAATGGAGGAAGTGCGATGGCACCACCTCTACCTTCCACAGCACAGCTGGGCACTGTCCTAGGCTGCACTGGGGCAGGAAGCCCAGCCATTGTGCTTCCAGAACCTCTGCAGTTAAAGTAAGCGTGGGAGGGCTTTGTGATCACTAGTGAAACCCGTCAATGATTTCTGTGCAATCACACCGCCTGGAGATGGGAGAACGATGGGACCCAGATGACATTGTGCATAAGCATTGTCTGGGACCCATCCTTCTCCTATCCCCAATGCTGGACAATGACGTCTTGCAGAAAGGACCTAGGACACAACTGTTACTGCGATGGATATGCCTGAACCTGGGGTCTACAATTTAATATAAATTAACTATTAAAAATATACCCCTTCATGTGCTTGAGAGGTCCTCGGATGAGCACGCACATGGGTACGGCCAAACGACTGAAAAATACAAGAAAAATCCTGGTCAGGCCAGTAACTTTCTCTCACGCAGCTTCAGGAGACCTCCAGGAAATACACATCAAAACTCAATCAAGTATGCACCAAGCACACAAAAGATTCTCAGCCCTGAACAGTCAGCTTGACAGGATTGGCGCGTCTGACTACACAACTGTCAAGCGCTCCCCATTTACATACTGTCTGGGCTATTGACAACCCAGACAGAAACCCATCAAGTCAAGCACTGACCTTTTGGAGGCTTTGTTTCAACTCCGAAACCTATTGTTCTCCCTGGGATCAGACTACCCTCCAGGCACATTTTCCCCTATAAGAGCCCCTGACTTTGAGCGCTTCCTTGGATCGCACTCGGCTTCCTCCCCGTCCTGCTGCCGCTCTGCTGGCTGAAGCCTTCCCCTCAGCCTCCACGTCCTGAGATTCACCGCTCCCGACTCTCTGGCTCTATTTCGGCTTCCCAGACTACAGGATCAGGCGTAGTATTTCCCCTGAAAATCCTTCTTAAAATCCCTTATCTATTTGCCTCCCTTTATTTTCTTAGATCTGTGTGAGTGAGTGCGTAAGTGCACAGTGACTTAGGTTTTAAATAAATAAAATAATTATAAGTCCATTTTGTCTGGGTTTTGACTCAGCCTGACCCCTTAAAAGCTGGGTACAAGGTCTCGCTAGGTTACCCTATCTCTCTGGTGTACTGGGTGCATGCTTGGTGCAACTTGGGAATCATCTTAAAACCAGGGTCAGACTAGGTGTGCTTTCAGGGATTCCACAGAACTCGGGCAGTGACCGGGACCCCGGAAACTCCGGCAGTGACCAGGACTCCAGAAACTCTGGTAGTGACCGGGACCTCTAGAGACTCGCACCATATCTGGTGACAGAGACCTCCCTGAACTCAACTAATTCGGTGACAGGGACCTCCCAGAACTTAACTAATTTGGTGACAGGGACCTCCCTGAACTTAGCTGATTTGGTGACTGGACCTCCCTGGACACAAATTCACTTATCTGGTGACTTGGACCTCCGGAATCTCAAAATTGTCAGTTGGGATACTGGGACCCCCAGGACCCCCAGAAAATTAGGGTAACACAAAAAAAGAAAACAGTCCAAATGATTTTAACCATTTCAGATAGGATAAGGATGATGGGACTAGAACCAGAGAAGTTAACAAAATGATAGGAAAAGCTACAAAGTAGCATTTCTATAGCACCATATTCAGCAGCTCCCAAGGCAGCGAATACCGAGGCAACCAACTTAATAAAACGACAGTACAATGTCCTTTAAGTAGTTGTTCTCAAACAAAGAAATTTCAAGAGAAGATTGGAAAAAGAAACTGTTAAATTGGGATATACTGTATTTATAATTTCCAGCCCATCAGTGGGGAAATGAAGAGACTGCATGGGAGGCTTTTGTGGCCCCATCTCTGCTCTCCTTTCACTGACAGGCAAAGACCCTATTATTTTGGTAGCTTGCAGCTTGTAATTGGTTTGGGTGAAGGGCTTTTTTAAAAAATGTGGTATATTGGACTTTTATATTTTAATTGTGTTTTAATTGTGTTTTTAAATGTTCTAAATTAATTTTTAATATTATTGCTTAATTGTTTTCAAACTTTCATACTAAACATTTTTGTATTTTATTTTAACTCTCACGTAAGCTGCCTTGGATCCCATACTGGGAAAAAGCTGAGATCTCATATTCATGTGCTCACTACTGCTTAAGTACTTCACTTCAGAAGAATTTCCCAACCCCAGAAAACTGATTTTTTTTTTAAACAGCATTATTTTCACATATTTCTTGTTCATAGCCACAGTTATTGCTTAAGTGTTATGTAAGAAATTCTTGAGCGCTGTTATCACCATGAACTGGTCTGGTTTCGGAAGATATTAGATATCCTTTTGATATCACAATTTGGCCCCATTTTGCCGCCTTCGGCCAAGTGTTTGTGAGGCCCCCGAACAAGCACAAAACTAGGCATGGCCGTTGATTGCTGAATATTCCATTCTCCACCCAGGGAGGCCAGACTCAGCCAGATCTTCGCTTTAGGAGACCTCCCTAGACAAACGCTTCATTAAAGATGCACGCTAATACAAAGAGCCCCCTGCCCCAAGCAGGTAACTTGACGAGCTAAATGCTCAACTGCTCAAGCAAGCTGCATCTGCATACTGGCCATTCCATTGTCGATTCGGACTTAATTCAATCATGCTAAATTCTGACCTTTCAAAGACATTGTCTCGCGCCTGAACCTCATTGTTCTCTCCCAAGTACAGATTAGCCCACGGTCATATTTTCCCTATGAAAACCCCTGGTTCCGAGAGCTTCCTCAGATTGCTTTGAACTTCCATCCAGCCTTGCTGCTGCTTCCTCTGCCGAGCTTTCCCCTCGGTCTCCATCCGAGACTACACGATTACGGACCTCCGCTGTGATCCACCCCGGGCTTCAGACAGATGTAATATCACCCAATTCAACTAACCCTCAAACTCCTCTATACCTCTAACACCTTTATTTTCTATATTTACTTGTGTGAGTGCGTTGCATACACTGTTTGCCTGTATTTAATAAAATCACAGTTAATTTCCTATTTTGGTGTGCTTCTTGACTTAGCCTTGACTTAGCCTGATACATTGGGTTGCAAGATCCTGCAAAGTTACCCTGCCTCTTGCTAGCTTAAGTGAGTGCTCCAGATAATTTTACCCAAAATTGTGTGTTGTTGTTTGGTTATTTAGGAGTCCCTCCTGGGACCCCTAGTAAACAGGGTAACAGTGCTGCTTAAGCATTGTTTTAGAGCTGACTTAAGCTTTAACTTTCTTCAGCATTGTTTTAAGCATTGCTGTCACATCTGAAGAGTACAAATCAGCAGCAGCTTGACAGACTTTACTCTCTTACACAGTTTCCTGTAATTTTATGACCTGGAACATGATTTGCATCTTTTTGTAGCTTACTGTGCTTTGACACCACTGCCCGCAACCTTGTAATCCTACTCTACCTGTGGCTGTACTTTCAACTCCATCAGTGCATCTGAAGAAGTGGATCGATAGACACAAAATGCCATACTAAAATAAAACCAATTAGTCACAAAGGTGCTGCTGAATTCCCTCATCCCTTCCCTTGCTTTTCATTTTATAGCAAGCAGACTAAGGTATCTTTTTAAAAATTGCTATGATTTTTTAAGCAAAAAATGTAGTACAAATATCTTATTTTTTCAGCTTTGCTTAGACATTAAGATGGCTAATGTCTAAGATGCCTTTTAACTAGATGCCTTTTCTTGACTCTTAATTTCTTTTTTCTCCCAGTTTCTCATCCTCTTTCTTCCCACCCCCACAACTCCTGACATTTGTTACTGTCTAGTTACACAAGTGGGACATGAAATTGGTCATTCCTTATAGTTACATATATCCATGGTATAGAATGGGTTTGTGAAATTGAGTTTTCTTTGAAAAGCTTAACATTATTTACAAAGGTGGGTGGTGTTAAGGATCGTTATCCGAATTTCTATTACTTCTTGCAAAACAGCGTGTGTTAATGCAGGAAATGCTGGATTTTTTTTCAAACGTAATCTGAGCATCGAAGCTTGCATTTTGCTTAGTCACAAAAGTGAAGACTTTCTTCTCATCAACAAGAAACTTGGAGTGGTAAGTACTCATCTTTCAGTTTTTCTCTTCATTGTAAACACTGCGTGGAAAAAAGCATTATAATGTGTTATCAGTGATAAACTCAAATGTAGTACCCATTTGCCAGCCAGCATATAAAAGATGTCATCCCATGAAGCCTTGCTTGAGTAAGAGCAATCTATCTGTCTGTCTGTGTATGTGCCTTCTAGTGGCCTGTCAGCTTATGGTGATCTGATGAATTTCACAGGGTGTCCTTAGATAAGGAGTACTCAGAGTTACCAGTAGTTTGCCATTACCTTTCTGAAAAATATAGCCCACAGCACCTACAGAAGGGAACATTACTACATCTAACAGAAATGCACAACATGTCTAGTATGAAAATGAGTAATTTGAGATGCTATTCTCACCTCTTGGAGCATATTTTTTGTTTGTTTTTAAGATCACACCCTGTAATTTCTTCTCAGGAGTAAGCCCCACTTAGTTCACTGAGTCTTATTTCCAGGAAAGCATGCACAGGTTTGCAGCCTAAATAACAGAAGTGCCTGGTGGATCTACTATTGGGGGGACAGCACATACTCAGGATTTCATAGGCCATTTCCACACGGGGTTTTTAATACGGGGCAGAGCGTCCTCCAGGGAGGACGTCTGCACTTGGGAGCGGACTGGGTCAGACCTACTTAACGTAGATCTACACCCTAGCCTGCTCCAGAATGACCCCAAGTGGTCGTCCAGCGTGCTTTTGAAAGACCACTAGAAACAGGTCTTTCAAAAGCACGGAGCGTGCCACTGCAAGCCTGCTCCCTTATGCAGATTCGCAGGCTCACATTGGTGCAAGCCTGCGATCTGCCGGGGGTGGGCTTTAGGCTGGCGAACTTCAGCAGTTGGTCAAGACCCTCGACCAACCGGAAGCCGCCATTTTTGTCCCTGGAGCAGTGCGGAACGGTGGCCACGCACTGCTCCAGAGAAGCCTGGACCAGACCGGGGAGCCCAAAAGTCCAGTGAGTAGAGTCACGGGGCGATTCCCTCGCCCCGTGCGGAAATGGCCATAGCTTCAATGAGTTTTGTGGGAGCTCTGCGGTTCCTGGGTCCTTCAGAGTAAAGCATTGGTAGAACTCCTATTAAACTCAGAGCAGCTGTGGGAGGGGTAGTAATCAAACCTACAGCAGATCCCTTGCTTCCAAGACACTGGATCTGCTAGTCTTCCCTCATAACTAAACAAGGGAGCACAGGACTTTAAAAAGATTGGTGATATTCCATTTAATTGGGAGTGATTTTGCTTTTGTGGGTCTAAGGAATAAGCTTATTGAGAAAGTCACTCAATCAGATGGCATGTGTGTCAAACCAATATAGTTTCACTGAAATGAGGCGGTGTTGGTTTATTGTTATTTACAGCCACAGAGGGAATCCAAATAAGATCAAAATAGTGAGGTAGGGAAACATTTGACCATCCTGTTGTTGGACTGTAAGTCTCATCGTCCTGCTGGCTAAGGCTAATGGGAACTGAAGTTTGCCAACATCCAGAGGACAACACATTCCCCACTTCTGCTGTACACATTAACTGGAGCTTGGAGTGCTATTTTTAAAAAGTGATTTGTTGTGTTGGTTATTATGAACCCTACCAAATAAATTCTCATCTTTATTGCCTGTACTGCAATGAGTTGCAATGTGTTGTCTGACATGTTAACAACCTGCAAGTTTGATGTTAAACTTCCTGCAAAGCTCTAAGCCTTCCATTCCAACTGAATCTGCCATAGCGAACACTGATGATCTTTTCCCCCTTTCCTTTAATGGTGAGCAGCCATGTGGGATGCATTCTGCTTCTCCAGACAATTTGCAAGAGGCCTTTACTTTGGGACACCTCCCAGATTTTCTGGGAGAAATGGAAACAATGGACATGGAGGAAACAAGGCTTTACTTTTTCTTCTCATTTTTGGTTAGCATTTCTAGGAAATATCCCAGGACACTGCTAGACTTATTGGAAAGCAGCTGAAGAAGCAGTGGGTGTCTTGCATGGCTGCTTGTGATTGAAAATGAAAGATGAAAACAAGGCCAGTTTTCAGCAGTGGCAAAGTGGTAATGGCTAGTTACGGGTGGAAGTAGCTTTCGTGTGTATGTAGATGTTCTGCTCCACTCCTTTTTTTTTCCCCCAATGGCCCAAAAATGCCCCTCCACCAAGAATATTTAGAATCACAAGCAAATGTTACTGGGTTACTGGGGGGAAAAGATGTTAAATTACCTACCACTCATTGGTGAGAGAGAAAAGTAACATGAGTAATGTTAGATTTAATGCACTACTTACAAGCTCTGGTATACATCAAAGCTTAAAATTCCAAGGACTGAGTAACCGCATGTTGTTTTCTCTGAGTTTTCTGACTCAGTGCATGCGAGAGAGCTAGAATACTGACCATTATTTTGGAGAATGCCTAGAGCACAGCATTGAAAATCATGGTTAGTGAGTTTCCTCATACCTGGTCTTTTTTTTTGCTGGGAGCAGTGCAGGAATTGGGGTAGTGATTAAAAGAGATGCTGGAGGATGGATGTAGAACTGGGAGCTAGAAATAGGCAAGTTGTTACCTTGATTTCTGGAGTCCTTTGGGGGACACCTCAATGTGCTCCAAATAATGGGGAATGGGAATTAGCCAGAGCACAAGCTGTAGCACTTCGAGAGGCAGGGTGACCTAGCGAGACCTTATACCCAACTTTTATGGGGTCAGGCCAAGTCAAGACCCAGACAAAATAAGTTTATAATTATTTTCTTTATTTAAAACCTAAGTCTCTGCGCACTTATGCACTCACTCACACAGATCTAAGAAAATAAAGGGAGGAAAATAGGGGATTTTAAGAAGGATTTCCAGGGAAAATATTACACCTGATCCTGTAGTCTGGGAAGCCGAAATAGAGCCAGAGAGTCGGGAGCGGTGAATTTCAGCACATGGAGGCTGAGGGGAAGGCTTCGGCCAGCAGAGTGGCAGCAGGACGGGGAGGAAGCTGAGACCGATCCGAAGAAGTGTTCAAAATCAGGGGTTCTTATAGGGGAAAACGTGCCTGGAGGGTAGTCTGGTCCCGGGGAGAACAATGGGTTTCGAAGTTGAAACAAAGCCTCTGAAAGGTCAGCACTTAAGATGATTGGATTTTGACAGAGCTGTCAATAGCACAGACAGTATGCAAATAGGGAGTGCTTGACAGTCAGATAGTCAGAAGCACTAATCTTGTCAAGCTGTCGGTTCGGGGCTGAGAATCTTTTGTATGCTTGGTGCATACTTAATTTAGTTTTCAATGTGTACTTGCCTGGAGGTCTCCTGAAGCTGCATGCCAAAAAATTACTGGCCTGACTAGGATTTTTCTTGTATTTTTCAGCCGTTCGGCCGTGCCCGTGTGCGTGCTTATCCGGGGGCCTCTCAAGCACGTGGAGGGGTATATTTTTAATAGCCAATTTATATTAAATTGTAGACCCCGGGTTCAGGCATATCCATCGCAGTAACAAAGTATTCTCCCTGTTTGCAAAGAACAGGGAGACAAAGGTGAATGAGGGGCAGGAGAGCTCAAGCTCTCCTTCTCCACATCTGTTATGACAGAGCTAGGGGAAAAAATGACTTTTTACGATCTGTTGTTGCTGCGGTTGCTGTGTTGTTGTTGTGTACCTTCAAGTCATTTCCAACTTAGGGTGATCCAAAGGCGAACTTATTATGAGGTTTTCTTGCAAGATTTGTTCAGACAGGTTTGCCTTTTCCTTCCTCTGAGGTTGAGAGAGTGTGACTTGCCCAAGGTCACCCTGTGGGTTCCCATGGCCAAGTGGGGCTTCAAACTATGGTCTCCAATGAGCAAACCACTACACCACACTGGCTGCCTTTTAGGATTACAGCTCCCCAATCCCCTCACCCCCCCATGACTAGTGTGGAACTGAATTGAGACATTGATTTTTTTTCCCCTAACAAAACTGCAGATTTCAGAACACAGAAGGATTTTTTTTTATGACCACATCATTCATTGGTTACCATTTCAGATTACCTCAATACCACAGATGAACTTGTAAAAGAGAGGTGTTGTGATTGTAAGCCACCATGTGATTTTCACAGTTCTTAACCAAGGCAGCACTCGCCTTGCCTTGGTGCCCAGCAAGTCTTTAGCTGTTATTCAAGTCCTTATATGGTACACTTGAGACATGAAAGAGATGCAGAGGTTGAGTCAGTGGAGCTTGGGCACCAAAGCAGAAACTTACGGAAATTCAGTCAAGTCCTGGAACTATGCGTGTTTTTTGATATGACTCATTCTTATCTGGGTGTTAGTGCTGATTCAGAGGAACTCAGAAACCACCTGGGGTATGCTTTTAGTTCCATGGCGGACCAGAAGTTCCTTCAGATCCAGGAAATGGGAAGCTCATCAGATTTAGATAAACATTTTAATATGCAATGGCTACCCTGCATTCACAGAATTTTACTAGGATCAAAGATTTTGTTGTCACCTTCACTTTTGCAATTTTCTTGTGTTTTCCCACAAGTTCTTCCTCTCTCTCTTCTGGTTAAGGAGGGAAAGATGGAACAGCTCTACAAAATCTGTTTTGACTGGTAGCACAAAAAGCCATCAGTTACCTCTTAGAAAGAGGCCTGCATCATAAATTGCAGAACTCCAATGTAATCAGCATGACAACTGAAAATTTTAGTTTCTCTCTCTCTCCCCCCCACCACCCTCCACCTTTCAAGAAAATAGCTTGCTTCTTTCTCTCTCTCTCTCTCTCTCTCTCTCTTTCTTTTTGGCGCATTATCTCCTTCCATCAGCACTTGAACTGAAACTAATATCCAGTTTTTGTTCTTGTAAAGCACTATCAAATCATCCTCTTTGCTTTAAAAAAACACCAACAGATTAAAATCAATAAAGAAAAAAAGCAGCAACAGAAAAACAAAAAACCACTAATCAATGTAACATCATTAGAAACACCAAAAATACTGTTTAAAAAACATTATAGAGATGTGTCTTCTTGGCCCCTTTTTTGAATGTGGAAAGAATTGGGATGAATGGCAAACCCAGAGGAAACGGAGAGAGCTGTCTTCCAAAGGACTTCTTCTGTTATTTTTAATAAGTGTGCAGCTTCACAACAAGACAAAGAGCTGAACCTTTAGTCAGTTGGATCATCATCATGATCATTTTAGAAACTGAACTGAATCCAGAAAACAAATGGCATCCCATGCAGCTCTTTCAATACTGGAATGATGGTCACGTGCATAAATGGTAACGCACACAAATTAGCCACCTAGTTGCACCATTGATTGATTGATTGATTGATTGATTGATTGATTGATTGCAAATGCTCTACAACAGCAATTTCACAGAAAAACACTGAAGTAGTATGTAGTAGTTGAGGCATGGATAACTGTGGACAAATCAGGCTGACTCAAGTAAAGTTGTTGCCAGTACACTTAACATTGTGGAAACATACTACTGACTCCAGCACTCCCTGAAAATCCAGGGAGAAAAAAGGAAGAGTCCTAAGTTGTGAACTTGATTTTTTCAGTGAGAATGCAACTCTTTCCAGAACAGATTGAACTGGATCTAAAAGGAAAGGAAGGAAAGAAGGAAGGTAGGTAGGCAGGCAGGCAGGCAGGCAGGCAGAAAAAGAAAGAAAGAAAGAAAGAAAGAAAGGAAGGAAGGCAGGCAGGCAGGCAGGCAGGCAGGCAGGCTTTCTACTGACCAATGTGGATCTGAACTCAAGTTGTCTACCTTCATCCAGGCCATTACTGAACCCAGTCAAAAATCAAGAGTCTAATGGCTTTCTATTAAAATAAGTTATAAGGAGAAATATTGCCATATTGTTGACTGTCACTAGCATATTGATGGCACCTCACTCCAATATAGATAACTTTCTAATTTAATTTGTAAAGGAATTACATTTTTAAAATGAACCAGTCGTTATTTCAAAATAAATTTCTATAACTCTTAATAAGCCAAAAGAATGGGGTTGCTGGAATCATATGACTCACGGGAGCTCATCCCAGCATGCATCCTGAATGAGATCCTTTGCAAAGGCCTGAAAACCCCTCAAAACCAGCTTATGGTCCTGATGCTGGCCTGTCCCTGGAACCCAAGTCTTTCCCCTGGAAGCAGGAAGGGCAGCCAGCCTAGATTCCAGAAGGGTTCCCCTTGATTCTCAGACCTTTCATGTGAACCAGAAGGCTGGGGGGGGGGGAAATAATCTCCAAACCAGAAAGACCAAAAGCACACACCCAAACCAAAAAAGAAGGAAAGAGAAAGAAAAAGCTGAGTCCTTACTTGCTAGGTACAATGGATTGGAAAGGTATTTTGCCAGCTAGGGAACAGTCAACAGGGAGGAGAGGCACGCAGCAGAGAGGGTTTTTAAACAGGACCTCTTACTTTTAGAACGGTGCCAGGCTGAAATGATTCCTCCTTTCCCAGACATCCTCTGTCTAGATCAGTGGTTCTCAACCTGTGGGTCCCCCGATGTTTGTGGACTTCAGCTCCCAGAAGCCCTGAGCATTGACCATAGTGGCTGGGGCTTCTGGGAGCTGAAGTCCACGAACATCTGGGGACCCACAGGTTGAGAACCACTGGTCTAGATGGAATGCTGCCTTTCCCAGTCAGGGAGCCAACTGAAGAAGATTTCCTTTCAGTAACACCACGAAAAATAAGAAAGCCATGCTGGTGAATTAAGCATCCACCTTTACTGAAAGTCATTTCTTTCTCACACTCTGACAGCCAGCCTGCTATACAGAATGAGAGTCATGAACGAGCAGTTTTCACATTCTAATATATTTTCCAGAAGGTTTGCAAAGCCCCTGTACATTGTGCATGTGCTTATTTTTCACCAAGCTATGCATTTCAGACTGAGCTTTTGGTGATCTATTAGGCCAGGTATCAGACAGGCCATATGTTTTGTTCTGTACTTCTGTACTCCACTGTTCCAGTAACAAGATATACTGCATGCAGCCTTTGCTTGCTAGCTTAACAGTTCCTTGTGGAATTTCCTATTAGCAATGACAAATGTTATTACGCTGAAGCCTATATAGCACTGTAAGCAAAGTGAAAGCAAAGCCATGTTAAGACTCTTTTCCCTTTAGAACAGTGGTTCTCAACCTGTGGGTCCCCAGATGTTTTTGGACTTCAGTTCCCAGAAGCCCTGAGCACTGACCATAGTGGTTGGGGCTTCTGGGAGCTGAAGTCCACAAACATCTGGGGACCCACAGGTTGAGAACCACTGCTTTAGAAGATAAAGCCTTCATCTTGTTTTGTAGAATCTGTAAGTCTAGAATATAATATATTACATATTGGAGTATAAAAGAGCACAGTCATAGCCAAAATACCATAAACAAAGAAAGCGGTTTCACTGTATCCATTTGTGAAGAAGAAACATGTTATTATTTACTGATTTTATTTTATTTTTTACTTTTTGCTGTGTTGGTGTCAGGTTCAGTGCTTTGTGGTTCCTATTTCTGGAAAAAACCCCACAAACATTTCATTCTGAAATGCAAATACTGGTTAGCTTAAGACAGACAGAAAGGAAAAACTCTTTTTCCAGACAATTTGCATTAGCCTTTTTGACTAGCGGAGGGCAGCAACATCTGTGTGCTCATCAGCCCCACTGGTTTAAATGGAAAGAGGGCAAATATAGCCTGTGCAGCATTCAGCTCTTCTGTTGATGCATCTCCCAACAGGCTAGAGAGTTGATCTGCTAATATTTATGCCTTTTGTTCATAACTACCTAAACACTGATAACTGCTGGACTTGAATGTGAGAGATCTCAGTTCAAATACTTGCGTATTTATTTATTGCCCACCTTTCTCTCAGGATGGGACCCAAGGTGGCTTGATTTTCTGGGCAAATCATTTTTTCTAAACCAAGTCCTTGAATTAGACGTTAGGAAGAATATCCCTATCCACTTATTTATTGACAAGCTTTAGTGTGAGGGGCCACGGTTGACTGTGGAGAGTAATGGCAGCCTAATCCCTGTCCTCTGCACACACACACACCCATTTTTATTACTGAAAGCCTGTTAAATTGATCTGGACTGTGACAAGACACCCCAAAGAGCACCAAGGTATAAAAAGAATGGTAGCCAATCATCAGAAAAGGGATTTAAATGCATTCTTTCTCCCTCTGCAAGAAGATTGGTTAGTGACTCCTGATCCCATTGACCAGAAACTGTCAGTCTTGACAAATAAAATCTCTAAATTGGAGGATACCATAGATGAGGCATTGCAGCTAGGAATCTCCAGTGACATAAACCTTCAAGAACTACAAGTGTCTAGTTTATTAGATCTTCATACTAAAGTGGGATATTTGGAATATCATGGCTGGAAGAATAATTTAAGGGTGAAAGGGGGTCCAGAACAGGAGAAAGAGGGGAAGATTGCTAAAACAGTTGTTACCTGTTTAAAGGACTTAAGCCCCACTCTCCAGGTCTCTGTTTCTGATTTTGGAGAAATTCATCGAACTGTGACCTAAACTCTCTAAAATAAAATCTTCACCAGAATATATTGTTAAAATTCCTAAGCTTGTCAGAACAAAACAAAACAAAAGACAGTGACGATCTTGAACAGCCTGAGGACAATAGCTTTCAGGCACTGTCCAGAGTTCCTGACTTGGACCAAACTCAGTTGTCCCTTTCCTTACACTTCCATTGAAATGGCTGCAAATATTTTTTATATGAGTGCTTTATGGCCAGCGTGTTTTCAGAACTCATACTCATGTATATACCCAACCACTTATTGATATTTACAGTTTGACTTTTGAAAAAATCAAGACAGTGTCAGTACAGTGGTCTGGAATATTTTTTAATTACAAGAAAGATACATTGAGAGCTTCAGGATCTAGAAAAGTTCTTGAATTCTTCTTCTCTGCACTGGATTTTATAAGGTAAGTGACATTAGTTTTTACCCATAAAATCCTTCCACTTATAGTTGACTTTCTAATCAGTTCCATTAAGTTTATCTTAGCCTTTCTTAAAAATGATGGTTTTAAATAATTCCCTGAAGTGATTTATCCTTTTAAGACACTTGGAAGTTATTGGAATAAAAATCATAGGTTAGTTTTAATATAACAGAAATCATAAGTTGTCCCTATGGTTATCATCTGACCAAACATCTCACCAGTTCAGTTGTGGCTAATGACTTCCATGCCAAAGAGATAGGCAAGTCACTCTGCACATTAGTCTAAACTTTAAAAGAGTTATCTAAGATGTTGAACCTGTTTTGGGGGTAGGGTTAAGCTTGGATATCTTCAAAGTGTGGGCTAAAGCACAGAGCATATTTATTGCCCCCACTCTGACATCGAAGTCTTGGACTTGCCATTGATCATGTTTCTACATCACAAGCCATGCCCCTGTTTGTTGAGAAATGGTTTCTTGTGTGGTACATACTCGCCTCTGCTAATAAATCCTTGTTTATTAAATAGAAAACTCCAATCCACATCCATAGTTTCTTTTAACAATGATTTGTTATGACATCTAAACCCACAACAGCAGCTTATTCAACAAATCAGATGCCACAGTTTAATAGTCTGTGGAGCAATTTGTGGCTTAACCAACAAATTGAGGTTAATGGAAACCAGGGCTTATTGTGATATGCAAACATACCTAATGTATTAACATCCACACATTCTTATATTTCCAGTGATATATCTCCTATCTATACCTGTAAAGATATTAAGAGAAGGTAGCAGACAAACAGACAACTATAGTATTTAGAAATACATTAATTTTCATTTACTTCTCACTTTTGATCAATGCCTTTATCTTTCTTGTTGATATGTAGGCTCTTGGGCAATATACTGATCCACATTTGTAGACTAAGTATTCTGCATTTATTTTCACTGAACTTCATAAGGTTATGCATGTATAGTATCATATTACTTTTCCATCACCAGGAAAAAAGAAGATGAATTCTTCACTTGGAATGCAAGATGGTGGGTACACCACGACTTTCAACTATGAAGATCTACCAGAACCAATCTATAATACTCATACCAAAATATTTACTTCCTATTTTGTGCCAGTGCTTTATTCTTTTGTGTTCATATTTGGTCTGCTGGGAAACGCATTGGTTGTGCTAATCCTCATCAGATACAAGAAACTCAAGAGCATGACTGATATCTACTTGCTCAATCTGGCCATCTCTGACTTACTTTTCATTGTTTCACTCCCATTTTGGGCTTATTATGCAGCTCATGAGTGGATATTTGGCAATGCGATGTGCAAAATCTTTTCTGGAATCTACCGTGCAGGCTTCTACAGTGGAAGCTTCTTCATCATCCTTTTGACAGTCGACCGGTACCTGGCAATTGTTCATGCAGTATTTGCACTGAAGGCTAGGACAGTTCTCTATGGTACCCTCTCAAGTGCTATTACCTGGGTTGTAGCAATCTTAGCTTCTGTGCCTGCATTAATATTTTACCATGTTCAAAAGGAAAGCAACAGTTTCAAATGCAACATTTTTTATCCATTTGCAAAGGAAAAAGAATGGAAGCAAGTTATCACTTTAATGATGTTCATTTTAGGTCTAGCCATTCCGTTGGTCATAATGGTGTTCTGCTACATTCGGATTATAATGGTTCTGCTGAAGTGTCAAAATGAAAGAAAGCAGAAGGCAGTCAGGCTTATTTTTGTCATAATGATTGTTTATTTCATCTTATGGATGCCGTACAACATCGCTATTTTACTGTGGACCTATCAAGATGAATTTTTCTCGTCTGACCAGAACACTGATTGTGATGACAACTTCGTTCTGGCCATTGATGTGACAGAAGTCATTGCTATGGTTCATTGCTGCCTCAACCCTGTGATCTATGCCTTTGTGGGGGAAAAATTTAGGAAATACCTCTCTATCTTTTTCCAAAAACATGTAGCAGTTTACTTGTGCAGGCTCTGTCCAGGTCAACACCATTCTAAAATAGAACGTTCTACTTCCTCCTACCTGAGTACAACAGACCATGATATTTCTACTGGTTTGTAAAGTGCCTTTCACTGCATATATTTTCTTGTTGTACAATTTCACTAATATAACCAGGAATATTAGAGTGTTAAGAGGGAGCAGGAGATAATATCTTGGTGAGTATATGGCATTTGGAAAGAAGCTCCTTAATGGCTCTTCCTACCTATGCAAGGAATTGCTTACATGAAAACTAGTGATTCCAGACTTTAAAAGAAGTATCCAGGGCACTGAACCTATTTGAGGCCTAGGGTTCAGCATCTTGAATAGTGCCTTAAGATTTGGACTAAAAGCCAGGGCAGATTTACTGCTGTGGTACTTCCTTCTGATATGGCAGTGGATACAACCAGGCCTCAATATGATTGGTTGGAGAGCGGTTATCACAGGGGTAAATAGCTGCAGCTCAATCAGAGGAGCCCCACATGTTCTTGCTCCAGTGTCACCCTGTGTAGAAAAGGCAAGCTAGAGCAGAGAGACATTGCTGGATACAGTGCTGGCATCACACATAGAAGACATCTTCCCTAGCTCTGATATCTTGGCCTTGATTCTTTTGACTTCTGGTAATGCCTTCTCCAGATTATCCTTCTGGGCATCCTTCCATCTGTTTCACTTAGATGGACTTTATCAGCTTTTGACCCCTGGACTGGCATGCTAGCTGCATTCTTTGCTGAGTTATTTACAACAGTTGCCTTGCTGACAATGTAGCCAGCAGCCATCACTGCTTCCTGTTAAGAGGTGCTATGGCAGAAGAGAACAGGAAGACTGTGGTCCCTTTCACATGACACAACTCTGGCACTTTCTTACCATTTTAACTGCCATGGCTGAATCCTTAAGAGGTATTTAGAATTTTCCTTTAGACAGTTGTAGTGCCTCGCCAAATTACAAATCCCATAATCCTGTTGGATGCTGTTAAGTTAGTTAAATGGAATCATAGCACTATAATATCACAATGAGAACCAAACCTGTATCAGACCTACTCTGATGGATAGCAGATCTACAATTTGTAATGGATGTTACAAAACTTCTCACATAAAACGCTGGAATAAAACTGAGATTTAATAAATTTAATATATAAAAGTCAAAGTTTGTGAGTTTGTGAGTTTGTCGGTGAGGCGAGAAGACCTCATATGTGAACATTCTGTGAAGATTCTATGGAATCCTGGGGTTGGCAGTTTGGGGAGGAGCCTTTAGAATTCTCAGCCGGAGAGCTCTTGGCCCTAGCTGGTTGCTACGGAGACAAGGCCTAGCAGCCATAAGGATGCCAGAAAACATTTGAGAGGCATATGTGAGATAAATTAAAGTGACATACACAAAATAGTTTACAGAATTATATTAAACTATATACTGAACCTCTGTATGTTAACAGATTGGATTGGGGAATATGGGGAAAAGGTACTGGACAAGGCAGTTTGGGGGAATTAGAGACACAAGATCTCAAATCTGTGTATTTCAATCACATCTAACTCGTAAGGTAAGGAAAGATAATTCCTAAAGTATTTCTAAGAAGTATTACCTATGAGAAAATAAAATCCCAGGCAACACCGGGTAAATACACTAGTAAATAAATAAATATCACCCTCTAGCTTTGGAAATCGTGTACAGAAAGTGAAGATATTTAAGATAGCATTTTCCTCAGTATTAGATGCAAAAGTTGATCCACAAAGACTGAGATATTAAATAATATTAGCACTGTCTTGTGTCATGGAGAAGTATCAAGTATATGTGTGTGTGTGTATGTATACGTCCATGTTCAGTCTGGGCAGTCGGCGAAAGGGCAGCTAATAAGGATTAGAGGCACACAGCAAGCGTCTCTTGCAACAAATTTATTCTGTATTTTACTCTAGTAAGAAAACAGTCTTACACAAATATGAAGCAAACAACAATCCCAGAAATATCTGTAAATCAAAGACAGTCAATATAATTCCAAGTCAGAGGCACAGCAGGAGAAATGGGCAGAGGCATGGCAGGAACAACAGCCAGAGGCACTGCAAGAGAAACACTCCAGTTAATCACCGACAAGTTCTGGAGGGGAATGGCTCAGTTTTTATAGGTTCAGAGATCAGCACAAGTGGAGCTTGATTAACTGTTGCTTGTTGTGAATTTGCTGGGATCTGCGTAGATGTTCCCTTTGGTGCCTACACTGGGCAAAGGTGAGTATCTGTAAGTTATCTTCTGCGTCAGAAGGAGCAGGGCTCTCTGCCCCCTGTTCTGTCTCTAGGGTGGGTAGTGCTGTCTCGTCCTGTTCAGCAGGTTCTCCTGTTTCAGTTTCTGAGACAGAATCTATGCCTAGGTACTGGAAGCAAGGCATGACAGTATATACCTCTGTCTGTCTGTCTGTCTGTCTGTCTGTCTGTCTGTCTGTCTATCTATCTACATCTGAAAAACCCTGAATTGGACGAGTGGTCCATCTAGCACCGTGGTTCTTAATCTAGGGTCTGCAGACCCCTAGGGGTCAACAATATCCTACCAGGGGGTTTGCAAATCCTTGAAAGCTACCCAACATTTCCCCTCCCCGCTTAACAGGAACCAAGGCAAGGGCAAACAGGCAGACTGTCAGGCAGGCAATGGCTGGGACTGTACGTTGTTGTTCAATCCCTTCCAAATGTAAACTGGCAAAAAGAAGCAGGAGAAAAGTCTTCCTCCCCCACCAACATCTCTGAGAAAAGAATTTACTTGTTTCTCCCTCTCACCTAATACGAAGACCCTTGATGCAAAATTTTAAATAAATATTAGGTGCACTTTAGAGTTTTAAATCTTGAGTTAAGTCTTGGGGGTCCACAACAACAAAAGATATTTAAAGGGGGTCCTTAGTAAAGAAAAGATTAAGAACCAGTGCTAGCATATACTGACTTTTTCCCCAGGATTTAATGGTGATTATTGATTGAGTATAATTTTTTTTATGTGCTGTACAGGTGTAGGAGAAATATGCTTTTGCCAGTTCCTGTTTGATGGTAATGCTTCCATATCACTTTTGGATGCTTCTCAGAGTACAAGAGAATAGGTTCCAACCCATCTTCATTGTCTTTGTCTTGAAAGCATACTTTGTTGTTGTGTGACTTCAAGTAATTTGTGACTGATGGTGACCATAAGGGTTTTCTTGGCCAGATTTGTTCAAAGTGGGCTTTTCCATTACCATTCCATTCCACTGAAAGAGTGTGACTTGCCCAAGGTTACTCAGTGGGTTTCCATGGTCAAGCAAGGATTCACACCCTGGTCTCCAGAGCTGCAGCTCTGTGCTCAAACCACTACACCACATACTATCTGAGCTTTTTCATACAACCTGAAGATATCTGAAGTGAATACATGGAGAGGGAAATTCAACCACATCTGTTTTCCTTGCCTCAAATCTCCCAGAAATGTTGGTCTTGTTTACACACAGCACTCAAGTATAAACTCAATATGTACATCATCACAACGTTTTTAAACATTCCCATGACCTCCTTCCATTAAGAACACTCAGAGCAGTATACAGAATTCCATCAGATGCAGTACATGTATAAAACAGCAATGATGTGGTCAGTGAGGCCGTTTGCCATGCCCTTAAATGTCTTACATCTTATCTTTGGTGGCCTTGAGTCTGATTTCACTCATGATCTACTTTCTCTCTTGGCATGTGAAAGGAAGGGAATCAACCTCTGTGGTTTTTAAGATCACCTCACAATCTTCATAAAGTGGGGCAGAGTAATGAGAGGCCAGCAATATGCTTCTTTGATAACAGAGCTGCTCCTCTTTGCTACATCTTGCCCACTTTGGCCATTTGCAGTGGAGATCCCAACCTTTCAGCTGTGGCAACCACATTGAACTGTCTATTACTACTATCATTATCACTATCATTATCATTATTTATATTCCAACTTTTCTCTAGTTTGGGACTCAAGGAGGCTCAAATGTAGGCCATTTCTGCATTACACTCTTATAGCGTGATTATTCCACTTTCAACATTTACGGAATCCTGGGGTTTGCAGTTTCTGGAGGGGCCAGCAAACCCCAGGATTCCATAGGATGTTGAAAGTGGAATAATTGCGCTATAAGAGTGTAGTGCGGAAATGGCCATAGTTAAACATGACAGCATACAAAAGTTAAAAAGTAATTAAACCATAAAAAGTAATTAAACCATAATAAGATTAAAGGCAGTTAAAAATATGAACTATTTAAAAACAACTGCAAATAAAAGTCCAACACATTATACAAGGCCTGTTTCCCATAGGAAAACAATTATCAAACACCTGCCAGAGTACCTATTGCAGAAAGATAGTAAGAAGAGAGCCAGTTGAGCCTCTGTCAAGGGAGTTCCAGAGCCTCAGAGAAGCCACTGAAAAGGCCATCTCCCTTGTTCCCGAAAATGTACTCGTGAGAGTGGTGGAACAAAAAACAGGGCCTCCCCTGGAGATCTCAAAACACGAGCAGGTTTGTATGGGGGAATACAGTACTTACGGAGCACCAGGGAAGATTTCCAGAGAACTGAAAAGGCCATACAAGGTCATATTGCTGCACATCTCCCATCAGAAGGTAGCAACACTCTGAGGTGGAACTCACAGTATACAGCCAGGTTGGTATTCCATGCAGAGGTTTGTGCACATAGAGTAGGAGAAGCCAAAGGATTTTTTTAGCCTAAAGTGAGGAAGAAGATAGTGCCTATTCCTGCTCTGTGTATTAAGGCCACTGGACCAACAGTTGGATCATTCTCCAGTATTAGTGATGGGACATTGTCAGTGTTGGTTCGTGGCCAGTGGAGCTGGTAGGCCATGAAGAACAGGGTCACCAGTGATGGAGTCTTCCTCATCTAGACCCTTTCCACAACTCACCTTTTTGTGGAGCTGGGGTGCAGGGATTGCACGAGCGGCCTCTTCCGAGAAGCTCTCACGTCCTGGTTCCTTCAGCTCCGCAGCTGCTGCCTGCTTGCGAGCAGGTAGTGTGAGAGCCCCTCCTCTTCCTTCTGCAGTGCAGCCTGGGATTTTTCCCGGGCTGTGCTGGGGCAGGAAGTGTGAGCGCCATGGCTCCAGAGCTCCGCACGCACGGCAAGTGCGCGTGGGGCCCTGGAGCGATGCACAATTGCTCACCATTTTCAGCTCATAGCCAAAAATGAAATAGTGCGTGGTTGGCGCCTGCCAGCCCCTGGAGTGTCGCGTGACTGCAAGTGCATCACGTAGACCGGTCCTCGCAGTCACATGACACTCCAGGGGCCCTTTCGCATGGCAAATGTCTTGCGAAAAGGGCCCCAGTTTGCTACTCAACCTCCTCCCTTTGCAAGGTCTAAGTAGATGGAAAAATGGTAGTACATTCACATGAGTATGTCCATCACAACCACCCCAGTAGCTATCTAATCAGAGGCAGCAATTCAGAAAGAGTGTTTTTTTAAAAAAAAAAATCCACAGGCAACCAACTTTACAGCAATCCTACAGAAAGTTCCTCCCATGATTCAGCGGCAGAGCTTGGAGTGTGTGGAGGGGAGGTGGGAGGGGGCAGTGCTGTGACAAGAGGGGTAGGGCCACTGTGTGTATCAGCAGCCACAGTTCGTGTGCAGGCATGGCTGTGGTGCGTGGGGGTGTGGCCAGGGCACGCAGAGGCGTGGCTATGGGCTGGGATGCCCAAAAAACATTGCTGCCTGGAGTGAATCGCTCCCCCCGTCCCTACGTGACTGCCGTGATTGCATGCCTTTGCCCTTGCACTTGTCCAGCAGCAGCAGCTCATCACATAGGAAAAAGAAGCAGAATCCATCTGAGGTACATTCATAGGAACATCTCTCCCACAGTTAGTCACCCCACTCCATACCTATGCAGAGGCAAAAATTCACATGCACTCTGGCATTCACAGGATGTGTTCACACTGACATATAGAGACATTGACAATCACCTCACACCAGAGAAAGGGGAAACTGAAGGCTTACAGAAGAAAACCTATCCTTTTAACCCAAGAAGCTTATCGCATGCAGCAGGTAAATTGCAATTGTGTGATTAGGGCAACATACAGTCTGAACAAAAGGACACAAGCCACATGTTTGGAAAGAAAAGGGCCACAACTTGTATTGGCTACAGATACATATTCAGTTGGCACACACATGGGTAAAGATCTGGGCATCGATCAACCCACCTGTTGATTAATGAGCCCAAAGCTGGTATCTGATGAGTGATAGGAGGGAATGACCCATACCTATCTTCCTGCCACCGGGGGTGCATGACCCGAGTGCTCCCAAGTTGGACACACCTGCCACCATCATGCACCCCCTGAAACCAATTAGTATCTCCATACCTCCACTGCCACGTGGCTGGCTTATATACTCTGGAACCTGACCTGAGTGAAGCCTGCTTGTTTCACCCAGGCTGGGTTCAGGCAGGCAATGAATTCAAAGGAGGGACCAGCCTTTTGGCTCACAGTAATCATGTTCGTTAAGCAAACAGAAACATACTGACATGGAAAGAATCACTTTCACACCTTCCCTGCTGCAATGCTATGATGCCACTTTGGTGATGCACAATCAGTCTTCCACACTATTTTCCTGACCCTTCCTTCCTATCTGTGTCCACATTATGTAGCACATGCGCATTGTTTCTTTTCTTTTCTTTTCTTTTCTTTTCTTTTCTTTTCTTTTCTGTTCTGTTCTGTTCTGTTCTGTTCTGTTCTGTTCTGTTTTCTTTTCTTTCTTTCTTTGGCAGCAATTCTGGACCCCCCACAGTACATATCTTTTTTTTTTAAAAAAATTGTTTTGTTGTAATTGTGTAATTGCAGCATGCTGGCAACTGCCACGGCAGAGCAATTGTGCAATTATAGAATGGGGGATGGAATAAAAGCAAAGTTGTTCCTGGGCACCATGATGTCCTCTTTGTCCAGACACCAGAAGTGGAATGATTTCACCCTACTTGGAAACTGAGAGGGGAGGAGAACCATGCCCACTCACACTACATGACTGCTAGAATATCTGAACTGCTGCAGAATGAAATGATCACACTGAGAAGCAATAGGTGAATAGCAATGACATTGGAGCCATTAACAAGTTTTTCCTGTCAATGAAAAGATGTAATCCAATAACAATGGAAATGCAATGCAACAATGGGAGGATCATGACATTGTGTTATAAGGAAAGATCTAACACAGTACTAAGCCAGTGCAATCATCAAGAAACCTATCATATGAAAAAGTCCTTATCATGCTTATCACATGAAGTCATTCCTCTTCTCTTATTCTCCCAGTGGGAGACCACTTGGAAAGTGTTCCTTTTACAAAGGAAGTCGTTAATGGATTTTGTGCATGTGTGTGTGTGTGCGCGCGCACAAAAGAAACACTTTCCAAACAGTCTCCAACCAGGAGAACAACAGAAGAGGAATGGCTTCATGTGATAAGTCCCAGCTAAAGATAGTATTATCCTGTTGCAATTGAAATTTATCTGCCTTATGTGATGTTCCCATTTCTTCTACTGTGTAATAAGTAATTGCAATGAAAAGTTGATTTTAAAAAACAGTAAGTGTGTGTGGGGTTAAAATACATTTTAAAATAAGGCAAAGACACTTTCCATCCCAATGACAGCTACCAATTTAGAAAAGCTACTGTGCTTTAATAATTAAAACAAAATTGTTGACAAAGCAAGAAGGCCATTCTACAAAATAAAGCAACCTACCAGATTGTGCTGCTTACTGCGGCTGCTCTTTCAACGCTCTGGATCCTTTTCGTTTTACTTCACGACAGAAGCCATAAGCACACATAATATCTGGTAATGGCTTCCATATCAGGAAATCCAACCCAGTTTTAATCTGAGCGCTACAGACAGCATCCAAGATGCTGCACCCATTTTGGTATATACACATTCACATACTACCCTCTCCACTAATGCATGAAAGAAAGTAAAGTACAGTGAGCCCCCCACTTTCACAGGGGATAGGGCCACAAGACCCCAGAAAAGTGGGAGAAACACATATAAAAATAAAAATCATGTACACTAATTTTTTTACTAGACAACACTCCTTTAGGAATCTCTACATCCTCCAGCGTAGGCTGTTTTCACTCCCAACCCGCCATAGAGACAGGAGAAGGACGGGACTGCGATGACGCTTATGCATGATGTTGTCGTAGTCCTGTCCTTCTCCCCCAGGCAGCGTGATCGCACCACAAATCATTGACGAGATTTCCCCATCAATGACCGGCAATTGTGCCACCACCCTGCCATGTGCCCGCACTTACCTTCCCTGCAAAGGCCCTGGAAGTACAATGGCTGTGCTTCCCACCCCAGCACAGCCTGGGACAGTACCCAGCTACGCTTCGGCAGAAAGAGGTGTGGCCATGATGCTTGTGGGATCCTGGAGGCAGTCAGTGCAGAGGGGAGTGCTCCCGTTGTGCCCTCCTCTCAGCAAGGCTGACGCCCTGCGTTCAAGTAAGGTGCAAAAAGGGCCATAAGGGCCATGATTTTATAGTCAGCTTTCCACAGAAGGAACTTTATTGTAAGAAAAATGTATGGCCCTACTTGACACTGTGGAACTGGACCAGGAGTTAGAAAGTGAGTTAACTGGAACTGGACCAGAACTTAGAAATGTGAGTTAGAAAGAGCGTCCTCTTCTACATTCTTCTTTACTACCTTTCAAGATGATAAGTGAAACCTGGGAAATGTCCTCAGCATGTACGCTCAGCATGTATGAAGCCACTGGCTTTCCCCAGATGGTGAAGGAGGGGGTCCTTCTCTGATTTTCCCTTCCTGCCACTGCACATACTTTATAAAAGTGCATTATGCTGGTATGAAAGACTATTACAACGAAAGAAAATACCTAATTTACAAAAACAATGGAAAAGAAACGGAGTTGGGATATAAAACAAATGAAACAATTTTTTTTAAAAAAACCCTATATCTACTAAATAATCAATTCTTCAAATTAAAAATTACACATTCCAAACTTATAATCAGCAATAAAAGTGAAGGTCCATAAAGCATAAATCAATAGCTAAAGGCAGATAGATGGTCAAAAGTCTTGGCAGGTCTTTATTCAAATAGAGGCAAGATATATTTCAACTGAGGTATTCCTCTACGGCCAATGAAGTTCTTACATTTTTCCATTCTTTCCTCCAGACAAAAGCTAACACATCCTTCAGACAAGAGCTAACACATCAGCATACATTCTTACAGAATAAAAAGGCTTTTCTCCTTCACTGTCTCAGCAGACTGCTATGGCAGGAGACCAGTAGGATTCTGCCCTAAAGATGTAAAAGAAATTAATCAGATCTAAATTTTGGTATGACAAAACTGAACAAAGTTTCATGCTGAAAAATATGTATACTGCAGGGAATTTTGTTTCCTCAACATTTTGTTGAGGAATGTGCTTCTAAAAAGTGTAAACATCAGAAAAATTGTGATGGATAGAATGTGATGCATTTATATGCACACCACAAAGATACATGTACATGTTTGTGAAAACACTTTCTAGGGATGAATTTTTTGGAGTTCATTAACTGATGTGACCATAGGCCAAAATGAACTGACATCGGGAAAATGAAAAATTTAGCAAGATCAGAATAGGTAAAGTTGCCATTGTATCCAGCAGTGATATGAGAGCTTGCTAAATTTTAACAGTTCCCCACACTACCAGAGGAATGTGTGAATGAAATCTAAGTTTCTTCCTCAAAAGCTTTGTATTCTGATACTAGCAGCTGGTAGTTTTGATGTCAGCTGAGCAATAAATCTACTCAGGGGTTTACTTTGAACTTTAAAGGAGTTATCCAAAGTTTTGACTTCTATGTCCTATCACGCTATCCAATTATAGTGCTATATTCAACTTTAACTACCACAGCAACATTTTATAGAACCCTGGGATTTGTAATTTGGGGAACTCTCTGAGTGTGAATCCTGAGTACCCCCGTCCTAGACTGCAATTCTCAAGATTCCATAGGTTGAAACCATTGCACGTAAAGTGGAATCATATTTGAGCAGTGTGAGGATTGAGTACAATAGGGTGGTTTGAAAGAGCCTAGATTCAGCACCTTGCTTAGCACCTTTAAAGTCTGCAGCAATGCCTCGAATGGATTCATTGTTCCAATGACACAGAAACCACTAGCTACCACTGCATCTAGGTTCACT
The DNA here is from genome assembly GCA_948472985.1 of Iguana delicatissima. NCBI lineage: Eukaryota > Metazoa > Chordata > Lepidosauria > Squamata > Iguanidae > Iguana > Iguana delicatissima. The sequence continues at coordinate 8,322 of CAOKZL010002483.1, read as the reverse complement.
TTCGGAGGCCTTTCCTTACACAGTAAGGAAGTGGTATTATCGTAAAAGAAGATCTGGTGGTGATATGTAAAATTTCTTGCTATAATCTTCCCAAAGCTGCACTAACCACCAGTGCAGTTCTGCTATCAAAACAAGTAGATCGGAATCTAAGTGTCCACAGCGGTGATTTTGATAGGATTTTGGAATGGGTACCCTTCTAAGAAGACCTGTGATCGATTTGGAACATGCAAAGTAAACCGCCAGGTGTGAACTAATTTCTCACATCATCATCATCATGACTGTACAGAAATGGAAAGATCTTTAAAGGGACACATGTCCGGTATGAAAATGTGTGGTTTCATGAGTAGTGAGATGTGCAGATGAAAGATAAAATCTTGTGTTGGGGGTTGGATGGGGTGTGTTTTTAGCTTGAACTCTAACCCAAGATGGTGCAATAAAGTCCACAGAATAGTAAGATAACCCCACAGTTGTAAAAATATTCTGCAGAAGGGTAAAGAAATTGATTTTTGGAGTGCTGGCTAGTCAAAAGATTATTTTTAGAAGAAGGGAACTTACTTTTTTTTTTAAAGGAGAACTAAGAAATTTGCAGAACTTAAAATCTTTCTTTGCAGAGAGAAGTATTACATTTCTTTCTTTATTCTTTGTTTAGTCTTCCTTTTTCTTTTTTTACATTTTTTCTTTTGCTGAAGTGCATCTGCTCTGATTTTTACAACAACCTGATGCAAAGAACCAAGCTTCCAGCATCATCAATTAAACATTTGTAAATTGGTAAGTTAATTCAAGTTGGTGAGAGAGTGTGTGTATGCATTTCGTTTTCTATTTATATGGATAAATAGCATATATAAAAATAAAGATCAGTATAGATTAGGAATCTTGGGTGAATTTCCACTTTTACCAGGATGCAAAAATGGCACAAAACCTGACTGTAAACTTTTCGTTATCAGTTCATATAATCCTTCTGTTCTGAAAGTGTTAAATCCTCTGATTCTTCAAAAACAGTTTCCACTTTCCTCCTCTAAAATTGGACAGAAATGTTTACAATTCCACCTCTCCATTTTCTTTTACTAAAATACATTTACTAAAATCAATGAATTTATTAATAAAATACCTCAACAAGGTAGAGAAGAAATATTTTAATGTGTTCAGCCTTGCAAAATAAGTACTGCTAAAAAGGAGAATGTCAGAAACCAGCACTAAAAGAGAGCGATATCGACTTAACTGAAGTAGCCTGTTTTTAGAAATTGTCTTTGCCCAGGTAGAGAGTATCATTTTTCATAAGTCTAAAGGTGGTGAGAATGTCGTGGTTAATCTTGATGACAAATATTCATTTCTTCTTTGCATTGTGGACTCCTTTAAAATATTTGTTGATGAGTAATCTGACTAAAGACCACAAATGTACAAATAATTTGTGCATGTATGTCTTGCGTGTGAATACCTACCGGCAAAAACAGCCTTTGTCTTCTTGAAATCTGTTATACATGGAATTGGAGAACCATTTCACAGAGAAAACAGTTCTGTGTAATACTGCAAATCACCAGCTCTAGCCCTACCTTTAGGGAAAGTAAAGTGGCTGCTTGAGGCAGCAGATGCTGGAAAAGCCAAATACAAGAGCCTCTTCTTCTCTGTGTGCTCTTTAAGCTAACTTACTGCCTAAGAATTGTGGTGAGGATTGTTTCCTGTCATCAGGATTTAAGTAAGTAGGAACTGCCAGTCCTGTCAACTTCTTTAGATAGAAGTGGGTCATAGTGGAATGTCTGGGGCTGTCCCCATAAATGTGCATAGAGCAGCATCTATGCACAGTGGGACGCCCTGACTCACTGCTATATGCACCTGGACTGTGCATGGTGCATTAAATGTGAGTTTCATGCAATTTATTTTTTGACACAAAAATATCATCTGTGAAGTAAATTCATCATGCTTGAGAAGTTTCTTCTTTAGGTTTAGTGTGCATGTATGTATCAAGCCTGGTCAAGCCTTATCCTTTTAATGCCTGATGTGGGTATGGCTTTGAAACTTTGAAACATGTGGGAATGAAGGAAATTATTATTGGAATATCAAAATGATCACCATGATTCCAGGTGGGATGCATTGTCTTAGGTATGTCAGTCATTCTTAAGTGTGATTACATTCTGGGATCAGTAGTTTCTAGATTTCTGGGATGCTACAGCAGCCAATAGGAAAAAATGTCCTCATATCTTCTTCCAACTATGAAGGCATTCCTCTGGACTACATGTGAAATTATTTGTGAGTGACTTACGTGAACACTTTTGTTTTGGAGAAAAAGCATACTGAGGTCACAATGCAAAACATGCTCATGAATCAGTTGTGACCCCACATTGGTTTTCTGCTTAAAGTTGCCCCTTCTTCACATGACTGCTCCCCCAATGTCATTTCTACTTTTTTGGAAGGGGAGCTAAAAATGGATCAATTTCTCCTGTAGTCCATTCACGTCAGTGCTCAAAGGGAGAAGGCAGAAGGGAAATATAACTATTTTTGGTCTATCTTAAAAGAAATAAGATGGCATCTCGACACAGGCCACCTAACTTCACATACTACATGCAAAGAAGATGGGTTCACATGTCATTATTATCCTGAGTAGCTTTATCTCCAAGATAACTCTTTTGGTTTTAACTCACAATTAACAATTCTGTGCAAGCTTAATAGGAGTAGGTTCCGTAAATCTCTATGGAGCTCAAGCCTGAGTAATCGTACATAGGATTGACCTATACCTGACTCTGGTTATTGCTGTTTAAATGATATTTCCAGAATATATATTGACACTTAATTGCTAGCTTGATATGTGATTTTAAATTTTATTTAGAATATTTTGTGACAATTGCCCTATAAGACAGCTGATAAAAACTGCAAATAAAAATTTCCAGTTCAAAATACCCCCAAGCATGCCTTTGAACCTTGTTGTGAATTTTGCGTTTGTTTTTGCTCAAATCTGAAATGTCATCTCTGTCAGTGACTATTCTGCCTGAGCCTCACTTCTTGTCCACTACTCCACCTGGCCCTACCCCAGGCCACCAAAAGGAAGCTAACACATTTCCTTGCTGGGGTTCTCAAATCTAACAAAGCTTGGAAAAGTTACTTTTTTAGATTACAGTTTTCAGAATCCCTCTTTTGTAGTGGGAGATATAGTTCAAAAATATTTTATCATGAGGTATAGCCCCCCTAAAAGTAATGTTTCCAAGCTCTGTTTTCTATTTTGAAGACTCAGTAAAAACGCTTGAAAACTACTTAGGCCCATAAGACACCAAAACGTTGACGTGGGACGGGGCTTGATCCCTAGGTTCTGTACTTTGGAATATCTCTTCCCTAAGGTTTTCAGGTGTCCCTTATTATAAGGGATATCCCTTACTTGAGAGTTGGATAGACTGTCCTTTTATCAGACTGATAGATATCTCTTATTATAAAGGATGTCCTCTGTTGGAAGGTTGGCAACTTTGTTCTTTATAGGATTCGCAGGTGTCCCTTATTATGATTAATGTTCCCTATTTGAGGGTTGGAAAGATTTTCCTTTTATATAGCCTGAATAAGATGCCAAAAACAACAACAACAACAACAGCCCCAAAATCTCATATTTGGGAGTGTGGGCCCCTCATAAAGACAGAAATGTGTGCATCATGCAGTTTATTAATGTGTACAATACATGGCTAAGTTAAGTGAAATCAACACTTTCATGTGGTATTTTGGTAGAACACAACCTTATTAACAGCTGCTTCCAGACTGTCAACTCTTCGTGTCATGACTTGAAAAGCTGGCACTACTTTACACCTTCTTTGGCAGTAACATCTCAAATCAAATTAAATAAGCAAGAGTCTGTTCTACTGTCACGCCACCCCTCCCCAATCAGCTGTTTGAACCAGTCACCACCTAATAATAGCTATTAATAGCCCTCTGCACCGTGTGTGTGTGTGTGTGTGTGTGTGTGTGTGTGTGTGTGTTTAAATGCTATGCTGCAAATTCCAGCACAGCGCATGTGCATGTTTGTGTTTTCCTCTGCGCGAATTAAACCGCAGGGGACTTAGTTGCTGACCGGTTGGTAGCAGGATCGGGACTACAACCAGCTAAAGGGAAAGTGGTGGTGGAAGGCAATAGCCCAGCTCCACCTTGACTCCAGTAACACACAAGACTTGGTTGGTCAAGTCAGGTACATCTTCATCCTGCCTTTGTATGCAGTCAGGCTCACTGAGACCTCTGTCAGTGTCCATGCACATGTTGTCTCCTGCAGATGATCTGCAATCTCATTCAGCTCCAAATCTGAGAAATTTTTACAGTTAAACCATTATATCAATTGTTGATATAGTTAATGTCTCAGGATCTTCAGTTGTTTTAATTTGTGTTTGAAAACTACCAGTCATGCTTATTTCTGATCAGCATCTTTCAGTAGGTGTTTTGCTAGTCATTCAAGGAATAGGAACCTGCAAGCAGTTTTGATTAGTCATATTGTCCAATTCATTTCTGAAACATAAGAAAAGAAACAAAGGTGAAGACATTCAGTAGAACCTAGTGCAAAAGGCTGAGACCTTGGCTGTCTTTTGTACTGGTTTCAATTAATAGCTACAATAGAAATATGTCCTTCCTGTAGATACATTTCTTAAGAATGTTAAAGTAACTTCCCCGAGTGTCATCTGATTAGGGCTGCAACATAAATCTTCAGTTTGTGAAACTAAGTTATCGTGACACCTCCAACTCATTCTGAATCCTGACCTATGTGTCTTCATTTCCCAATAATACTTATGCTCCTGTTAAGCTGCTTTGTGCACTCAAATCGCCCTTTGCAGAGGTTTTTAAAGTACATATCATCCTACCAACCACGAGGCAGTGTTCCAAGAGTTTGAGGGCTGCTTCAGAAATAATATTAGTAGCCAAAATGGATGTCCTTCCAAAAATCCTCCAGATTTTTGGATTATGGCTTCCATAACTCCTTACCCAGTGGTGCAGTCTTGGGCTTCTGGGTGTTGAAATCCAAATTTCTGAAGCGTCAAAAAATTCTCACTTCTGCATTAGAGACAGCTACCACACAGTGGAATGTGTGAACTTGGAGAAACATAGACTCTCAAAGGCAAGTGCCAGGGCACTACACATCAAGGCAGAGAACTGAGTACCACTTCAGTCAGCCCAAGTGTGCTTTAGACTGGACTTTTTCAATCAGCATCCCCTCGTGAAAGATAGTGGTCCATTCTTGAAACGGAGGCCAAAACTAGGCATAACATAGAGTTACAACAAAAACAGTAGTTCTTAAGGTTTTCAGGTTGAAACAGTGAGGGTTCCTGTACCTTTAATAGTTGTGTAGAAGAGGGAAATTTAGCAGCCTTACTACCTGTGCTAATAAAATATTTACACAGGTGCCACTAAAAACATATAAACACTAGAAAAGCATTTTATTCTTAGCATCATTAAGCAGTTCAGAATGAGATGTCAAAATGCTGAGTCTGTTAGCAAAATCTGAAACCTTTTCATGCATTAAATTACTAGAGACAGTAGAGATTTTCTCCCATATTTTCTTAACATTTGGGAGAAAAGGCAGCATATAAATTCAATCAATCAATCAATCAGGGGATGGGCCTCTGGCAACAGAGTGAAGAGGACATACCTAGTCTGATCAGAACAAGCATGAATACATTAACTGCTGTGCCCACAGATAACATAGTCAGACATGAGAACACTCCCCAGGTTTATACAATAAATGGAATGCAGCCAAACATGGACTGCAATACCTCCAACTTAAAACAAATTGCAGAGCTGAATCTACTACAGGCAGAACGGAGGGCTGCTTTCCCACCAATTCATTCTCTCAACTAACCTGCTTAGGTTTGTCAAGTCAGGACCATCCCAGACCTTGAGATTTCAGAATGTACAATTTGCGACTTACAGATGGTCCCTAAAGATATTTAGAGAGGAAGAGGAGAGGAAGGGTCAGAGAAGAGAGGAGAGGAGAATCAGGCTGGGTGGACCCCTACAATAGCCATTGCAAAGCAGAACTGGCAAAACGCAGCAGTGTTATATGTGTATATACACACATTTTTCAAGGCGCTGCTTGTATTCTAAGATTCCTCCCACTCCTACTTACATTGGAAAAGAGGGCCAGGACTTGAGATCTGGAAAGCTTTAAGCATTTTGCCCTCAGAATCAGGACAAAGGCTATCTCATTCAGCTGTCAGTCTAGCTTAGTTGTGTCAGTAGCTTAGGGTGGTGTGGAGAGAACCATTTAGTCGTTAGCAAAATGTCTCTGTCTTGTCTTATTGTAGGGTGTCCACTTCAGTCCAGAAAATAGTTAAGTTATCATCCCTGGTACTTTTCTCTGACAAAAACTGAGTCTCTTATAGTTGGAAAACAGATCAAAAGATTGAATAGCCTCAGCTCAATTTGAACTCTTAATTTATGGTGTCAACCACATTTCAAAAATGTATCTTTAGCACCTTCATGTGGCAGGAAAAAAGAACTGTCATACAGATTCTGTCCTAGAATCAAAAGCTGAACTTGAAATTTGGAACCTTATCTCAAATGACCAAACAGTCTCTGGTCTTAACATCTTGTAAAACACACACATTTTTGGAGAGGACAGGAATGTAAGGATGATTTTTATTTTGGCACAAATTTTCACTTTGTGATTACAGCAGGAGTATACCTAAGGGTGCGGGTGGGGGATAAGAATTCACCCCTCTCAATAAGAATCCAGTCTCTCCATGGAATTTTTCTTCTATGTCCAAATTTATAGCACTGCAGTAGCTTAAAATTTCAGTCGACCATTTAGAAATACAGTTTAGGCATCAAAAGAAAAGGGGCAGCAAAAGTTACCAAAGGAATGCATACACAGCAATGTAAAAAGTTCTAGATGTGAAGGATTTTCAATGTCTCACCCTCTGTAAGGCTAGAAATTTGTGGAATAAATGAAAAATTCACTTGAGGGAAGAGAATTCTTATCTAGGAAGGCGCTGTCCTTATGTAGGACAGCTGGATTTCACTATGTGTGAAACAGACATTTTGATTAAATATCACAGTCATAGGTTTCAGACCACCATGACTACTGCATTTTTCTTATTTTTTTTAAGTTAGTTGATATCTTTACTACAAAAACAAAATGAATTAATCGAATTAAAATATTTTTAATATCTAATACAATATATGTAGTATATATGTTTAAAAAGGAAAAGTATTGGAATATAGCAACAAAGGAAAATCATCTATAGTTTTCTTTAACTCATTTGCATGATATCAAGTTATAAACTGCATTTTTTTAAAAAAAGCTGTCTGTTAGGTGGGCTGAAAATGAGAAGTGTAGAAAGCAGTGGAACATTGGCTATAGAATCACTGCTTCTTATGGTCCTTCTGGAAAAGTTCCTTGCCGTCCCAAGTGCTCTTCTGTGATACCTGTCACTTTTCCAGAGATAAACCAGGTAATAGTATAAAAGTTTGAGCACTTAATATTCTTATTTCTGTTTACTTTCAGCACTTACATTTCAGCCACCTGGCCTAGTCTTCCAGGTTGTTTACAAAATGTTAAACATTTTTAAATAAACTGCATGAGATAGAATAAAAGTAGCAACACAAACATCAGAAAATTAAATAACTATGATCATTATAGGTCTTTAAAATAATCCTAAAAGAACTTCTAGAACATTTAAAAATACATATGAGAATAAACAGAGCTTCACAGAAAGCTGAAAGAGCCACAGCTTAATTCTGTAGATAAGACTGACACTGCTAAAAAGGTGCCTTCTCTTTTATCTGACTCTTGAACTTCAATATGATTAGAAACCCAACAAGGGCTTCTAATTTTGACTTTAGCAGGGTCTGGGTGTGAAAATACAGGAGGAAGTAATCTTGATCCCAAGTAATTTAGGAATTATTTTTCATTGGCATATTTTTGTACCCATAGATGGACATTTAGTAAAGTTCTAGCAGTTAGGGATCTTGGAACAGCTCATCTAATAACATCTGTATAGATGTAAGCTACGGTATTCTTCATATCTCCATTTTATTCATTTTTATTCATTTAGAATTAAATGCTCAGGACGTTCTGCCACATAGAAGATTTTGTTTTTCTATGCTTGCAGAACAGATCAAAGTTTAGAAGCTTTTTCTGGATTACCGTTCCCTAATGTCCAGCCAATGTGATAACTGGCTGGGAGTTCTGGAAGTTAAAGTCCAAAAAGTAACTTTTCCAAGCTCTGGTACACAAGCATTTCTTGTTATGTGCTTTCAAGTTGTCTCCAATTTATGGTGACCCTAAAGCAGACCTATCATGGAAGTTTCCTGGCAAGATTTGTTCAGAGACAGCTTGCCTTTCTCTTCCTCTGAAGCTAAGTGGGT